>SJYA01002353.1:1465795-1548689 GCA_006410615.1 Neotragus moschatus
TGGGGGGGGTGGGGGAAGGGGGCATCTCTTATCACGGCGAGGTCCCCATTTGGCCTGCGCGTGGGAATATAGAATGGATCAGTTTAAATGAAAAATAGATGGTCTAGTTTGCAAGTGGAATGGCTTTTCGTTTTTTCTACCCTGGTTACCGGAGGGCAGTTGCTGCCATGCAAAGGAATAAACACAAAGAAGAAACTGCATGAAATGAGAATATGTATTTTTGATAGCAAAGGAATGGAAGAACGTATTGTATATACAGAAAAGGCCTTGTAGATTGAATTAGCCTGTCCCAAACTGAAGCAAGGGTCACCACGTGGCAATTTTCAAACAAATACTCTCCATCGTCCATTACACATATTCGAGGATCTGACCTTTTATAGCACTATTCATTCTCCAAGCATCTCAACAGTCTTTGCAAAAAGTAAAAACACAACCACGGGCATTGCATAGGTCTTATAAATGGCATGCAGAAAATTTTATGCTCTGCTCACAGGAAGATACGAGGCCAGGGCCAAAGTGTTCACAGCCCCAGGGGAAAAGCTGTACCTGAGAAATAAAGTTCTTAAACTGGGCTTTTTTCTTTTCAATGTAATAAACTTGGAATAGTTTATTATAAGATATTGAGTATAGCTCCCTGTGCTATACGGTAAGTCCTTGTTGTTTATCTGTTTTATACACTGTAGTTAGTTTCTGCTAATCCCAAACTCCTAATTTATCCCTCCCTGCCCCTTCCTTCCCTGGTAACCACAAGCTTGTTTACTTAGTCATAAAAAAAAAGAAAGAAAGAAAGAATGCCATTGGCAGAAATATGGATGGACCTAGAGATTATCACGCTAAGTGAAGTAGGTCATACAGAGAAAGATACATGTTGTACTCTATCACTTATATATATATGAACTCATTTACAAAACGGGAAACTGGGTTTTTAAAAGGGCTTTTGTATGTCACCATTTCCCACAAAGTACAAACACAAAAGTGTTGATGATTATCTTCAATACCAAGTGACTCAACCCTAGTGCCATCTGGGCAGAGATAAAGGAATTTGGCCCAAAAACCATAGTGTGTTTTTGTTTGTTTTTTTTCTCCTCTGTCTCTGTGGCTTCCATGCACAGCTCAGGTGAGGCACTGAAGCTGGAAATAAATTTTTCCTTTGGAAACGCTGCCCCCCTCAAAAAAAGTGAGCCTCTCCTTCAGTATGTGAACACCACAACCGCTGGTCTGCAGAGATTGATTAGTTATATTTTTGAGAAGATTAACTTGGACACAGAGCTGACTATGGTTAAAGCAAGACCTTTCACTGCAAAAAAAATTTCAGTGGAGTCAACAGCTCCTCTTTGGAGTTCATCTACACTCCAAGACCAAACTAGGCTAGTGAGGGGCAAATGGGGCCAGGTGTGAGCACATTGTTCTTAGTGTCAAAAATCTAGACTTCCCAGGTGGTGCTAGTGGTAAAGAACCTGCCTGCCAATGCAGGAGATGTAAGAGACGTGGGTTCGATCCTTGGGGCAGGACGATCCAAGAGGGAATGGCAATCCACTTCAGTGTTCTTGCCTGGAGAATCCCATGGACAGAGGACCCTGGTGGGCTACAGTCCATAGACTCGCAAAGAGTCAGACACCACTGAAGCGACTCAGCACACAGGCAACATTATCTGGATCAGGACGTTCCATNTTGGGGCAGGACGATCCAAGAGGGAATGGCAATCCACTTCAGTGTTCTTGCCTGGAGAATCCCATGGACAGAGGACCCTGGTGGGCTACAGTCCATAGACTCGCAAAGAGTCAGACACCACTGAAGCGACTCAGCACACAGGCAACATTATCTGGATCAGGACGTTCCATAACGAAAACTTCTCCCTCTAGTAAACAGCTGGACAGACTACGTAGCTCATCTATGCAAGTACATCAGTGAAATTCTATAAGCTGTACAGAACAGTTTCCCACCTTGAAACACACGTTATGCGACAAACAGAGATATTCCTATAAACTAAAAGTTGTCTGATTGAAGGCAGCTGGCATCATCATCACTTTCACGCCTCTGAAGTGAAGGCACACTCCTACTGATGGTGTGGAGGTGGCCACATGGCATCGAGACCCGTCTATTGGTGAATAAGCCAGTTAGCCCTAACACATGCAGACCTAGTCATAAGTACACAGCCTGATGAATTTTCACAAAACTACCTATCTTGTAAACAGCAGTCAGATCAATAAAGCAGCCAGCTTCCCAGAAGTTCTTCTTGTGCCCCCTTCTCAGTCACTACCACCCCCAACACAGTCTTTCAAGAATTATGTTTAAATACTAGTTCCTTTCCCAACTCTTAGCAGAAGTGGTAGAATTTCTAGTTGACTAGACTGATGTTCCCTTGGACCAGTATATAGTTTTGGCTCTACAAAGAAAAATAAAGGAACCTGAGCTGAAGTTACAGTACTGAAAAGGGAGATGTGAAAGAAGCTTGAAGCTCCTATATTCTCTTTCTATTGGAACCTTAGTTAGGATTCTGATTCCCAGTTGAGAACTTTTTCTTTTCCGTCCCTGACCAGACCACAACTCATTTCAGTGCTGTGTTTTATTTAACCAGAAGGTTTTAACCCAGTTTCACAAAACTATTTCCTATATAGCTCAGACCATCCATGAAAGATTACTGAAAAGAAATATTGTTTCTTTAAGTTTCTTGACCAAAAGAAACACTTCAAGTGATGCTGATTACCAAAGTATTAAAGGAAGACAGAAAAGAAGTGGAAGAGAAGAGGACAGAATTAGAATCATGGTAACAAACAGTGCATTCTTATCTTGTCACTGCTTTGAAGTATCTTATTTAAAGGATCACTTTTTATTCCTCACTAAAAGAGGGCCATCCTCCACATGTCAACTGGGAGTGTGTGTGGGCAAACACTGGAGAGGCGTGCTTCTGCGCTTGCTGCTGGGGACGTGTTATCTGACTTAGGAGGCAGACTGACAGGGCAGAAAGAGAGAAAACGCACTGTGGCGTTCTGGGGCTGCTGCTGCTGCTAAGTCGCTTCAGTCGTGTCCGACTCTATGCGGCCCCATAGATGGGAGCCCACCAGGCTCCCCCGTCCCTGGGATCCTCCAGGCAAGAACACTGGAGTGGGCTGCCGATTCCTTCTGCCGCTCACCAACTGGATGGCCTTGAACACATAATTACACGTGTACCTCACTCTACTGTGCTTCACAGATTCCATTTTTTAAAAAAACAAATTGAAGGTTTGTGGCAACTCTGCATTGTCACACGATAGCATTTTTTAGCAATAATCTTTTAAATAAGGTATGTACACTTTTTTTTTTTTTTTTAATGGTTTCTCTGGTGGCTCAGACAGTAAAGAATCCACCTGCCAGTGCAGGAGACTCAGGTTCGATCCCTGGGTTGGAAAGATTTCCTGGAGGAGTAAATGGCAACCCACTCCGGTATTCTTGCCTGGAGAATCCCAAGGACAGAGGAGCCTGGTGGCCTCAGTCCATGGGGTCACAAGGAGCTGGACACAACTTAGCAACTAAACCACCACTACCCTCATACTATCTTTTAGAAATAACGTGACTGCATATTGAATAGACTACAGTACGGTATAAATGTCACTTTTATACACACCGAGAAACCAAAAAAATTGTGTGACTCACCTTATGGTGCTATCTGCTTTATTGTGGTGGCCTAGAACTGAACCCATAAAACCCATAATCTCTCTGCAAAAGGCACAAACTTCCAGTGATAAGATAAACAAATTCTGGGGATGTATTGTACAACATGGTGACTATAGTTAGCAATACTGTACTGCATATTTGAAAGGTTCTCAGTCACAAGAAAAAAAATTTGTAACGAAGTGATGGCTGTTAACTAGGCTTACTGTGGGTTCATTCTGCTATATATATATATATATATATATATACACACACACACACACATATATATAAAATCATTAGGGTGTGCGTCTTAACCTGTCAATTACATCTCAATAAAACAGGAGGAATGGTATGAAATCTCTCTGAACCTCCATTTAGTTATCTGTAAGTTCAGCTTAATTCCTGCGTCTCAGGAATTCCCAAGTAGCGTAGCTGTAAAGAATCTGCCTCCCAATACAGGAGACACAGAAGACGCAGATTCGATCCCTGGGTTGGGAACATCTCCCAGAGAAACGAATGGCAACCCACTCCAGTATTTTTGCCTGGAGAATCTCATGGGTGGAGGAGCCTGGCGGGCTACAGTCCATGAGGTCACAGAAAATCAGACATGACTGAGCGCACCATGCCTATGTCTCAATGGGTTGTTTTCAAAATTAAATGCAATAACACAGATCCTGGGCCTGACAATTTAGCAGGTCCTTGATAACCATCAACTTCCTCCTCTGTACAGGACAAATTTGTTTAATCAAAAAGGAGCTTAAGCCACAAAATAATACACACCAACAACATCCCATGTTCTACTGTTTGCCCATGACTTTGTGTGAATTTTAAAAGAATCGGCTACGTTTGAAAAGGGAATGAAGAAAACACGTTGCTGTAATCCAGAAAAGCTTGGTATGTCTCTCTCTCGAGAAAGGAGTTGGGAAATCTTAACATACATATCTTTTAACCCACAGCCTGAGAGGTCATTCCTATCTGGCCAGTAGCATGGCAGGCCATCACTTAGTTGCTGGTGGCATTCTAATGCAAGGCACCATTAATTTAGATTTCAGAAAATTATATATGACACGGTACAACTTGTATTAGATTGATGAGCAGAACAGAAAGAGGAAAATGGATCAAGAATTGGCCTGGGGACAAGGCAGACCATTCCAAATCCATCTTTTTATTTAACATTAAACCTGATTGGCATATCCGGTCTTGAACTAGATTTGCCCATGTTCTTTACTGCTTGTTTGGATGACATAACCAATAACCAGAAAAAAAAAAAGAGTTTCTTTTTTCAAAGGGAAGTTAGCAAATAGTGGGGGAAGGGATTGACAAATACAATTGCTGCTATGTTTTGCAGCATCTGACTCTACGCTCCATTCGAAATAACACACACATTCGAAATAACATGGTGACTCCAAACATATGCAAGAATCCCACGGAGACCTGCGCTTTCCTTTGGACCCGCTCTGCTTGTGTTTTTGTTTTGTGGCTTAATACACAGCAAACATACTGTGACTTCAAAATCATAATAAAACAGAACTGAAGCTCCACATTGCTGAAAAGCAGTGCTGGGATGTAAATCCTTCTCCTAATAGCCTTTGGTTCAGAAAGAGGATGGGAAGGCAGACAGAGCCGCAGGTACAGTGGTTTTGGGGCTACTCCTTAAACAGATCTGCCCTTCATGCCCCCCCCCCGACAACCCCGGACCTCAGAATCTTTCCTCTATTACTCTAAATCTTTTACAAAGTGAGACAACTATCAATTAGACAAAGCACATTAAATTATGTGCACAGTCTGTAATTTTATCTCCGGCACAATAGGAAATCTCTCTTATCTCTTTTCCATAATCCGCGTCAGCCACAGCACTGCCCAGGGTGCACTCAGTCATCTGCTCACAGCCTTCAGGAAGATATTTTGTCCTCCCATCCCTCCAGCAGAAGGGGACAGCAGCTTTTAACTTATTGTTTTATTACAGATTCCTAGTGTTACCTCTGCCTAAGACATTCGCAGCAAGTAAAAATGTTAGGTCTTGGCTCGTAAGCATTCTTTGGTTCTCAGGAAAGTCAGTCTAGAAATAGTGGCAACAACCAGGGCCAGGACACCATGCAGCTCTGTGTTTATTCTATTTCTCTGGGATGGTGGCAGCTGTGTGTCTCAGAGACCATCTGCCGGAGGCAAATGCCTAGTTAACTGTGCTATTCTCGAGCTCCCCATGATCCACGGTGCTACCATCTCTCCCCACTTTGCTTTCTCCCACACCACTCGCTTCGTTCTCCCCGGAGCTGAAGCACAATCACCATTTACTGCTTGCACCCCTTTAGCCTCGAGCTGCCAGACCTTAAATGATCCTCTCTCGTGATATAGTCCCCTGCCCCGTGCTCTCACTCCAAAGGCCTCTGGGAGGCGCCTTTTCATTCCATTGACAGAGGTATCTAAATACATGCCAATATATATTGTTGAATGAAAGCCAGGGGTTTTCAGCATTAGCAAAGGGCTTTCTTGGATCTGGACTAGGCACATTAAACCTCATTAATTATGGTCTCCACTAATTGAGAATCTGAGATCATTCTCCAGGCCGATGTTTATCTTTGCATGATCTGTGGCAAGAAGTTTGCTAAGTAAATAAAGAATAGAAATAATATTTTAATGGTGATGTTTAAATTACCCAAGAGAAGGTGTCTAAGGATGCTGAGGCTCTTATTTATATACTAGCAACCAATGATCTTCTGCCTAGTCACTAAAGCAGGCTTTCTCCTTCCTGGCTTCCCCATTTCTGCTCAGTCACCATTAGTCCCTAATTCAACATGCTTCAGTTCAGTTCAGTCGCTCAGTCATGTCCGACTCTTTGCAACCCCATGAATCGAGGCACGCCAGGCCTCCCTGTCCATCACCAACTCCCGGAGTTCACTCAGACTCACGTCCATCAAGTCAGTGATGCCATCCAGCAATCTCATCCTCTGTTGTCCCCTTCTCCTCCTGTCCCCAATCCCTCCCAGCATNATAGATGTTTTTCTGGAACTTTCTTGCTTTTTCCATGATCCAGCAGATGTTGGCAATTTGATTTCTGGTGCCTCTACCTTTTCTAAAACCAGCTTGAACATCTGGAAGTTCGCAGTTCACGTATTGCTGAAGTCTGACTTGGAGAATTTTGAGCATTACTTTACTAGCGTGTGAGATGAGTGCAACTGTGTGGTAGTTTAAAGATTCTTTGGCATTGCCTTTCTTTGGGACTGGAATGAAAACTGATCTTTTCCAGTCCTGTGGCCACTGCTGAGTTTTCCAAATTTGCTGGCATATTGAGTGCAGCACTTTAACAGCATCATCTTTCAGGATTTGAAAGAGCTTCACTGGAATTCCATCACCTGCACTAGCTTTGTTCATAGTGATGCTTTCTAAGGCCGACTTGACTTCACATTCCAGGATGTCTGGCTCTAGGTGAGTGATCACACCATCATGATTATCTGGGTCGTGAAGATCATTTTTGTACAGTTCTTCTGTGTATTCTTGCCACCTCTATGCTTACAACAAAGCTAACCAGTCTTCCAAACTAGCAGACTAGCTTGTTACCTGCCTGTCCTATCTCCCTCTTTCCTTTCTCAAATCCAGGCCTTCATTAGACTCTTGAGGGTCCCTTGGATTGCAAAGAGAGCAAACCAGTCAATCCTAAAGGAAACCAACCCTGAATATTCATTGGAAGGACTGATGTTGAAGCTGAAGCTGAAGCTCCAGTACTTTGACCACCTGATGTGAACAGCCAACTCTTTGGAAAAGACCCTGATGCTGGGAAAGATAGAGGGTAGGATGAGATGGTTGGATGGCATCATTGACTCTATGGATATGAGTTTGAGCAAAATCAGGGTGATAGTGAAGGACAGGGAAGCCTGGTGTGCTGCAGTCCATGGGATTGCAGAGCCGGACACAACTGACCGATGAACAACAACAACAGGCCTTCATTAACAATGCTAACCTGGTACTAGAGCATCTCCACTGGGCAACTCCTTCGATTTTCTACAGGAATTCATGATTCTTATACCCTAGAATCTTAAGATCTTTAACCGTAGCTTCAAAATGTCTTTGTTCCCAGCACTGCACTTATCAAAGTCCCAGAATAAACGTAGGCTTATGATATCTATCTGATCTGAGGTCTGACACATTTTGGGATTCACACTTCTGAGTCCTGGGTGATAATGTGGTACATAAGACATGATTTTATGTTACACTCCACTGGGCCTTCACCATCAAGCACAATTTGATATTTCTGCAAAAAAGATGTATGAATCTCACCCTTGGCATAATATGTAAAGGCTATAAATAGCCTCCCATTAGGGTTTGCCACCAAGCAACTTATTCAAAAAATTGTTCATTTCAGAACAGTGGGTAAGGGATTGGGGAGCTCAAGTGGGTGGCATACAATGGCCATTTATCACTGTCCAGGTGTCAAAGACACGTTTTCTTCAACAGTCTCCATACTGCAAAATCCTTTGTTTAGATTGGTTTTCTCCACAATTAGTCCAAATTATCAAGGTCTTTTCTTACAAAGCACATCTTAAAGAGATATGACACATACCTCATATGAAGCAAAGCATATCATTCAAAGCAGATACTGAGAACTTTGTGGTCACCAGACTGTCTTTACCACTTTTAATTTTTCTAATTTTAACTCCATTTCTACAGCACATTTTACAAAAGGCCCCCCTGTAATGGTCTGTTTTGGCAAAATTTAAATATAGTCATTTTGCTTATCCTCTGCCTAAAGAAAGGCTCTTTGAAGAGCAGAGATGGGCTATCCCTCAGAATGTGGATTTGCATTTTAAAAACCCAAGTTGTGCTGATTCTTCCCCTCAAAATAAGAGTTAATTTTTTAAAAGTGTGAGTTTATCTAATTTGTAATAAAAGCCAGTCAAGCAAATCACAGGAAGCTCTCCACTCCCCCCTCAACACAGCACACACAGTTAAACATATTACTCTTTGAGGTCGGGCTGTAACTTGACTAATAAACCCTTCTTAAAATATAGCCAAGCCAAACATTAAGCCGGCAATGCCCAGCTTGTATATACATCACAGGATGCTGGCTGTATGGGTCACAGCACTCTGACAGGCAATTCCTCGGCAGTTATTTTGACATTAGAAAGTCACAATCCATCAACTTAACAGCAGGGTGATAATTTGGGGACCGGGGAGATAGCTGTTCAAAACGACACTGTGGGAAGTAAACAGTAGTTCAAATAGCCCCTGTTTGAGAATGAAGGCATCAACTAAGCAGAATTTCTTTCCACCTCTAGAGCCAGGTATTATGTAATATGTTTCTGTGTAAGCATGTTATTTATGGCGTTTGAATAGCCCTGAGAGGCTAACAAGCCTGCAGGTACTGGGACCCTTTGGAGATGAGGAGAAATAGATCTGCCACCACAAGACTAAAGAACGACAAAGAGTGGCTTCTTCCCCATGGTTTGTCACGAACCACTTCCAACAACCACAAGCCAGTATCTCAGAAGATGCAACTCGGCTCTTTCTGAAACGAAAAACGCTCCGCTCTGCAGCCGTCTGCATCCACGACGTGGGCTCCTTGCGTGTGAGGGGGACCCTGGACTTTACTCTTGTGGGAATTTCCAGCCAACCACCCTGCTGTGAGCCCTTTCTGCAAACACACGGCCTTGTTTGTTTCTCCTGGACAAATGCATGGGTGCAGAGGCCACCGAGAGCTTCTGCAAGTCTCTCAGTTTCTGGGAGTTGAAAGTTTCCTGGCTGTTGGTCTGGTGTTGGGATGGTGATGGGGAGTGGGTAGGGAGGGCGGGTTCCAGGACAGGGGTTCTCAAACGTTCTCATTTCAAGACAGCCCTAAGAGGGCACACAGAAGGCCTGAGGGACTGCCAGGTTGTTGGTAAGAGGAGAGCAAGCACATCTTTCCCTCTGCTATGGAAGGGAGCAATGAAAAAGGAAATTGGGCAGTGATGCTGAGGCGGCAAAAGGGAGAGGGAGACGGATCTATGCAGATACTTTAAGAAGAGAGGCGATATCTGGGTGGCAAGACCGGCTTAACAAGCTGTGTTGCTACCATGGAAACCAAAGAGGTCTTTGTGGTGGCCCATACTTCCCTGGGGTCATGACCTTCCCTGTCTGCGATTAGCAGTCTTGCCCTCACCCTCGTCTATCTTCCCGGTTGCCTGCCTAAAATACTGACAACGTTGACAGCGAATTATTTCCAGGTTATACTTCGCTCTTTCAAAGGAATTCACGCTATGAATGAAGCATCAGCTGGTCAAGAACAATAAGCTCCTGCAGCAAAGAAGAATGGCCTTATTACTGTCTGCATTTTCTTTTAACAAACTTTTGTGGCTATTTAAATTGAGTTTCTCCCTCTTTTCAAAAACCACGCTTCATATGAATACCTTCAACCTATGAGCTAAACATATCTGAAAATCCACGCATTTCAGAAAAGTAATTTTCAAGCAACCAATAGTAGAAGCAAAAGCGACAGTCCTTCCTTCCATACCTGGAGCTGATATTCTTCCGTGAAGCACAGATTCACTGGGCAGCAGGTCTTTTGAATTGGAGGTGAATGGTGATTGTCTAAAGGTATCTTCTGAAAAGAAAGGGCTGGGGGTGGGGGAGGAGGAGGGAAGTTTAGTAAATCAAAGTTATTTAAGATACCCATGCCCCCAATATATATGCATACACACAAACAAATGGGAGATAAAGTTTTTTTTTTTTTAATGGTGTTTAGAGAATACAAGATTGTGCTTAAAATGAAGAAAGATAAAATATATTACATTAGACAAGTGCCATCTGTATACTCCGCCTACTGGTCTTATACTTAAGGTGAACATAGGAAACAGCGTCTTTGAAACACTGTTAGACCCACAGTCAGGACAGCTGAGCAGTATATTGTACTTCTGCACTATATTCTCTGTGAATGTGCTGTGGCCCAGTGAACACACGTCAGGTCAGAAAAGCCTGTTTGAGGTTCTTTCCAGGGCGGAGACAGAGCAGCCCCAGCTCACCCACATTCTGTCCCCTGGTCCGTGGGGGACCAACGGCCTGTCTCAGAAGGGCAGATGGCTGGAGTCAGGGCCCACTGTGCTGATGGAAACCACTCGCTGGTCCCCACAGCAACTTGAGTCTGCATCCTACAACTCTTTTGGTGTGGAAGGAGCTTCAGCCAGCTAATGGGGCTGCTGGGAAGGACCCCGAGGAGCACTTTCATTTTCCAAGAAACTGAGGCTCTGACTTGAGTTATTCTAAACTCCCTTAGTGACTCAGCTAGAACTAGACACCAGACACCCCAGGCAGGGTTTTGCCCTAACACCACAGTCACAGTGACCACAAACACTCTGGCTTCTTTTAATCAGAGGATTTTAACCCAATCATATCATCCATCTTCCGTGCCTCCAAAACAAACTGCATTGCAATCACGTGTGAGAACACTGGAGTATACAACAGAGTCCAACATGGAGAAAGGAAAGCCCTATTTATTTACAACAGAGAACATTTCACTGAAGGAACTGGGTGCACAGGGGTGGAAGGTTCCTAGAGGAAAACAGTACAGCCCAGAGATAGGAGGAGCAGGAAGCCATCACCATCCTAAGGCTGGAGAGACCAAAGGGAGAGGTAAATGGAGCCCAAGGGGACTGGGTCACCTGGTGGAAGCCGGAGGCAAGGTGAGCCTGCCTAGCAGGAAGCTGGAACCACAGCTGCTGCAGGGTGCAGAGAGGGAGGGAGGGAAATACTCAGGCTCTTTCTGAAACCCCGCCCCTCACCCCACCAAAGGCTCTGATTGGCTGAAAAGTCAGAGGCACGCAGCCTGCAGGGATCAGGAAGGAATGTATCTGGGGGCACACAAGCCTAGGACCCCCATGACTGATACTGCTTTTCTAAACATGCTCCATGGCCATGGGTAACTTATTAAATGTTAAGAAGGAAACATCAAAATAAAAATGGAGTCTTTTCAAAATTGAGAACACATGTACACCTGAGACGGAAAAAAAAATTTTTTTTAATAATAATAATAAAATAAATAAAAATAAAAGGTCAAGGTTATGAAAAAAAATGACTCATTGTAAATAAATAAATAAAAGTAAAACGCAATTTACATAATTTCACAGGACTATTAGGCTAGACTTGATGCAACTTTGTGTGCCACACTTTTTATTTACATCTTAAACACACAACTGTTTAAACAGGCTTAGAAAGTGAACTGGCTACAGGCTAGTCAGTGATGGGGAGCAGGAAGACATGCTGCTTTGTGCCAAACATCTCATAACCAACCTGCAGGTGATCCTAAAACCCGAAGAAGGCAAAGCAGCGTGGGAGCTAAGAGCGTGCCCTTGAGAGCAAGCAGTTCTAGGCCCAGACTTCAGGTCCTCCGCTGATGGCTGTGTGACCTTGCACAAGTCACTCAAGTTTTCTGAGCCTTCATTTCTCTTCTATAAAGCAGAAAGAGAACAGACCTACACCTGCTCACAAGGACTAAGCAAACTAGTCCATGGAATGTGTTTCTCATGGTGTCTGGCAAACAGTAAGTGCTCAGTCAACATAAGCTCGCTGTATCTGTATCTCTGTCTAGCCCCCAGGGGAGCATAAATTAATTACCCTTTCCTTATGAATCAACAAAAAGTATAAAGTTTCCTTGTATAAAATGCATAAGGAAAAGGTTACTCTGATAATGAAGGGTCAGTGGACTGCTGGGATGATTGGTTAATTATCAAAGAACTTCTAAAGAGGTGGAGTCCTTGGAGGACTGCTGGTCAGACCCAGAGTGTGGGAGTTCATGATTCCCCCCTCCTTAGCTCTGAAGCCTCTAGACAAGGTGACAATGACATCCTCACATCCGAGTGGACAGGTCACTTGGGAACATCACTTGGGAACAACCACCAGTTGGCCCAAGGGCACAGGGAAAGCTCAGGCAATGTGCCCTCGGTTACACTGGAATGAGCCTGGCACTTGAGAGTTCAGGAAGCTCATGCAACTGTCTGGTCTGAAATGCGGACACGTCCTCAGGGGACACCAAGAATCCCAAGAGGGGCCCCCCAGGGTGTCTAGGAATATCACCTTTTCTTGCCACAGAGAAAGGTATGCATTGCCTTCTTTCCATCAGCGTCGCTGTAACCATTTAGTGAGCGCCTGGGTGTGCCAGGCACTGGAAAGATAACATCAGCAAAACTGGCTACAGATGCAAACAGCAGAGGGGCTTGAAGACCTGTGTAGGCACTCCAACTAGACTCAGGCTGTGGAAGAGAGGGCCGTGGGGTCGCACTGGGGGGTTTGGCTTGGCCTGGAAGGACAGGAACAGCTGCACAAGCCACAGCTGAATGGAGAGTAGCACTGTCAGGGTTCCGGGGGCGGGGACAGGGCAGGGGCCATGTCCTCAGGATTCCGGGGGATACAGGGCCGGGGACATGTCCCCTGCACAGTGAGAGAACAAAGCCAGTCTACGAAGGGGGATGACACTAGAGCCGCGGTGGGTGGGCACACGGCAAGCAGGGATCACAGCTTCGTCACCCTGCCAGTGTGTTAAGGAAGGGGGCACGAAATGCGATTTCAGTTTCAGGAGGCTCTGTCCGGCGAGTTGGAGAACACGAGGCAGGTGGCAGGGCAGCAGCCCCCATGGGACATGGCGACTCTGGTGGCGGACACTGCAAGGCGGCCTCGACACAGGCAGGCTGAAAACCTGTTTAAGCAGCAGGTCAGGTAAAGACCATAGGAACGTTTCTGACCAACCCCAAAGGTTCAGGGGTGAACAGAGCAGAGGGTGGCACGCGACATGCTGGGAAGAGCATCTTAGGTTCTGCTATAGATCTGCAACGTCACGCGTTCTCTTAAGATTTCCAGCCAGGTGTGGAACGAAGCCCTATTACCACCCAGCTGCTCAGAAGAAATTGAGTCAACTGCTGAGGGAAACAACCTTCCAAATAATTTTCTACCCTGGAGGCCAGCTTTATTCTGTATAGAAAAGATTTCTCCTGAGGGAGCGGAGAATTAGAAGGGAGTCAGGCTGGATACTGGAAAAGCATAAACGGACTGGCAATGTGAGGGGCAAAGAACTGATGGAGAAACTTCGGCAAGTCAAGGTAGCTGAAGCCTGGTGTAAGATCTTAACGAGAAAGAGAAGATACCATGTTAACAGAGCATCAGTCTCAGTCCAGATCGCTCTGCAATGCCCGGCATTCAGATCCATGCACACTGGGAGTGCTGTGGTTCAGCACTGAGATTGGAATCAGAAGGATCTGAGTCTGAATTTCATACTGGTCACTTAATGGTTGAGTGACTTTGCTAAGTCAACAATCTATCTCTAGCCTCAGTTACTGTATTTTTTTTTTTTTTTTGGCTCCGCCAAGAGGTCTGTGGGATCTTAGTTTTCTGATCAGGGATTGAATCCTCAGCAGTGAGAGTGCAGAGTCCAAAACACGGGACCACTAGGGAATTCCCTACCACTCAGTTTCACTATTGGAAAAGAGCTTTTAAAATATCATCTTTATAGGTGAGCTGTAAAGGGTCAAGTAGGAACTTCCCTGGTCGTTCAGATGGTAAAGAGTCTGCCTGCAATGCCAGAGATCTGAATTCAATCCTTGGGTCAGAAAGATCCCTTGCACAAGAGATCCCTTGCAACCCACTCCAGTATTCTTCCCTGGAGAACTCCATGGACAGAGGAGCCTGGCGGGCTATAGTCCATGGGGTCACAAAGAATCTGACACGACTGAGTGACTAACACTTTTGCTTTCTTTTTACTTTCAAAGAGTTAAGTAGGATTTTTCATGTCAAAGTTCTCAGTACATGCTCAATAAAATTGAGCTTAGTACATGCTCAATAAAAACTAGCAACTAACACAACATCACTTACTAAGTATTTGGCACTGCTCTAAAGTGTTTTGTGTGTATTAACTTCCCTGAATCCTCACAAGGACCCTATAGGGTTAGGACTATTGTTATTATCATCACCTACATTTTACAGATGAAGAGACTCGGGTACAGGGAAGGTAAGTAGCTGCCCATGCGCATGAGCTGAGACGGGATCTGAACCTAGGCACATGGGCCTTGCATTCTGCATCTTTGCCCACTAAGCTAGGCTACACGGCCTTTTGCTTGATCTCTTAACATCTATGGAACACACGAACAATACAGAATCACGGCTGCTTCTTGGAACAAGCAGAACAAAAGGAAGAGACGGCAGAAGGGGGGGGGGGTGGCGGGTGGAGGCAGGATGGGAGCATGGTTTCAGTAGGCAGGGTCCCAGGGAACCAAAGAATGGCTTTTTCAATTGAGAAACAGAACACGGTAGAATGATTTCAACTTTTACTTCTCTCTAGAAGAGAAGACATGCCCCTTTTCCATAGGAAAGAAAACTTTCTTTTTCTAAAGAAACTTCTGCAAGCCAAGCCTGATCACTTTGCAATCCTAAACATGCCCGGCTGCCTGTACCCACTGCTTCTCAGGGCATCAGGGCAAGCTCATCTTTGCCATTACACCCAAACGAAGAGGCAAGCATAAGAAGGGCATGGGGTGTTCGGAAACCTCTATCTCAGCTCGAGATATGGCCACACTGACATCGGTATATTCATCTTGAAGTCTCCCAGATTGGCAACCATGTTTCAGGCAGAGGAGAAGGAAGAGAAATCTGAATTTGGGAGTGTGCCTTGTGTAACATGGGCTGGCTTAACGGGATTAGATCTACAACGGTGCTGGGCGTCTTAAACTCTGCCGGCACTCTGAGGACAGAAGACACCCTACTTGTAGCTTAGCTCCGAGCATTGTCACTCTCGGAATGTGGAGATGGTGGTCCTCAAGCCCCTTTTCTCCTTCTGTGCCCCACAGGGTCTGCAAAGTGCAGAAGCCCATCTGCTCTGAGCGGATGCCCAGCTCTGTGGTGGACAAATCGGCCCCTCGCTCAGGTTGCAGGCTCTGTGGATGGTGGGAGAGGCTGGTGGGCAGAGACGGGAGGCCCAGGAGGTTGCCTAACACAGGATGAACCGGGTCTGCACTTTCCAGGGAGGAAAACAGACAATGAAATGCAGACTTTGCGGTGTACTCGGCTCTGAGGCACGAGTGCACTGCTGTTCAGCGGCTTCGATGCTCACTATTCTTCCAGAAAAAAAGGAGCTGGCTTGTGAACGCCGCACAGTTCTCGCTTCAACTCCGTTTAGTCATTTCACTGTGAAAAAAGCCCCTCCAACAGAAAGAGTTTAGGAAGTGGAAAAAAGGCAAAATGTATCCAGAAAATGATGTATTTTCTGGTTCATATTTCTGGTAAAAAGTTGGTAGAGGAGCTAATGCCTTGTGGGGGAAGGAATTATCACTTATTCTCAGTTAACAACATCACCATCTACCACCTGATCTCCCCTTTGGAATCACACTGACAAGTCACTCCAAGACTAGCTAACGCGTATAGGTATGGGATGAATACTGAGACACGGCATCTGGAAGCTGCCGGTATAGACTTAGAGCTGTCCACCTCCTCCATGACTTTTCCTGGCTTATGTCACTTAGAAAAGACGAAGCATTGTATCATGTGAACTCCTGGCTGCATCATATGGGATCTAGTCCTCTGACCAGGAATCAAACCCTGGGTCCCCTGCTCTGGGCATGCAGAGTCTTAGCCACTGGATTCAAAGAGTGCGTGTGCCACAACTGAAGATCATGCATGCTGCCTCGAAGATCCAGTGCAGCTAAATAAATAAATATTTTAATAATAATAATGTTTACAAAAAAGAAAAGAAAAAAACACTTGTCCTATTCAAGTTTCTTTTCTGGACAAAACTAAAAGGGACAATGAACGCATATTTTGATTTTTCTCCTGCAGAAAATCTAAGAGTTAAACATGAAAGGGCACTGGTGTCACTGTGACTGGACAATTCCAGGCATTCAGTGGCATGGGCTGTGAAGTCAACAGCCCAGGGCTGCAAAAAGAAAAGATTTAAAACAAAAACAAATAATAAAAGAGTCCATAAAAGATTGTGGCCCTAAATAGTGATACATTTTGCTAAGTGGCACAAGTATTTCCACCTTTAACATATGAATGCCAACAGGGAACTCAGCTTCATGCAAAACAGAAGACCCAGCTACTCACAAACCAGTCCTCCCTTCCCCGTGGGCCACCACTGAAATCAACCTGTTAAGGGGAATTCTCACTCCCATTACGATAGCAAAACAAAGCAGAAAGGAACAGGAAAAGAAGGTGGACACAGTAGGTAAGAGAGCGTTTAGGAAAAAAACCTCACTCTTAGAAATGGCACTGTAATTTTAAAGGAGCAACAGAGAAGAAATAAATTTTTTCCTTCTAAAAGGAATAGTAATGACTTTAAGGATCGAGCTTGGGGACAGCAAATAGAAAACAAAGATTAAGCAAGAAAAAAAGGCTGCTCTGTAATCAATTTGTCTTCAGAATTTATAAGGATCTACTTATTTCAGGATCATTGTATAGAACAGAAATCTACTTATTTTTATTAAATGTAAGAGTTTGGGGCAAGTCATCCTGAAGGGATATTCTGCCTTCAGTCCACACATAGATAAAATTTTCTTCAATCAGTAGAAATAGATGATGTATCTTCAAGTGAAAATGTTAGGTGCTTAGTTGTGTCTGACTCTTTGTGACCCCACAGGCTGTAACCCGCCAGGCTCCTCTGTCCATGAGATTTCCCAGGCAAGAGTACTGGAGTGGGTAGCCATTTCCTTCTCCAGGGGATCTTCCTGACCCAGAGATCAAACCCAGGTCTCCTGAATTGCAAGCAGATTCTTTACTGCCTGAGGTACCAGGGAAGCCAAGCAACTATTTTCTGGTAAAAGTACTTAATGATCTCTTCAGCTATGCAACACAACGGGGCTTCTGGACTTTTTCCCAAGAGCTGGGTAAAATATGTCCAAAAGAATGTTAGTTAATTTTTATTTTGCTTTATTTTAAGGAAATTTTAAGAACAGATGATCTATGATCTGACTTATATATTTTGGAGAAGTCATATATTGTGAAAGAGCCAGAAGCCCCCTTCTGGGGAGGAAAAGTTCTGTGGGAGGCAAAGTTCTCTCTCTGCAGCCGCGAACTGCCTCCCAGGACACACCTGCCCCGGGGCCACCTTGCCAGATGGCCCTAAGCCCCTCCTGGTAACAGGGCTGCCTCAGTCTCCACTCAGCCCCAGCTCTCAAGTCAGGACACTGAACTACTGGTTTTCTGTCTTGATATATCAGGTTAATTTCTTTAAGAACTGGAATTCCATATATGTGTCTACAACCAATTGTACTGGTATTTTAAAGATAATCAAATTAGTGAATTATTTAATTAATTAGACCTTGAATTACTGGATTACTTAGACCTTGAGACATGTATACCCCAGAGTGACTCGCTCCATTTATATTCTGAAACAAGCAGATGGCACTAGTCAAGGAAACAATCTTCTATGCCTCCGGAAGCCTCAAGCAGACACAGGCTGACGGGCTAAATCCTTCCCAGAATAAATCTTACTCTAGTTCCAGGACTTTCTGACCGTGTGAAATACGAATGTTGCAGACTGAAACGGATACCAGTAACTTCTATATGGAATCTCCAACTATAGATCACAAAACCAAAGGAAACGAGAACAAGCCGGAAACATTTTCTCTCAATAAAACTGAGACCTTGCCGACAAATAATAGGCCACAGTCACTGACACAGAACGCAGAGCATCGTAGTTTCTTTTTTAAAAAAAGCTTTCAAACATATCAAAAAAGGAAGAATTATTCGAAGATAAGGGGAACTATCTGGATTAGTTATAACTATCTTGTCAACATTTCCTCAAATACTTTAAGGTCAGAAGAAACTCTCTGAGAAGCTGGACTAGCTTGCATGAAACTACGCTCGCAACTACAAAACCGCTACCACACTTTATCTTTACATACACCATTTTAAAAAATGGTCAAATGACATTATTTCATTTTCAACTTAATTTTCATGATTCATGCAATTTTCTTTAGGGAGTGCTTATTTTTTTCTCAAGTGGTACTGCCCTTGGGCATTTGCTAATAATTTATAATAACGGATGCTTGCCATTTCTTGTGCATAGGTTTATGTGACTCTATGTTTTATAACTTATTTATAAAATGATGGCATTTGAAATATATCAACTGCTTAGTTCTCCCGATTTTTGTAGGAGGATTTTCAGCAACCTTGGTGAGGTCCTTTTGCTGCAATATCATGATCTATATGTCACTTCAGAAGCTATGTGGTCATCCAAACTGCTCCCTTGGACCTTCATTTCATTTTGGATGAGACTGCGTAGCTGCTGCTTCTGAAATGGGCCCAGATATCAATATTTCAGATAGAAAAGTCACTGCCAGTTTCCCCGTTATGACTTCTTTGAGGTCAGTTAAAAAGGTAATATAAAATGAAAGAACACAAGGTTTTAATGGCATTTATGTACACGGCCCCTCCCGAGGACGCTTACTCTTAAGTGATTTTATTTATTTACTTATTTGAATGTAAGAACCCTGGGCGGCAGGTCAGGGGACGCAGAGCAGAGTGCTTGAGATGAGAAACAACTGCGAGTCTCTGACCTGAGGACAACCCGAACATCTGAAACAGCACGTTCCCTGTTCAAGCTGAAAAGGGACGCAACAGAGAAGCCCTCTTATGACCCCCATGGGCTAGGCCGAGAAAGCCGGTCATTCATCACGTTGGGTGCACGCATTTTCAAAGAAAGAAGGACTGCAGTGAGTAAAACTTGAAGGAACCACATTTATCTACAGACTAAGACTTGGCACTGCAGACTCAGTGGGTATCTAAAGGGGCTTGTGGGCAGATGGACAGCCAAGGTCACTCCATCATTTGGCTACCCATACAGACTCCCAATTTTCTTTAATTTTTGGAGGTGATAAGAAAGCCAAAATGTAGTTCCTTTTCCTCCTCATTGACATGACTGTATACTTGGCTGGTGCCAATCAAACTGAACCTTCTTAGCAATCATAAACCAATCAAACACATTGTTAATTTATAAGGTATGCAATGGTATTGCAGAAAATGTCCTTATTTTTTAGAGATATATATCTCAAAGAATGCAAGAGTGAATGTCATGCCTGGATGTGATCTAAAATATAAGGAGCAAAAGATTGGTGAAATAATTGTTACAAATATTTATTCAACCTGGGTGGTGGGGATATGGTGGTTTACTGTATTTTTTCTTTTGCTTTGTTTTAAAACTTTTCATAATAAATAAATCAATATCAACAATCAAACAAAAAGTTCAACCCAGACCAACTACCAGACAGAAAAATGTGACAATAAAAAATTGGAAAAAAAAAAAAACAAATAAAAATGCCTCCTCATGAACAAAATGCTTGATATCACCAGAAATCAATAAATGAAAAGGTCTTAACTATAAGATATAATTTTTAACCTTCCAATTGGTAACAAAATTTTTTTAATGATAAATCAAAGATCTTTAAAATATTCTCTCATTAGCTTCTAGTAAAACTGTAAATTCAACCTTTTTGAAAATCAATTAGACAATTCATAGAAAAGCCTGAAAACTGTGCACATTTCTTGAGTCAATTTATCCTGGCATTGTTTATATTAGCAACAACTTGGGAAAATAAAACTAAACCCTTAATACTCAATAATTAAGGAGACATTAAATAAATTAGGGTACGTGCAAATATTAAAAGAATAATATTGGGTTATGTTTACTGATATGAAAAGTAGTTCTAAATATATCACTAGGTAAAAGAGAAGATTATAAACCAGTACATATGGTAGGATCCAGTTTTGATAGGAAAGTATATATCTATGAATAGATAAAAATTCAACCAGGATACACACCACCAACCTAGTAGTCAGTGGCTGCCTCTGGATAGCAGGACTATTTATATAAGTGGTTATTATTTCTTGCTTATGGCCTTCTACATTTTCTGGAAACAAAAGTTATTTTTTAAAACTTAAAAAATGAGTAAGTTTTACAGTTTGGAATTCTTTCTTTTTAAAGAGACTCTTAGTCTTTTAAAGAATAAGCCAAGGATGATATAACTGAAGCAGTTGTAAAAGACATGGGCAAGGGAAATTGTTATCTAAAATCTGATTCCATTAATATCAGTTGACTTCAGTTGCTGAAGGCTGAAAGTCATGGAAGAAAAAGACTGTTTAAAATATTGTAGAAGAAAAGTAGGGTACTTTACGCAGAATACATTTTGCAAATGTTTTTAAATTTTCTTCTCTGAAAAATACTTCTAGTTAAGTGTATCCTAGAGACAGGCTTCTACCCCGTATAACCTAACACCAAGTTTTCAAGGAACAATGCCTATTGCTGCAACTCGAGCATTTATCCACCGCCGAGCCAGGAAACTTCTCAGGACAAGGAGCACAATGCCAGGCCTTGTCGACGGTGGCGGAGACAGGGAGGCCAGACCCCGGGGAGCCAGAGCCAGGCACAGCCACGGAAGTGGACCTGCATGTCCAGATCTGTGAAATGTCAGCTCATGGAAGGAGCCGGCTCTCCTGCAGGAAGCCGACGTTGTTCGTGGATGAGGACAACGGGCTTCTACTGAGGTGAGCAGAGCACAGATGAACTCGGTCGTCTCTGCAGTGACACAAGAACCCTAGTCCCATTTCACTGTAATGCCCGTGAAACGTGGAGGGGCCCCGGGCTGCTGTGCTGTCCACCAGGGCTTGCCCTGTCCACAGAGGTCAACCCCGGACTGTCGGAGATATTTCTAGTAACAACTATGGAGAGACCCTTGGGGGAAAACCCCAGATCAGAAGAGCAGGAGGGAAGGTGGTGCCTGAGCCGCATGGCACATGTCCCCTGTGTATGACCTGTCAAAGAAGGATGTCAACTTACAGAGACGTACGGATTTACATCTCGGTCCTGACTGCCCTGGGCTCCACACACAGGACACTGCTGTAAGCCAGCAGAAATAAAGATGAAAGAGACCACGGAAATGGAGAAGAAAGGCACAGCCCGCCTCAGATCCTTGAAAGGAAGACTGAAACTTGCCTCTCCATGGTGACACTACCTTAGCAGTCCTGGAAGCACAGTGCCTCAACCGTAGCGGCTTGGAGAGGCCACAGGTGGGAGGAAGAATGGCAAAGCGTGGTATCTACAGGACAACGGCGTACAGGCATGGAGACAAGGACGGAGGAAGGTTTGGCGCAGGAAGAAGGGGGAAAATCTCAAAGGGCAGCAAGGCACAAAGCAGCTTGCAGCTCTATGTACTAAAAACAAAGAACCCATTGTTTAAGGATGGATTTTAACTTCTTTGAAAAATGAAAACTCAAAGAAAAGTTGAAAACGATGGACTGCCAATGGAAAACACTGCAGGCAACATTGATGTCAGGGCAGCTACAGACAGTGGTGCAGGCTGTGCACTGAACAAAGGCACCTTATCTGGGGGTGAAAGTCAAAGTCGCTCAGTCGTGTCCTGCTCTTTGCAAGCCCATGGACTATAGAGTCCATGGAATTCTTCTCCAGGCCACAGTACTGGAGGGGGTCTTCCCAAACCAGGGATCAAACCCAGTTCTCCCGCATTGCAGGTGAATTCTTTGCCAACTGAGCCATACGGGAAGCCCTACTGGAGGTGGATCAGTATTCAATATCACAGACATCACAGACACATATTTATTAAGACAGCATTCCAGTAGATGGCAGTGTCTCGACGAAGGGTGTTTTTAAAAATTTGCAATGGCCCACCAACAGCCTTGACTTGACCAAAACAGCACTAGAAGTCTTAACTAGAGGGACCCCATGAAATTAGCAGCAATTTCCATTTTTCAGAAACAAAGTTCTATGCCTTTAAAGTCAGAAAATATAAAGGGTAAAGCAACTACAGGCAGAGCTACTCAAATATCAATTTCATTTGCTCTGTTTCCTGTTTATTTTCTTAATTGCTTCCACCTAATCCAGTGTTCTTTATTTGTAATCTTTTACTTTTTAAGGTAATGGAACATTGTTCTCTTACGCCTCTTAAAAAAAGAAAAGGGGAAATTGCACAAATTGAAGCAGTGCATCGCACTCTAACCAATTTGTGCAATTTCTATTACTGACTCATAAATATTTAAGGACAGGCATCCAAACCACCACCCAGGCAAATTCTATATTGGACACTTTCAAGTACATATGTCTTTTAGTAAACACTGTAAGTGCCTTTATCTAAATCACAGAAAAATAGCCCACATTTCAAATTCTGAAAATTGGGCAAATTAAATATTGGTTGGCACAGCATGATCTGACTCCACCTTGCTGATTTTCCCACTTCTGCTTTTCACCTAGTAAGGGAGGAAAAAAAAAAAAACTATTCAGGTAAATACTTCCTGGCTGTTGGAGCAGAGAGCAAGCCAGGTGTAAGAAGGTTTTCTCATAGGCCTGCAATCTGATAGCCCCATGGACACTTAATTATTAATGGGGAAGAGAGAACAAATAACCAAGAGAAGGTTCTTGGCAGCCATTGTTTGAAGTTCATGGTGTTATACAACATCAAGCATGTCCAATTCACTTGCCAGAAGCTATCTGATTCTTACTCTAGGGTTCCATTTTCCTACTTCGATCTTATCCAGCATCTGGCTGGGTGATGGTCCATGTCAGAAGATGTAGATCTTCCTTTTATTCCATTAAACTTTGGGATCTGGTTATGGTATCATGCCTCATATATTTTCATCTACAAATGATCATATTAGCTGGTTATCTGCTCCCGGCAGAACCCAGGGTTGTGCCGGGAAAGGAAATCGAAAAATCAAGATTGCATTAGTCTCTTAAGCCTCCAGTCTTTCTGTTCTCCTGGGTCCAGGTGGACCCGTCTCATTTGTCAGGCAGAATGGCATTAAGAATGCCACGCACTATCTCAAAGGGGACGCAGAGACTTCTTTACACTTAGATTGAATTTTCTCCACTCTAAGGTTAAACAGGCAGAAGAGCTGCTGTTTTAGCATTTACTGTGAAGCTCCAACTGAAGGACTGATTCAAGGGAGGTGCCCCCAGGAGGGCATAGACACGGGTGGAAAAGGGGTAAGGTCAAGGCATGGGTGAGCAGGACCACATGATCCAAAATCCCAGCTGCTAAGCAGATTGATTTCGCTGCCTGGCCACATGGGCTGCCCTGGTGGACTGTCTTCTTCTTTGCTTTCGGGAAGATGATCCTAATTTAAGTGGCTGAGTCTAAGTTATCAGAATGATTTTTTTTAAAGGCATTTTCAATCTAGTTCTTTAAATGATGTCTAGGATTTGCTTCAAAATAATCTAGGGGAAGGGAGAAGAAAACAAAAGGATGGATGAGACAACATTTATGAACTAACATGAACTGCTAATTGTTTAAACTCTATCCTGGGGACATTCTCTGCTTTTGCCTATATTTGAAATTTTCCATTGTAAGAGGTTTTGAAAAATGAGACTGAGAGTCAGCGATCCAGAAACCTGCCAGTTACTGGTTTCAACCCTTGTATTTACCTAAAACCTCTTTTATGAAATAGCTAACAAGGAATGTTGTCTAACATCACTTTCTCTTTCCATGCCTCCCATCTTGTGACCGAGATATCGACAAAGAGAATTGCTAACGGACAGCTGTGATGAGGGGGGACTGGATGAGGAGAGGGGTGCAGTCATCAGCCTTTATGGGATGGGCTTCCTGTAGCCTGGGTAAACCAGCACACATCAGAATGCCACGCTACGGAGTGTCTCACCCTGGGCTGCTACACTTTTCCTCTGTTCTTGTGGTTGCAATTACAGTGAAGATTAATAATGATAATCAGCCGTGGTGGAAGTTGTGGGTTGATAAAGGACAGGGAGAGAATTGTAGAGAATCAGTTTCTCTCTTCGGCACTGCACATCTCTCTTCCCCTCTGGTTCCCCCGGATCTCCAGGCCTCAAGAGCAGACCCCAACATGTAGTGGGGCTCAGGCAACCATTGGCATTTGGAAGTGCCTGATCCCAATACTGCACTGAGGCCAGCATCCAGGGCTGCCCTTCATAAGGAAAGCATCTCAAATGTGTCCAGGAGCCCTTAAACGTGGACAACCCCGAACTCTGACTTCAATCATCAGCGATCCTTCTGGACGGTCAGCTTCTTCTAGGAAATCAAACATGGGAAATCGGGTAACTAACCAAATGTTTCACTTAGTACTTTAAAAAAATCAGGAGATATGGAAATTTGGAGGCTTGATGCAAATTGTTTTGGAAGGAATCACAAATCATACCTTAAAACATAACCCCCATTAGTTGATCTTGTGTGAACTTCTTATAAAAAACATAGTTCTTTCTAAAACAGGAATCAAAGAAGAAGAGATAGAACTAGAATTTTTTTCTTATTTCTGCTATCAGTAACTCAGGTTATAGAGGATTTCTTGGCACAAGGCAGCTTGATTCGATTCCACCTTAAGTAATGAGGTGAGAAGGGGGAAAAAAAAAAAGAGAGACCTGTTTGATGAGAGGCTAATTGGGCATGTTGCCCACTCAAAGGAAAAATAAAAACACACCACGGATTTTTGCCAAAGAACAATAAACCAAGAAACCTGTACCACTGATTTCTGAACGCTACATCCTGGGGTGGGTAGGGGGCCCATAGGAAGCATCTTTTCCTTTGCTTTGGGAAAAAGATCTGATTTGGATTTCTTCTTACTCATAATCTCCCAGCAACAGGAGAATTTAAGGATTGCTTCATATTTGCCAAATGGCTTAAAAAAATGTCTTTTCTATCCTATAATTATGCTCCAGCTCCAGCCAAGGGAATTGAGGCTATGAGGCATATTTCACTTGTTTTGGGGCTAGTTCAAACCTCCTCTTACCTCTTCCCAGGGAACATCAGAAAAGCATGTTATAACAAGGTCTCTTAGCATATCTTTCCTTTACCTAAGTATCGTCACGTAGTCTTAAAGAGACAGCAGGAAACCTCCAAGGAGACGCTGCTGGGGTCCTGCCCAGATCACCTTTAATGCTCCGGTGCACCCACCCCCACGGTGCTGGGAGTGTTGGCTGCTCACAGCGAGAACCACCCTCACGGTTGGAGTGGTGGGCCACACATTCCCTGCTGAATTAGTAGATAATAAGGGGGTACCAAGAGCTGGCTTCTTTACCTCGAGCCAGGATTTACTCTGTGGTGCAATCCATGTCTCAGAATTCTCGGTGGAAGGAAACTGGAGCTAGAACCCAGCTCACACCCCGTTCTCGTTTAGCTCCCCGTCTCTCTTCCAACCCACTGCACCCCGGCAGGTCGCCCTGAGAGCACACCCATATGAGAATCCTGTCTCAGGCTCTGTGTCTAGGGAACCTGACCTGTGACGCTTCAGGAAGCCTATGGAAGTAAATTAAAATTGACACCTATTATCTTTAATCTGCTGTCTTTCGATGTCTACCAATCTGGCCAATTTCATGTGTTTAGACAGACGAACATCACATAGATACTTAAAAAATAGCCTTAAGATTACATTTTATGCTTTCAAATTACAGTGCTGGAGAAGACTCTTGAGAGTCCCTAGGACTGCAAGGAGATCAAACCAGTCAATCCTAAGGGAAATCAACCCTGAATATTCATTGGAAGGACTGATGCTGAAGCTCCCAAACTTTGGCCACTTGATGTGAAGAGCAGACGCAATGGAAAAGACCCTGATGGTGGGAAAGACTGAAGGTAAAAGGAGAAGAGAGTGGCAGAGGATGAGATGGCTGGATCGCACCACCGATCCAATGGACTTGAACTTGGGCTAACTCTGGGAGATGGGGAAGGGGCAGGGAGGCTTGGGATGCTGCAGTCCATGGGGTCACAAAGAGTCGGACACACTTAGTGACTGAGCATCAAGATTACACGGTGAAGGCAGTCTGGAACGTCCAGCAGTTCGCACCTCCTATTTGGGCATCCAACTGAACAGACAAAATCACTTCTCTACCCCCCCAGTCCAGTTTCCCAACACAACGCACAGGCCAGATCAGGTCGCAAGACTAGCTTCCCATTGGTATACTCACACATGGATCAAGGCCAAGACCATGCCTGGGTTCTGCTAGAGGCAGATTCTGTCCCTAACAGCATACAAACCCTGTGCAAAGCAAGCTGGCTCTCTCTTAATCACCGTTTGATATGTGCCAGTCCCACACTTCAATCCACGGGATTAAAAAGAAGAAAGAGCTCAGGTGAAGGTTCAAAGGAGCACTGTTCCTGCGTACTCTGAGCATCCTGTGTGATGTTTGGAGCTTGAGTCCTGTCACATCTTCTGCCCCAAGAATTAAAATCCTGAAATCCATCAACAGCTCCCACAAGGAAGAATCTTAAGTTTTCTCAGGAAATAAAGGTCCTTGACCTTAAAGCCTTCCAAGAGGGAGAAACATCCTTCCCCGGTGGTCCAGTGGTTAGGACTCCGTGCTGCCAATGCAGGGGGGACAGGCTCCATCCCCGGTTGGAGAACCACGATCCCACATGCCGCATGGCATGTCCAAGAGATAAGTAAAATACATTCAAAAAACAAAAGCCTTCCAAGGGGGAGACTGTCTCTCCCCAGAGCTCCTTTTCCAGTGATGGTGTCTGCGCTTGTTGGCACCTGCCTGTGGTCATAAGGCTCGGAACGGGTGGCAGACAGGCAGGCAGCCCCCTGGCTAACCTTCTCTTAAAACTCCTCTGGCAAATGGGGAAGCTTCCTTACCTACAGTTGTTAGTGATGTCAGTTTTCCTGCAAGTTGTGAAAGCACTGTCTTTCTTCTACATTTGTGCTCTCCTAACAATGCCATGAGTTAAAAAGGTGGGATGTTCCTGGCGACAAATGATCAGCTCGCAGCGCAAAGCTCCTGAGAACACAGCTGAACTCGGTCTACCAAACGGGTAAGGCTTTCCCCGAGACACAGACCCAGCTCCCAGTCACAGTCTGGCCACCTGCTTCAGCCCTCAAGTCAGGAAACTTTAGCCCAAGAGGATAATAAATATCCACTTCACAGTATCACTGTAAGGGATTAAAACAAAATAGCATAAGGAAAACTCGCAGCACAGTGACACCCTCAGATGTTTAATAACTATGAATGGTCTTTCCCCTCGGGGTCCTTTGCTTTCCCTACTGTTTCCACCAACCAAAGTTAAACCCAAAACGGTGGAAAGGGGGTGACTTCTGAACCCAGTGAAAGAAAAAGGTTTGAGGAACGTTGCTCAAACCGTGATGCGGGCCTGATGACTCCCACAGAGGGTATTCCGAGAGGAACCCACAGTGGCCTACCTGGTGGTCGTCCGGATGGTGTTTTCTTTCTGAGTGTGCTCTTTGCTCACCTTCTCTGTAAAGAGAGAGGATGAAACAGACATCTCTTAGGTTGTTCTGACCCAATCTTCATGTTTAAGGCTGAAGCAGAAACATCCTCCACACCTCTTTCTCTCTTGTGGTTTTCTTTTCGTTTCTCTTTCAAGCATTCAAACCCTTCCTGTCTTACTGGTAAAGCAGCCAACGGAAGCATGTCAACAGCATCTACCAAAATAGTTTACTAAAAACCAATCAAAGGGAAAGAGTTAGTACAAGTGTGTGTCTGATTTTCATCAGGCCTCAGTAAGTACATGTACATACCACACACACACACACACACACACATACACACACACACACACAGATGTGCACAAAGATAGTTATTTCGATTATATTTTCCCCCAACTGAAAAATGTCTGCTTTTCTCTGATTCAGCATGAAAACTGCAGTTGTTGCAACTGTTCCGCTTCTGACTTTGATGACAACCTTTAAGCATTCCGTATTGTCAGGCCCCTTTGTGAGGCAGGCTATAAAAACAGTCGTAAGACCTCTGGGTGTGAGAGTCATTGAGTGCTTATTCTGATAAATGTCACAGGGGACAAAAAAAATATCATTAGACGAGGGGAGGTAAACTCTCCCTTACTCCGTCTTGAGGTCTGTATCTACCAGCTGTCAGAAATTATTTAATTAGCTTTCAAGAGCACAAAAGTTGACCTCTGGTCTTCCCTAACCAGTTCAAATGTGAGGCTTCTGACTGTCACAGCTCTCAATGGCTTCTTTTAAGTCTCCAGAGGAAACCTGGCCACCTCTACAAGGGTTTCAGATTTCAACGCCAGGGCAAGCGAAAACCCCCTAATCTCATGGATTTGGGGAGAAAATGTAAACAAAGATTAATGCTATCTTTCCCATGCTTTTAAACACTGGTCTGAGGCTGCTGTGTGCATGTTTGCGTGGACGATTCCTTTCTGTCCACTCAACAGTGACAATGAGGGTGAATTTGGATTCACAGGCAGGGTTCTTTGAGAGAACAGGAAATCGGGGCTAAATGACTTGCTTGAGGTCACCGGGGCGGTCAGCGCCAGCGCCAGGGTGAGAACTCTCAGACACAAAGTTTTGAGCTGATAGTAGACCGTGATAATGTACTGCTGGAGAGAGACTTTTTGAAAAGAGCCACACTGGCCTCACTTCTGCAAATCTGAACTGCCAAATCACTCACAAAGTTACATTGTTTTTAGAGATGTGTTCAGCCTATTTTGCCTTTTTTTTTTTTTTTAAAAGAAAAGCATCTTGCATGTTTGGAGTGTCTTTGGAACTTGCCAAGAACTATATGGCCTATTCAATTTACTGACTTCACTATTTCCACCTCTCTGAGCTCTGCACAAGCACAGTTCTTGTTTAAGAACCCACAGCCACCGTTTTCAGCACCAACCAACCCATAACTTCACAGCTATGGGTGGTGTCACAAGGCCAACAAGAAAATGAGCTATCAGAATGGCATGCAGATCCTAGCTTCTTTCCTTTTTCTGGGGTTTTTCTTAGTAGAGAAAAGTCAGCACGTAAATAATGTGGCGTTTAAATAATGGGTGTTTTAAATCTGCAAGTCATAGCAAAACAGAGTTCATGAAACATCAGGGACAAACGCTACTGATGCCTGAATTTCAGTATGTAGGCCAATGCTTGACCAAAGGTAAAGTATCTGTGTTTCTATGTAAGTCTGAATCTTACATGAGTCTCCTTCATTCATCTCAATCACATTCAAACAGTAACAGCACATTTGATAACAATGAAGAGGATGCTGCATGAAAGAGGTAATAAAGGGAACAACTTAGGTTCTAGGACCCTTACCTATTCTATCAAGACATTTAGCTGAGCTAGCAACTGACTTCTAGACTCTGAATTCTAAGTAGTCGAAGCATAAAAGGTTGGTTTACAGAAAATGTTCTACCAGGTTATAGCCAGGGAGTCCCTACAGTTTCATCTTTTACTTTTCCCTTTCCTTGACTTTTTTTTTTTTTGCAGGGGCAAGATATAGTAAAATCTCATTAATTCCGACCACACTACTTTGGAATTCATGGTAATTCAGCCACTGTTAGAGTTAACTGAAGTTAATCTTTTGCACATTAGAAAAAAAAAAAAAGGCTGTTAATCAGATCAGCTGCCTAAACAAAACTAGAGGTGGGATATTTTATCCATGCAACAGGGATCTTTTGCATGGAACTGAATAGAGTTCTAATTTCAAATGATTCTTAACTATTAAAGAAAGTTTGGCAGGAGTTTGACTTGGCAACATCTGATGACTGTTCATTTGAGTGGAGGAATCCATGTTAAAGTAACAAAATGGATTTCTGTCTAAAAAATCCTATAACGCAGGTGTTTTTTTGTTTGTTTGTTTGTTACTTTGTTAGAGTGGCTTTCCCTCAAATCAGGCCCAACTGTTGACTTTTTTTTTTTTTTCCTGCAGGAAAACGTACCTGACAATTGAAACAGCAGCTCGGATGCCATCTTCACGGAGATGTCCTGACTGAATAGGTTTCTCTCCGGGGGTACTCTGCCCTCTGGCAGCGTCTGCAAGGGTTCCGCTTTCTCTCGCCCGATTAAAGTGCTGTAGCCAACATTGCGGCTAGGTGATATCGAGACCTGCGAGTCCTGGATGTCAACCTCCATAGGCTCCTCTTTAATCTTCACCATCTGGGTGTCCTTGTAGCTTTCCGCTGCAAACAGGTGAATGAAGAACAAAAATGCTAGAGTTTCTTAATTCTGAACCAAACCCAGTTTTTCATCACAGAGAGAACCACAAAGGAGTGGTTAGGAAGAAAGCACCGTGGCACACTGGAACACAGTTTGAAAACCTAGTTTAACCTTATGACTGACCTAGCAATCCTTACTTCTGGGCATATGCCCTGAGAAAAGTGTAATTCAAAAAGACACGTTACCCCAAGGTTCACTGAAGCAATATTTTTAAAAGCTGGGACATGGAAGCAGCCTAGATGTCCGCCAGCAGATGACTGGATAAAGAAGAGGTGTATACAATGGAATATTACTCAGCCATGAAAAAAGGAACGAAACTGGGTCATCTGTAGTGCTGTGGAGTGAACCCAGAACTCTAGTTATATGGAGTGAAGCAAGTCAGAAAGAGAAGTGTCATATAATAATGTATATATGTGGAACCTAGAAAAATGTTATGGATGAACCTATCTATGGGGAAGGAACGGAGACACAGACGTAGAAAAGAGATATGATGACCCAGCGGTGGTGGGGAGGAGGGGGCTGTGTGAACTGGGACAGCAGCAGTGGCATATATACCCCGCTGGGGGTGAGACAGAGAGCTGATGGGAAGCTGCTGTGCAGCGCCAGGAGCCCCGCTCCAAGCTCTGCGATGACCTAGAAGGTGGGGAGGAGGCTCCCGAGGGAGGGGATTTATGTATACATATAGCTGACCCGCTTTGTTGTACAGCAGAGGTGAACAGAATATTGTAAAGCAATTACACTCCAAGTTTTTTAAAAAACAGAAAACTAGTTTAACTCATCTGACTTCCAGAAAAGGTAGGAAACGGAAGCTCGGAGAGGTCAAACGACTTGCTCAAGGCCACGCAAATGGCAGCAGAAGCAGGATAAACGTCTCCCAGATCTAGAACCAGGTTTCCTGACCACAGTCTCGTGATCACCTTCACATGCTATTTCTTCTCTGCCACGCTGCCTCCAGAACTTACAGAGAACACGGCAAATATCTGCCCTTGTTTTTTATTTATAACATACTCAGCTTCAGTGAATCAAGTAAGAGCGAGCATATTCATACTATGATTTTCTCCCCCTCTTTTGAAAACTCCAATCAATATTTTTTTTTCTTTCTTTTCCAGGGCACCTAAATTAATAAAGAATAAATAGGGTTGATGCAACCGAGACATTTACACCTTGGTGGGAGCTAGTAATCCTCAAGACCACCTAGGAAGTTAATTGCAGCCCAAGGAGTAACACTTAGAAAAACAGCAATCCTACAAGTTATAATAACAGTCCAACCTGCTGACTGCTCTAGCTTTAGGGGTGGCTATTGAACATTTGGTCTCTAGCTTGAAACATACGTTTGCTTTGGAAAGCGAGAGTGTCTTTATGGACATGTGGCCCTTAGCGTTAATGAGAGAACAACCCTGGAAACAGGGTGGGACAATTAGCCCAGCCATTAATTTGGGTCACTTTAAAAAAAGGCCACAGTTTCAAATGAGTAAACATTTGTTAGCTGTTACTGTACACTGTGCACTCAAGCATTCTGGAAAACCTAAAACAATTCCAAAAGGACTAGATAGATAGGTGATAGACTGGATTACCTAGGCAGGCCCTGAATCCAATGGCAAGTGTCCATATCATACACAGATGAGAACAAGAGAGACACAGTGGAAAAGGCCATGTGAAGACAGATACTGTGCTGTCGACTGAAGGCTGGTATCCCCACCCCAAGTTAATATGTCGAAGCCTAATCACCAATGTGACAGTCTTTGGAAGTAGGGCCTTTGGGAGGTGATTAGGTCATGAGGAGCTATCTATCCCCCACGCACTGGGTTGGTGCCCTTGTAAAGAAAACCCCGGGAGAGCTCCCTTGCCCCTTCTTCCATGTGAGGACACAGGGCGAAGATGCCTGACAGTGAACCAGGAAGGAGGCTCTCATTTGACCAGGCTGGCACCTGGATCCTCGACTCCCAGACGCCAGATCTGTGAGAAATACATTGCTGTTGTTTACAAGTGAACCAGTCCATGATGTTCTGGTACAGAAGCCCAAACAGAGTAAGACAAACAGAGACTGGAGTTTTGCAGTCACAAGTTAAGGACTACCTGGAGCCAACAGAAATTTCGAAGGTGTGCAGAAAGATTCTCCCCTAGAACCTTCAGATTTCAGACTTCTGGCCCCCATTTCTGTTGGTTTCAGCTACCAAGTTGATGGTCATTTGTGATGGATGGATGGATAGTTAGATACACATTGGGTTGGCCAAAAAGTTCATTTGGGTTTTTCCTTAAAGTCCTAAGGGAAAACTGGAATGAAATTTTTGGCCAGCCCAATGGATGGATAAATAGACAGACAGACATAACAGTAAGAGGCAATAGGAAGCAAGTGCAGATCTGTGGGACAGTTAGGAAATACGACAGGGAAACCTCACTGCTCTAAGTGGGGTGGTCAGAGAAAGCTAGCCTCTCCTTGCCAAGTATGAGGCAGGTGAAAGTCAAGTATATGCAGATTATTGATTTGCAATAAAGAAGACAGAGGAGTATTTTTAATAAAACAAAATTAATAGGGTGCTGCCCATAAGATTTCATGTAAGAAGTGTGCTCATTGTGCTTTTTTTCTTCCTGACGTATTACACATGCTTCTCAGAGAAAATGACCTGATTTTTGTCAGCAACTAAACTGCAGGCAACCGTTAATATTTAATTTAGATCCCTCTCCCCACATTCCTGTCAAGTTGTTTTTTTTTTTCTTTTTTCTTGCATGTCTGTGACGCTCATAAAAAAGCGTCAAGTTCAAGTTCAAAAAATCAAGTTCATTGATTTGATCATCCTTAAAAAAAAAAGGAAAAGAAAAGAACATAAAGCTTTCCAAGTTACATGCCTGGCTTCTATGCCTTTACTTCTAGCCCATCTGATTCTGTCTTGAGCCCTGACTGCACCCCCTGACCCCTTACGGGACTTGGGGACTGAGCAGCCACCCTGACCTTCCCTTAGATGACCTATAGGTACAGTCACCACACACAGTGCCCTTTGTGTCCCCTCAAACTACTCAGGATTTGGGAAATAAACAGTGGGGTCAGGGCCACAGGCACATAATGATGTCTCTGAACCTTGCAAGTCATTCCAAGGCCTGAGGACAAACTCAAAGGGAAGCTAAAAAGGGATTCATTTCATTTAAAAAAAAAACAAAAAAACAAAAAAACTTAACAAACATAGAAAGAGCAAAGCTAGAAAGAAGCTCGATTATTTATCTCCCCCCCTTTCCCCAGCTTTGCTTCTGGATTAAAAATCACCTATTTCCACTCCTGGATTTAATGAAATCAGTTTTATCCACCAGCTTTCAAATGTTTTATTTTTCATATTTTTAAACATTTTAATACAACAAAGATAAAAATATATATATTAGTTAAATCTGGATTAATTTAGAATCAAAATATTTAGTGACATACAACACCGTGCTTCAAGGTATGGCTAACCACAGGAACTCTCACATCTTCAAGTAACACTAAAATTACTTGACACACTTAGGTAATACTTCAAGTTTCTCTGCAGCTTGGGTGACATCTCAGGCAGAATTCTTAGAAGAAAAATGCCCACTATGTGCTGTGTGCTTAGTCACTCAGTTGTGTCCAACTCTTTGCGACCCCATAGACTGTAGCCCACCACGCTCCTCTGTCCCTGGGGACATTCCAGGCAAGACTACTGGAGTGGGATGCCATGCCTTGCTCCAGGGGATCTTCCCAACCCAGGGATTGAACCCAGGTCTCCAGCGTTACAGGCAGATTCTTTACCTACTGAGCCACCAGGGATGCCCAAGCTAATTTTCCTTCCCCCATTAGGTACCAGTTTCATATCAAAAGTACTTCAATCGTCCTAACAATTCATAGATGCTCTGAATAACATATTGTTAAATTTAAGCATTTTAAAGATGATATTACTAACTGGTAACATTTACTTGGCTAGTTCAGACAACCCAGTAGTTCAGATTGAAACAGACTTGAAATAACAATAAAATTAACATAGTATTCCTTCTCCCTCCGTATTGGGCACAAAGCTTCCTTATGTTTAAACATAAGTACACTGCATAAAGTCCTCTGGCTAATTTAGGGTAGAACATATTCGAAAAAACAAACTCTGGGGGGGAGCTGAATTATGACTTATAGATTTCACAGATGTTTTTATTGAACTTAATGCAAAATAATAGGCCACATTTTAGTTACTTGAAACTGGTGGCATTTACTGTGGGGTGAGGAAAAAGGTGAGAGCGGAACGACAGTCATTTCAGTCATTCAAAGCTACTCAAAGACAGAGAAGGAAAATACCTTCAATCTCTTTCCTTTCTCATTCGTCACCTGAAGCAATCTGACTTGTGATGCTACTAACAAATCAGTTTTTTTAAAAGCTACTTGGGATAATTTCAAGCATGATTTTTCCACGAAGTGCTTCCTTCTCCTTCTTATGACAACTCTTGACCTTTCAAAACTGCACAAAACACTGATGGCTGTTAAAAAACCTTTAGCATTGGTCACCTACCTGACAGACTCCAGACTCACTGAGAAGTTTTCAAACTGATAGCTCAGTGGGCAAGTGAGACATAATTCAATAAATATTTTTATATTCCTTGCACTTCCATGCAATAGCATCATTGCCAAGTGTTTCCTTACTGTTTTTAAAAGGCAGGATTTCTGAACCTATGGACATTTGAAGCCAGATACTTCCCTGCCATGGGAGGCTGTGCTGTGCATTGCAGGATGTTCAGCAACATCTCTGGTCTCTAACCACTAGAAACCAGAAGCACCAGTCCTCTAATTGTGACAACCACAAGTAACTCCAGACATCTCCAAAGTCCTTTGAGGGGCAAAATCTCCCCAGTGGAAAAACATGGCTGTAAAGTTTTGCCACACTCTTTGTTTTTGCCCCTTTTCCTCTGACCCCATTTAATTAGCACCCAAGGCAAAGAAGAAAGAAGCTGCTTCTAAGTTCCAGCTTGGTTCAACAGTATCTCCGCCCAGCTGGCCAAGGATGCAGGAGGTGGGCTGACTTGCAAACAAAGTTTCTGCTACATTTCTTTCTTGGTCCCCAGCTCGCTCCCTTTTGTGTGGAGCATCCTAATATAGGGGCTTCCCAGGAGGCGCAGTGGTAAAGAATCCCCAAGCAGGAGATGCGGGTTTGATCCCTAGCTTGGGAAGATGCCTCGGAGGAGAGCATGGCAACCCACTCCAGTACTCTCGCCTGGGAAATCCCATGGACAGAGGAGCCTGGCAGGCTACAGTCCATAGGGTCGCAAAGAGTCGGACACAACTTAGCGACTAAACGGCAACAGGATTCTAACATAACGAGGGTTGAATTCATCACTTCACTCACTCTTAGCTTTGATTTCCCCACCCAGGGACATATCTAGACATTCAGGATTTTATGCTTTCCCAACATCTTCCCTCTTCACACATTTTTGATTCCTCTGGAATCTCTTCCTAAAATGATAAGACAAATATTAATTTGACTCCAGTGGTCTCTACTGCTATTTCAACAGAGAACATGGCATATGGGGAAAGATGGAAGAGTGTTAAAAGGAGGTGACGCCTGGGAGGTGGATTGTGGGTGACTGTTTACTGAAATGCTTATTTGTATTTTATAATTTTCTATGATGAATATGGGTATCTTGTCATGTCTTTTTTTTTTTTTTTTTAATGGAAAACAATTACATGCACTGGTAAAAAGCCACTACTTCCTCTTTAGAGGTGCACAGAACAGTGTGCACGCCTGGAAGCATCAGAAGAGTTGTTTGTGACTCCAACAAACCGCACGCAAACTCTGCTCGGCAACATTTCCCGCCTTCATAAACACAAACATATACTAGCTATCAAACTGGGTTATTTCATTCATCAGTCACTCGGTCATTCTATACTCTTTTTTTTTTTAAATGTCTGCCATGTACTCAGAACCATGACGGCTGATTCATGGTATTCAGAGGTAAATAAGACGTGGTTCTTGCCCTCAAGCAGTTTAAATCCAAATGGACGGATGACCAGACAAGTATCAACAGCCCTCTCATACAAGAAGTAAAATTCAAAGGCAGGGTGGGAAGAGGAGTCGTGGAAGATCTGAAAGCAAAGCACAGAAGTGGAATTGTACTCGACCAGGAGCATCCAGGGAATATCACATTGTCTGTCTGTCTGGAGCATCAAAGCTGGGAGGTGCAACTGGCTTCCTGACTGAGCAGGACTCAGGGGGTGTCAACGTAAGAGCAACTCTATCTTTGTCTGCCAGTCTTTAACCCTGCCCGGCAGGAGAACGTTCTTCTCTTGTTTCTGGGTGAAAACTCAGGCAGGCTTAAAACCTGATAATGCTTAGATAATGGAAGGCCTAACAACCCCTTAAATGGCAAAAAAAAAAAAAAAAAAAAAAAAAAAGTTCTTGTTTCGGGATACAGCAGGCTGAGCCCCATGGGTTAATCCACAGCTCAGCCCTTTCGTGAAGGTGATCCCTGCTCCTCCCTGGAAGGGTCCCCAGGACGCCCAAGATGGGAGAAGTGGTGGGGTCGGCTCCCTTTCCTGGTCTTGTTGCCTTCTGCCCATCACACTAACTGTCCTTACAGACCCCAGAATCAGAGAAGCGGAGAGGTGGTGGGAGGAGAGATGAGGCGAGGGAAAGCTCATTGCTCTGTTCTAGAATGGTTTTACCGTCTTTAGGTTAGCAGACATCTCTCCTATGAGATCCGCCCACAGGGTCTTCAGAGACCTCTGACTTGGTGGTGATTACCCCCAGCATTTCCTTTACCTGGCTGAATGGGCTCACTGATTTCCCCACTTTCCCTGGGGACACCCTTGTAGGCCTCCATCTCACGAGTGGGCAAGGGTACCATCAAATCTCCAGGCACCTCCTAGACAGCATTTTTGATAACATCCCTGGTGACCCTCCTGTGGGAATCCAGTCCACGCTGGGGCCACGGGGAACACCTGCCTCTTCATTTGATCAAAGAGAGTGAGTTCAGGCCCCATGCAGACCACACCAAGGCAGTCTGCCATCTCAGCCTTGTCAGGTGCCAGGCCATGAGGCTCCCCGCTGAGGAAAACATGTGACCAACTCTGCAGATGATGCCCCTTTCAGATTTGAGGTGAGAGGCTGGAACCTCTCCTCTTGTCCCTATTACCCTGCAGTGGGGGAATCACAGCCCAGTTCTCTACAAAATCCCCTCGCCCCAACCTTCAATAACCTCTCACTTTTATAGTCTCTCTACTTAGCTAAGAAGTGCAAGGCATGTGTGTGTGTGTGTAAAATACATGTAACATAAATGGATGGTTGTAACTGTTTTCAAGCATACCATTCAGTGGCTAAGTACATTCACACTCCTGTGCAGCCATCACCCCGCCCCCCGCTCCAGAATGTTTCATCTCCCCTGAAACTTTGCCCATAAAACACTAACTCTCCATCCCTCCCTCCCCTCAGTCTCTGGCAACCACCATTCTACTTTCTGACTCTAGGTCAGGAGTTTTCACATTTTTTAAAAAATTCTTCAGGCAGAAACCTTGTTGCTGAAGCCAGATCTTCCATTTAACATCCTGTTCAGCAAAGAGCATCAGGTTATATTCCAGAGAAATTACACTGGAGGGGGCAGGTCAGAGCAGAACATAGAATCTTAAAGGCTGAACCTCGAAGCCGGTCCTACATGGGGAGCCTGTGAGGATCCAGCCTTTAGCGAGGGTTTGCTTGGAGAAGCAGAATGATCAGATGACATTTCGGAAGGGCAATCGGGCAGGGATGCTTATACAGGACGAAGGGACTGGCAGAAATGGAAATGGGGAGTGGATGGGGACTTTCTGTATTAACAGCAATCCAAGCAAGGAGATGATGAGAGCCTGAACTGCTGCTCACAAGGGGAGAAAAGACTCCCAAGATATTCCAGAGGCTGAACACTGAGGCACTGGTGGCAGAGTCTGAATCAAGAAGACAACAATGTGACAGTAATTGTGAAGAAACCATGTGGATTAAAAGTAACAATTCTATGACTTGTAAGCCTCTGAAATTTGGAAAATGCTATTATTAAGAATGGGCTTCCCTTGTGGTGCAGCTGGTAAAGAATCCGTCTGCAATGCGGGAGACCTGGATTCGATCCCTGGGTTGGGAAAATCTGGAGAAGGGAAAGGCTACGCACTGCAGTATTCTGGCCTAGAGAATTCCATGGACTCTATAGTCCATAGGGTCACAAACAGTCGGACACAACTGAGCAACTTTCACCACATTCTTCTTCACACATAAACAAGAATAAGGAAAGTTGGGTTGGGGAGAAATATGAAGGGAGATTTTCAGCTCTATGTTGCCTAAGTATCTGTGATTCCCACAAGAAGTGGAGGTCGTGATGGCTTAGCGGAAATATGAGAACAGACAGACTGGAAGTCATCTGAATCCAAGGGGCTGTGTGAGGTCAGAAAGGAAGGGTGAGTAGAGAGCAGAGGATGGGGAAGAACTGTTACCATCCGCTCCTACAGAGGAGGAGGGAGAAAAGCAGGGGAAAGAGGCGGAGAGGGCGGGGTCCAGCACAGCGGCCATGTGCACAGAGGTCGGCAGGGAAGGTGGCGTGATGGTGGCAGTGCAGGGGTGCCGCCCACTCCTGCCTTTGGGCACCCACAACTTTACAAGCATTCCTTTCCTCAGTGTCTGCCCCATAGAAGCCCTCAGCCCCACTCTCCCTGCCGCACTGAAACCTGCCACCTGCCCAAACACACCCCACCATTCCTCACCTTGTGCTCAGTGCTTGGTTGTGTCCAACCGACTCTTTGTGATCCCATGGATTGTAGCCCGCCAGGCTCCTCTGTCCACGGAATTCTCCAAGAATCCTGGAGTGGGTTGCCACTTCCTACTCTAGAGAATCTTTCCAGCCCAGAGACTGAACCGCCCCCATCTCTTTCAGCTACTGCACTGGCAGGTGGCTTCTTTACCACTAGCGCTGCCTGGGGTTCCTCGCCTTATTCCCTTCTCTCGATAATAACCTAGACAGGTTTCCAAACGACTTAGACATCCCTCTGTGAGGGCCTTCCTTTATCTCCATCGGATGGCACCCTTCCCTCCTCTGTCCTACCTCCAGACAGTTCAGACCTTGCTAACGTTGCACTGGGCTGTAGTTTTATCATTTACAGATTTGTTTCCCCTGTGGACTGAATGATTGGCAAGGGCCTCGTTCTGATTCCACTTTCATTCCCAGGACTTTGACGATATTGGATTAATACCTGTTTGCCACACGCATGGCTTGAGGCAGAGCACACAGTCGGTGTGCCATGCTTCTCCCCCCTCGACTCCTCAGTCTGCTGTGGACGCTCACGCATGCCATGAATCTGAAATACAGAAGGGTCCAGCACCAGCAGTGGTACTGAAGGAAACAGCGACAATTGGCTGTGCTCTCTCTGGACTGCCATCGTGATCCTGACTCAGTATTTTTGAATAATAATAAAAGAGCCTCTAGAAGCAACATCAATGACTCCATATGGAAACATTTCACTTTCTAGAGTGACACCCCCATCAATCAGATGAACTGAAAATTTTTTGTCTTCAAGTTGCTGCTAAGTCACTTCAGTCGTGTCCGACTCTGTGCGACCCCGTAGACGGCAGCCCACCAGGCTCCCCCGTCCCTGGGATTCTCCAGGCAAGAACACTGGAGTGGGTTGCCATTTCCTTCTCCATGCATAAAAGTGAAAAGTGAACGCAAAGTCGCTCAGTTGTGTCCGACTCTTAGCGACCCCATGGACTGCAGCCTACCAAGCTCCTCCATCCATGAGATTTTCCAGGCAAGAGTACTAGAGTGGGGTACCATTGCCTTCTCTGGAATGTCTTCAAGTTGCCATTCTCAAAACGTTCTGGGCTGGGCACAAAAATGCGGTCCAGGTATGTACGAACTGATTCCCGGAGGTGTCAGGCTTATTACTTAAAACTTTGTTTAGAAGCCTGGGTGACGGCTCTCGCTGCATTCAAGTGATGCACTTTAGGTAGAGCTGAATCACATTCAAATCCAGCCCCCAAGTGGCCCTGAAACCAACAGTACCAAGTGGAGAAGGGGAGGGAAGGGGGCGGATGGGAAGACACCCCCATCTCCCTTTACTCCTCAGATTCAAAAACCAGGGATCCAAGTAACACCGGCCAAATCATCTCTCCGTGGTACAAAGATAAACAACAAGATCAGATATTCTATCTACTTCTTAACCCATAATCCAGTTAGGATGCTGGGAAGTGATGGCATTCAGCTCAAGTGAAAAGTACACAGAGGCGCCGTCTCTCCTGTTTCTAATCCATGCAATAAGAACAGAGCCTGTCCACCCTACGCACTCAACAGATGAACAGACAGAGAAGATGTAGCCTGTGCATACGGGCTTTCCAGGTGGCTCGGGGGTGAGGAATCTACATGCCAGTGCAGGAGATGTGAGTTCAACCCTTAGGCTGGGAAGATCCCCTGGAGAAGGAAAGGGCAACCATTCTAGTATTCTTGCCTGCGAAATCCTATGGACAGAAGAGCCTGGTGGGCTACAACCCATGAGGTCGCAAAAGAGTCAGAAAAAATAAATATATTATAATATAAAATTTAATATATATATATATATATACTTACACACATATACATGTTAAAGTCACTCAGTCATATCTGACTCTTTGAGGCCCCATGGACTATACAGTCCATGGAATTCTCCAGGACAGAATACTAGAGTGGGTAGCCATTCCCTTCTCTAGGGGATCTTCCCAACCCAGGGATCCAAGCCCGGCCTCCCACATTGCAGGCAGAGTCTTCACCAACTGAACCACAAGGGAAGGCCACATATAGATACATACATACATACATATATGATGGAATACTAGTCAGGCATTAAAGAGAATGAAATAATGCCATCTGCAGCAACATGGAGAGACCTAGAGATTATCATACGAAGTGAAGTGGAGTCCGACAGAGAAGTTCAAATACCCTATGACACCACTTGCATGTGGAACCTAAAATATGACACAAATGAACGTATGAAACAGAACCATGGACACAGCAAACAGACTGGTGGTTGTCAAGGGGGAGGGATGGCGTGGGAGGTTGGGGTTAGCAGATGTAAGCTTTCATATATGGAAAGGATACACCACAAGGTCCTACTGTATAGCACAGGGAACTATATTCAACATTCAATGATACCCCATGATGGAAAAGAATATATAAAAAGAATGTGTATATATATGCATAACTGAATCACTCTGCTGTACAGCTGAAATTAACACGGCACTGTAAATCACCTAAAAAACTAATACACTTCATGTGTCTCCACAGTGGTCCTCAGCTGCGTGAAAGCTCCCTGGTCCTGCTCTGAGCAACCAATCTCATGCCCGGGGCTTACCCGCGGCAGCTTCCGCATCCCAGGAGAGGAAATTCAGGCTCCTGATGTCCCTACTGGATGTATTGGTCCTCTCTTCCCAAGGAAAGAGAGAAGAGACACTCTCCATGAGAAGGAACAGTGGTACAGCAACCTTTCTCTCGTTCTAATACACAAGAACCTCCGAGAACAGTGTTCCACTGCCTCTTCCTGGAACAGAACAGGAAACTTACGATCCGGAATGGGTAAAATGCATGGTCTCTGGACTTGAGGGTAACAGGCACAACTGAGGGCAGGGCAGACAAATGGTGTGAGGGGGGGAACTGAATTTCCCCCCTTCAGTTAAAAAAAGGAAAAAATAGCATTTTTCAGTAGAAGAGCCTTACAATGACCTCCAGTGCACACACACTCACACAGACACACAGACACACACACACACACACACCCCACCTAGAACTGCACAGGAGTAACTCAGCAAATCATGAGAGCAAGCCAGGATCTATGAAGAAGAAACACAAAGCTGTGCACACCTTTAAATAATTCACCAGACAATTAATTGATTAATTGAATCAGACTGGGACTTCCCTGCCAGTCCCGTGACTTTGCCTTTCAATGCAGGGGGTTCGGGTTCAATCCCTGGTCAGGCAGCTAAGATCTCATGTGCCACATGGCCAAAAAAACAAAACATAAAGCAGAAACAATACTGCAAGAAGTTAATAAAGAGTTTAAAAATGGTTCATGTCAAAAAAAAAAAAATTGGACCATCTTTTCCAGGTGAAAAAGATGCACAATAATCTCAACACCAGGAGAATCTTGTTTAAAGTTACGGGGTTAGGTTTTCTGTAGGCCCTCCTTCCTTCTCTCTCTCTCTGTCTCTCTCTATCACACACCCCCCTCGTATGTTTTACTCCTATAAAAACTTCAAATATTCGATCAGAGAATTGGCCCTTTGAATTGGATCACCAAAACCACAAGTGAAGTGGCATTTCCCCTCTCTGTCAGTCTACTACTTGATAACTTAGGAAGAAGAATTAATGAAGGTCTGAAGAGTGAGCTATGGACACTAGAACTCACAATTAACGGACAGGGTTAAGTAGGAGGTCAACTCAGAAAGACATCATCAGGAGCACCCAGCGTTCCATTTTATTAGTTGTTCTGAATCTGCGAGGAAAAATATGCCCTAAAAGAGAACAGAACTCAAACGTTAAAGATCGTAAAGAGTGAAATGAGACCTGGAAGTTCCCTTTCAGGGATCCAAGAAACATATCCTTTTTCATCAGAGCAAAGTACTTGAACTTTATTCTTCTGAGCATTCTTCAATTAGTTTTTGCCTCCCCGACATCAGCAAGTAATGCACGAGGCTCCTGCCCGAGATAACTCAGCTGGGCATTTGCCAATGTTTCCAGCCACAAAACTGAGCTCAGAGCAGCAGCGCAAATTCTAGATTCGATTCAGGGCCTGACACTGCCCAGGGTTAAACTATGTAGGGGGCTCCCTGATACAAAGGAAGGTCCCTCAGACCAGCCACGTGGTAGATGATCACAAGTCAGAATACGAGCATCACACACAAGGGCTGCATTCGATTTCACTTCTATCCAGAGGACAAGAATTAAAATCTTTGAGTCACCGAGGGCTCCGGGAGATGAGCTTCTCCGGCCAGGAGAGGCTGTGGAGGGGGCCAGTCATTATCTGTTGAACTCTGAGTGTCCCGGTGTTAATGTAAAACCTCTCCCAATCATCTTATTTTCATTTGATGATTTCACGAGAAATTAGCTAAAGAGGTGCATTTAAACTGTATGTCTGCCATTTGGTACCATTCCAAATGATCTCATTTTTAAAAAATTAACCTATTTTTCATCTAATGTCCAGAATATACTTTTCTTGTCTCACATTTTTAAAAAAAGGGGGAAAGGGTCAATTCAAGTATCTGATCTAAACCTAAAGCGATTTAACATCATTATTCTTTGCCACTTAATAAATCTAAGTCCTGTCCACCTCATCTGCTGTGATTAGGCCTTTGGATTCCCTTCTATGAACCTGAATGCAGGAAGGATGGGGGTCGGGGTGGGGACGCACAAGTAGATTTTAAACAGAACTCCTGAAAGATTCAGAAGTCCTGCTGACATTAAAAAAAAAAAAAAAAAAAAAGACCAAAAAGCAAGGTCCATCTCTGCCTGGTGGTGGGTTAGCCATTGCCTGACCCTCAATGAAGGGACAGAGCAGTGATCCCTTAATGCCCAAGGAGAGGAAGGCAAACACCAAGAGTTTTATTTCAATCACTAAGAGTTTTACCAAACTTTTAAATATTTTCCACTAACAGATGGTAAAAGGGCTTTAGTATATGCAGACAAGTTTAAAATGCTTTTCTTAGGTGGTGCTAAATATTACTGAATCGTGTCCCAAGGATATCTCTGTTGAGAAGCCCTGACGGCTTCTCTTCCATCGGTCAGTGTTTCCAGAAGGCAGGGGAGGGCTGGCGAGATGGTGCAGAAAGCAGAGCCCTGCATAACAACATAATAACTGGAACCCGGCTTGAGCATGAGCAGGGGAACGGGATGGGACAAGAACACAGGGTCACGCAGGAAAGGACATGGTCTTGCTCACCTTGGTAGCCCTAGTGGCCAAAAGGAGGTTTGGAAATTAGTAGCTCAGTTCAGTTCAGTCGCTCAGTTGTGTCCGACTCTTTGTGACCCCATGAACCGCAGCACGCCAGGCCTCCCTGTCCATCACCAACTCCCAGAGTTCACCCAAACCCATGTCCATCGAGTCGGTGATGCCATCCAGCCATCTCATCCTCTGTCACCCCCTTCTCCTCCTGCCCTCAATCTTTCCCAGCATCAGGGTCTTTTCCAATGAGTCAACTCTCTGCATGACGTAAGTATTGGAGTTTCAGCTTCAACATCAGTCCTTCCAATGAGTACCCAGGACTGATCTCCTTTTGGATGGACTGGTTGGATCTCCTTGCAGTCCAAGGGACTCTCAAGAGTCTTCTCTAACACCACAGCTCAAAAGCTTCAATTCTTCAGATCAATTAAATCAGTAATTAAATCGCAAATTAGTAAGGGCTCAATAAATAGTGCTGAGTGAATAAGGGAAAGAAAACAAAGAACATCATAAGAAGAAATGAAAAGGTGTGATGAGTAGAGAAGAGCTAAAGTACAGGGTTCACTGAATCCTCCAAGAAAACTTTATGAACTTCTGCCAAAAATCAAAGCCTTCACGGCAGATGACAGGTAAGCCTCTGCTTACGATGGGGCACCAGCCTTGGGACCCAACCTGTGGGGCTCCCTAGAGTGGGGATGGGACCATGAGACAGTGGGACTTGTTCCCTCTGGGCTCTAACTCCCCATACTTCTAGGAGACGCTGAGTGCACAGATAGTCTCCCAATGCATTCTGGCTGGTTTTCAACATTCTTTCCCACATGTTTTAAAATCAGACCTACTTGCAAGTAGCCTGAGTGACTCATCTTAATGTCCCTTCCTCGCTCTGTTCCCGTGTCCTCTCCGACACAGGTGGTGGATAATGACACCAGTCCAACGGGGCAGGGGATGAGGAGGGGGACCCTCGGCTGAGAAGTTGGCCCTCCAGCTTGAGCTGTCCCTGTTACACACGGAGTGAGGACGTCAGCCTCAGGGTCTTCAAGAAAACAGAAGGAGTCATACCAGCCTTCTGCTATGAGCATTTTAGGAGAAGCTCTTTTAAACAGTATGCTATGTGCAAGCTGTGCGTGCTCAGTCACTCGGGAATGTTGCTCCTTCATGACCCCATGGTCTGTAGCCTGCCAAGCTCCTCTGTCCATGGAATTCTCCAGGCCAGAATGCTGGAGTGGGTTGTCATTCGCTTCTCCAGGGGATCTTCCCAACCCAGAGATCGGACCCAGGTCTCCTGCACTGCAGGCAGACTCTTCACCATCTGAGCCATCAGGGATGCCCTTGAACAGTATCCGGGTAGGATAAGCAGGGTTTGAAAGGTTTTAGCACAAGTGATTGAAAGGAGACAACCATTCATCTCATTTAAATTATCCCAAGTTCCCAGTTTTCTTCTTTATTCCACAGCTTTAAAAAAGTGCAAAAAATATTACCTACCTATCACCCAGTACCTTGGCTACAAAGGCACTGGTGAATCCCAAGGGAAGACTGCTACCAATATTTAAATTTTTTATTTTTCAGCTATGCTGCATGATCTTAGTTCCCTGACCAGGGACTGAACTCTGGCCTCTGCTTTGGAAGTGTGGAGTCCTGAATACCAGGGAAGTCCCTCCTACCGATATTTAAATGTGGAAGGAGGCACAATGATTCTGCTCCCAAGATACGTGCCACAGATCACCGCCCTTTCACCTTTAGTCCCAGTAAGGCTTCAGCTTTGCTAAGGGTCTCGCTCCCTCCCAACCAGAAGGCTATTAAGTTTACCTTTGGCAACACGGACATGGATCACAGGAACTTCCAGAAAGGCTGTCCTGATGGCTGCGACTCCAAAAGGGCAGGAAAAAATCTTGGCAGCAACAGGAGGGAAGTGTGTGTGTATCTGTGTGTGTGTGTGTATGTGTGTGTGTGTGTGTGTGTGTGTGTGTTTAGGTGGGTTTACAGGCTTAGGCGGCAATAGGAAGAATAAGGAAAGAAGTTCCTGACATATTCTTTAAACAGTGATGCTCACCACTCAATTTTGAAATTACAATAAATGGTGGCAGGTCACATGTATGTTTGGTCATTGCCCCCACTTCTCCAGCCCTGGTGAGAAGCATGCGGCAGCCATGGGGAACCAGGAAACAGGCTTGAATCCAGCTGCTGGCCCATATTCAGAAAATAGGAAGTACACCGACACACAGCGCATGAACTCAAGACAGCCTACATGTGGGGAAAACATATACAGAGTCAAAGTACTAGTCTCTCAGTCGTGTCCTGCTCTTTGCGACTGTAGCCCGCCAGGCTCCTCTGTCCATGGGACTTCCTAGGCGAGAATACCAGGGTCGGTAGCCACTCCCTTCTCCAGGGGATCGTCCCAAAATATATACATGTGTAGCATAAACAGAAGACTTATTAGGAAGAAGACTGAGCGTGTGCTAGGTCCTCACGCTTTGATAATGAGAAAAGAGCACTCTGCAAGCCTTCGCCTTCCTGGAGGAGTGACAGAAGCCGTAAGGGAGAAACAGCTCTCTGCGGGAACGCCTTCCCTCTGTGGGCTAACACGGACACTGTCCTGCTCAGCGCAAACAGCCGCTGTTGCTCTCACCCCATGTACATCTTCAGTGCTCTCTGCGCGGACCGGCCCGGGTACCACCACCCGGCTGAGCCCCAGCCCAGTGGGATGTGGCCACTTGGCGGCAGACAGAGGAGCCTCCTCTCCAGAGGGAGGTCTGTGATACCGGCCTGTGCCCAGATGGGCACAGAGGACACGGGGTTTAATTATACATGCAAATGTTCCCCTTCTGTGACATGAATAAGTTAAAAGTGAAAGGTTAATATGGCAACAAGAAGAAAAACCATCATGGAATGAGAATGTTTTAGAGCTCTCATTGAGGAAAATAATAGCTACGCTCTGCCTCACAAGACCACGACTGCACTAACACAGCACGAAAACGTCTGAAGGGGGAGCCGGAAGAAGCTGGAGTGGTGTGAGAGATTCTAAGGCATGGACAAGACACACAGCTTCTACCTGGCAGGGAAACTTGTCCTCTCAGTGAAAGACGGAACAGAATGTTTGACTGGTTACTCAAATATTTGCAATCGGCTCCCTCAGAAAGTAGAGTTTCTCCTTAGAGCTGTCACCATCAAATACTATTTACTCATGGCTTCTCTGTGCCACTGTTTGTGCCCTGGATAAGATAATGTCTGCAGAAATGGTTTTGTATTTCTACGGAAAAACAGAAATCAACGCAGGAATACAAGAGACCGGCATGCCACCAGTGAACACATTTCCTAGGTGTCATTCGCAATTTTTTGCTCGGTATTGTAAGGGACCTAGCACCCCTTCACCAGTTCCGACTCCACCTGGCGCCTCCTGCCCTCTGGCCCTCTCTCACCCAATCTGGCCAAATAGAAAAGGAATCTGGAATGAAGGTAAAGCCCATGAAATTCCTTTCCAAGCTTTTGCCTGGTTTCTGGAACACAGGCCAATACAAATGTTCATAGCTATATTAATATATGAGACCTGCACCAGGGAGATGATAATAAAACAAGAGCCCTTTTGAGTCCAGCCTTTCTGAGGCCCAGGTCTCAGGATGGGAGGTGAAGCAGCCGGGACAAGAAAGCTAAAGGGCAGCCCAGGGGTGAAGACCCTAAGGGAAAAACAACTTCCCTCTTCTTGCCCTCCCAGAACTGCACGAAGCTCTTTCCCACTCTGTCTTGTCTAAACAGCCAGGTAAATAACACCAAGGTACATCCTCTGAGCTTAACAAGATCTAGACCTTCAAGAAAGGAATTCTCTGGGTACATAAACAGGTCACATTTTTATCTTATTAAAGCAATCTACTCCCTATTTGTATAAGAGAGTGTTTTTGCACTCCAAACCTCTGCAATTCTCACTGAGTTTTTAAGTGCTTAAAAAAAGAGTCTAATTCCTCATTTAAGACTTAACTTCCCCAGTTATGGGTTTTCTGTGTATATGTCTTATGTATACACACACAGATACATACATCCTGAGAGTTGCTTAGGATACATATGGCAATGACCGAGTGACCTCATTACTGGTAAGACCACCATTGGTTATATTTATTAAAAGTCATTTTAAAAGCTGACAGAGAAAAGCAAATGTATGATATCACTTATATGTGAACTCTAAACAAAGGAGTACAATGAATTTATCTATAGAACAAACAGAATTACAGGCGTAGAAAACAAACTTATGGTTACCAAAGGGAAAGCAGGGGTAAGGGATAAACTGGCAGACTGGGACTGACATGTATACACTGCTGTACAGAAAACAGATAACTAGAAAGGACCTACTGCATAGCACAAGGAACCCTACTCAATACCCTGTAATGACCTATGTGGGAAAAGAATCTTAGGAAGAGTGGATACATGGATATGTATAACTGATACACTTTGCTGTATACCTGAAACTAACCCAATGTTGCAAACCGACTATATTCCAATAAAAATTAAAAAAATAAAGCTGACATATATATATTCTTTGCTATTAGCTGAAGTACAGAATGTTACAGCAAATACAGAAATCATAGAGGTCAATCCCACTATGGAGGTATTTATTCAATAAATTAGGTTTCATAGTCTATATAACTGAAAACTAAATACGGTGAAAATGTACATAAAGACAGGCTTTCGTGTTAATAGTAAACAAGTCTCCATTTTTTGCCCAATTTTTGGAATTATAGAAATGTGGTAATTCCCTATCACAAGCACCAAAAGAGAGACAAATTGGATTATAAGTAAAACCTTTTGCACCGCAAATAATATCACCAAAAAAGTGAAAAGCAGAATGAGAGAAAGTATTTGCAAATCATATATCTGATAAGAGACTTATATCCAGAATATATAAGAAAATTTTACAACTCAAAAATAAAAAGACAAATAATTTAAAACCAGTGAAAGAACTTGAGTAGACATTTCTCCAAAGAAGGTATACAAATGGCCAAAAAGCACATGAAAATATGCTCAACAACATTAGCCATCTGGGAAATGAAAATCAAGGCCACAATGAGATACTAGTTCACACCCAGATGATGGCTATAATAAAAAAGACAGACAATAACAACTTTTGGCAAGGATGTGGAAAAGCCGAAACTCCCGTACATTGCTGTGGGGATACAAAATGGTGCAGCTACTCTGGTAAACAGCTTGGCAATTTCTCAAAATGTTAAACACAGAGCTACCATCTGACCCAGGAATTCCACTCTGAGGTATATACCCAAGAGAAATGAAACACATGTCTACACAAAAACTTGTACGTGAATGTTCTTATCAGCAAAAGTTGGGAAACAACCCAATTGTTCAACAATAGATGAATCGATAGACAAAATGTGGTATATCCATTTTATACCATGTATAAAATTAGTATTATTGGTGCATTCATTCCAATAATATCAATGGAATAGTATTCTGCCATAAAAAGGAATAAGGTACGGATGCACGTTACAGAGAGAGGTGGGCCTTGAAAACATTATGCTAAGTGAGAGAAGACACTTACTGAGTGATTATATTCATATGGAAAGTCCACAATAGGAAAAAATATATGGAGAGGCAGTGGATTAGCTGCTGGGAGGGTACTGGGAGAAGAAGCGGGTAAGGAGTAACTGGGTACAGAGTTTCTTTCTGGGGTGATAAAAATATTCTCCCACTGGAACTGGTGATGGTTATGCAACTCTGTGAATACACTAAAAGCCACTGAATGGTATATTTTAAATAGGTAACTTTTATGGTATGCAAATTATATCTCAATAAAGATGCTGAGAAAGTAGGATGGTGTTTACAAAAGCAGTTTAGAAGTCCCCTAAACGTGACAATCTAAAATATATACATGATTGTGGGACTTCCCTGGTGGGCCAGTGATTACGAATCTGTCTTGCAATGCACAAGACACAGATTCCATCCCTGGTCTGGGAACTAAGATCCCACATGCCACAGAGCAACTAAGCCAGCATGCCAGAACTAGAGTCTGTGCGCTGCACCAAAAGATCCCGCATGCTGCAACTAAGATCCAATGCAGCCAAATAAATAAACAAAATAAACAAAATACATGCATTATTAGAAAAGCAGGGTACCAGGTTCAACAGGTTTCTCCAGGTGCTTAAAAAAATTTGAAGTTAAAAAAAGCATTTTTTCAATTTCAAACTGATTAGACTAGTCCATTTTAACATTTTCATGCTTTCAAATTCCTCAGCATCACATATTTGACAATGTGCTAAACAGCATTAATAAAATAAAATACTTTTTTTTTTTAAACTGACACTTCTAAATTATTCTTTAGTTCTTTTATAGTTTGCTATCATGTCCAACGTGTTCACTCTAGGAGTGAGTTCCTTTCCATGGTGTGTAAGCAAGGAGAATCACAGGAACTAGGGATAACCAGGCCTTCCAGGTTCTTTCCACCATCCAGTGAAATAACTTGTAAGTTTGAAGGAGGGCAATGTGAGATGACATTAATATAAACCAAAAATACCTATTTTCTATCCCTATAGATGATTACTGAAGTCATGAGGAAGTCATAGCTTAAACAGTTTGATAGACTACAATTTTCCAAGGGAGAAATACTAAATAAAACAGTGAACAGTTTTGCCCTGAGAACTTACTTAGCTAAAATCTCTATCTCAATGAATTCTTTAGTCTTGGGCATAATCTTTGATTTGTTGGGGGTGAGGGTGGGGAGATCCCCCCTCAAAGAATGCACACATTGCCCAGAAATAATCATGAAATTTCACAGCAAAGAACATGGAAACAAATAGTATTATCTGAGGCTCACCAGTAATGCCATCCTTGATTTACTAAGGACACATGCCCTTCTAAAAAACATTCCCGGTTACCATTTTTTCCCTAGTAAATTAAAAAGAATCTCCACTGAAGAGAGGTGATTCTTTTTTAAAAGTAAAATGTGCATTTAAGATAAGGGTGGGATGGGGGGAGGGAAGGGAGGCTCAAAAAGGAGGCAATATATGTATAATTATGGCTGAAATAAACACAATATTGTAAAACAATTTTCCTCCAATTAAAACACAAAACAAACAAAAAAGAGAGCTTTCTTCTCTGTCAGTTCCAAGCTGAGGCACTCTTTTCAGATGAACAAAACTTACATCTCTAATTAACCATTTCCTTGGCACAGAGCTTCTCAAAACTAAGCCTTCAGAATTACTTATAAAAAAAACTCAGCGTTTCAACTGGGTCCATAGAAGAACTCAAGAATTTGCATTTCTATTAACTTCCCTAAGGGGCTTCCTTGCGGTCTCAGACAGAAAAGAATCTGTCTGCAATCCAGGAGACCTGGGTTCGATCCCTGGATAGGGAAGATACCCCTGGAGACTCCAGTATTCTTGCCTGGAGAATTCTATCTTCTCCAGCTCATGCTGACTCTGCTCTTCCGGGGACCACACTTTGAGGAGCATGGCCTCAACATACACAGAGTTGCTACTGGCTAGGTCAACTCCTGGCTGGGCAGTTTTCTCCAAAACTCCACCAGAAAGGAAAGGCAAACACCACCCACAGGCCACACACACTTATATCCAATATTTAAATAACAGTGGTGGCCATTCCCTTTTGGGGGCTCATCCATATCGCTTCTCTTCCTGGTCTCACAGCACCCTCACTCTTGCCCATCCAAGGTGTGATTCTAGGGATTCTTCTCCTCCCTGCCACCCTACAGGACTGTGGCCAGGTCTGTTCAACACGTCTTTCTCCCCAGATACAGTAGGAGTTTCTTCTAGTGGGCCCCCACCAGAGCGGACACAATCAGCTAGAATCTGTAATTGGGACTAAGACATTTCTGTCCAGCTGCTCTTTTGAACAAGAGGTATACTCAGAAGTTGCTGGCAAGTGCCATGTTCTACCATATGGGCTGGGTACCAGAAAAAACCCATTTATGAGCAGAGAAGCAGGGATGAGCAAGGACCTCCTGGGCTCCAAACAGTTCCCTTCCCCAAACCCCTGGCTTCAGTGGAGGCCTGACACCCTGCTGTCCCCCTGCCCTTGGGTTCACTCCATGAGTCAACCCCAAATGTGTATGTGTGCATGCTAAGTCACTTCCGTCGTGTCCAACTCTGCAACCCTATGGACTGTAGCTTTCCTGGCTCCATTGTCCATGGGATTCTCCAGGAAAGAATACTGGAGTGGGTTGCCATGTCCCATTCCAGAGGATCTTCCCAACACAGGGATCGAACCTGCAGCTCCTGCAGCTCCTGCATTGCAGGCAGATTCTTTACCACCGAGCCATTGGAGAAGCACCTCCCCACCCCTGCAAAATGTGCATTTCCTATTAAATTCCCTTTCTTGTCTAAACTGGCTGAAGAGGATTTGTTACTTAAAACCAAAGGGGCCCTAATTAAAACTGTTAACAAAGTCAATCTTTGGGTTCCTTTCCTCTCTGTTTCAGCTCACCTCAGAGATTGAATTCACCGTAAAACTTCATCCTACCCAAGTTTACCTGCTTCTCAATATCTCTGCACTGAAGCCCTCTCTTACACAGATGATTCCCTGAACTCCACATCACTATGTATTTCAAATCCAGGACCTACCTGATTCCTCTACAAGAGGCAATTATAATTTATATTTCCCTCCAAGACTAGGTAGGGATAAATGAATATAAATCTGAAATGAATATAAATCCATGTGGCTTCCTTCTTTGAGCACAGAAAAAAGAAACCCAATATACATGTTTTGAATTAAGATCTAATGGGTGGTTTTATTTACTATGTTCAGTTCAGTTCAGTTCAATCGCTCAGTCGTGTCTGACTCTTTGCAACCCCATGAATCGCAGCACTCCAGGCCTCCCTATCCATCACCAACTCCCGGAGTTTACCCAAATTCATGTCCATCAAGTTGGTGATGCCATCCAGCCATCTCATCCTCTGGCACTCGCTTCTCCTTCTGCCCCCAATCCCTCCCAGCATCAGGGTCTTTTCCACTGAGTCAATCCTTCGCATGAGGTGGCCAAAGTATTGGAGTTTCAGCTTCAGCATCAGTCCTTCCAATGAGCACCCAGGACTGATCTCCTTTAGAATGGACTTGTTGGATCTCTTTGCAGTCCAAGGGACTCTCAAGAGTCTTCTCCAACACCACAGTTGAAAAGCACCAAGTCTTCGGCACTCAGCTTTCTTTACAGTCCAACTCTCACATCCATACATGACCACTGGAAAAACCATAGCCTTGACTAGACGGACCTTTGTTGGCAAAGTAATGTCTCTGATTTTTAATATGCTGTCTAGGTTGGTCATAACTTTCCTTCCATGCTAGATTAATTTAAATATCGAATTTTTCATTAATGTTTCTGAATACCTCCAGCTTTCCAGCCGCTTATTTTTATGAGATTCATATCTTTAAGTGGCTTTCGTTATCTGCCTGCTTCTTGGTTCAACCATCTATGTGGTATATTGTGCATACGCATGACCAGAGAGAAGAGGGAATTTCTTTGTTTCCTTGAGTCTAGCTACTTCTCTTTTTTTTCCTTTTTTTTTTTTTAAATGTATTGAGGTATGGTTGATTTACATGACAGCAACTTCTCTTAAAGCGCAAAAGAGACAGAGCAGATAAAACTTTGTGTCACTTAGGGCACTACGTCATACCTGGGATAACACATCTGCCCTTTAAGTTTTCAAAGTCACTAGACGCTGCCAATCCAGAGGTTAAGAGTGACTTGATTCTCTTAGTCTGCCTGATGTTATACAGCCTCTGAATTTGATTTCAGGATTTGGGTCTTTTTTAAATTCAGATTTCTGGGAATTATCTTGGGCAACTATATGCTTAGCAGAAGTCTGACTATCTTGGCTGCCTCGTGTCACGTAACAACAGGTCGTCCCAGATACCCAGTGGTTTTCTTAGAGTGGGTTGCTTTCTTTATGGTAATCAATTTACTTGGCCCAGCTGCCAGGCACTAGACTGCCCAACTAACAACTAGAAATAGGACTTTAGCCACAAGGAAGGAAGAAAACTCAGATTTTCCTAAACACACAGTGAATGAAAAATTTTGCCTGGTCACTAACACATCTGTGTTTTCCTCATGAAACAGAAATGTCAGTTTGGAAAACAATGTAACTACGGAGGTTTCTCCACCTAGGAAAGTTTCACATGATATCTGACCTGGCCGTGAGCCCAACATCCATCATGAAGGACTTAACAAAAATTTATTTAAAACCGGAAATGAGGCAGCTGACATTGTTGACTAGTTTCCTCTTGTCAATTCACAGAAAAGACTGAAAGAATCTAAGCTACGGCAGATCATAGCTTTGAAAGTCAAAAAAGTAAGTAATAGAGAAGAAAAATTCTCTTATTCCACATTTTAGGTATTCCTTGGGTCAAAACTCAAAGAAGGAAAAAAATGTACGGTGATGCATGGGCCATACTTTTCTCATCCAACTCTTCTGCACCATGTGGACTTTCCCCAGGGGAATAGAAGACTAGAAAAGAAAATTAGCAAGGCAGGGACTCCCACACATAGGAATACCTGTTGGGATATCAGATGAGAAGCAGAACTGACTACCCACATAGATGCTACTCCTGTCTATACGGGGACAGGAAATACCACAGGAAAGGGGGGCCTGCGGACCCAGACAGGTCCTCTCCTCAGATGCCTTTCAGGGCATAAACACTGAATTGCTAAAATTATAACCTGAGGAAACAGCATAGCAGGTTTTCTTCCTAACATCTTCCTTATCCCAAGAGCACCAATCTGTCCGTGATTAGAAACCCTAATGCCCACTTTAAACCTAATAAAAGGTGAGGTCTCTTTACCTTTGAGGCTTAGGAATGAAAAGACACTTGTTATTTTCAAGTCACACTCCTATTTTTAGGAATGACTTGGAGACTTCTTCACAGTTTCCTGGCCACAATCTGCTAGACTGTGCAAGTATGAAGTTCCCAGTGCAAAGCACTGATTGAATGCATTCCACGGCCCTGGATTACTTCTGACTAGACCACAAGCATCTAGAAGGTAGAGACTGTGGTACATATTTCTTTAACCTAAGTCAAAGCATACAGAACGCTTGGGAAATTTTTTTCAGGGCAAAACATACTTATCTTAGTCTTCAAACAAGTGTTCATTTCCACAGCATGGAGCAGAGGCGATGCCTTTGGAAATATGAACATGTCATCCATTTCAACTACTGTCTTTTTTGTTTTCTTTTTAAAAAAAAGTTTAGTTGCACCCTACGGCTTGCGGGATCTTAGTTCCCAGGCTGGGGGTCAAACCCCTGTACTCAGCAATGAAAGCAAGGAGTCCTACCCGCTGGACCACCAGGGAATTTCCGATTCAACTATCGTGGAGCCCCACAGCATGTGTATTCACTAACACTCAACATAAGCATTCAGAAGAGCCATTACTGACCACAAATATCATTAAATGTGCATGGCTGCCTAGCTGTATTCTATTTCGGGGATCTCATTACTACCCAGGAAATGATTTCATACTTCATTGTCTCAAATCGCATCATCCAAGAGAATCGGGATAAAACGGTTTCCTTAGAGAACGTCTTTCCTTCGATCTTGTGTTTGCATATTATCTTTTGGGGCCACCCCAGCTTTCTCGGCTTGCAGTGCTGGCTACATAGCAAACTCTGCAACAGAAATATTACACACTAGAATCTTAACATTAGGAGGGGACAGGAGTCACTGTTGGAAGACAGTTAAAGTCATAATATGCAAGTGAATCTTATGAGAGAAGGAGGAGAGAGCTGTGTGACCTCCCTGAATTGACTGGAAAGCCAGCAGATTACTGGATGTCACCAAGACCTTTTGACATAGGAGGGAGGGTTCACATTATGAAAGCATGTTGGCCTGAGCAAGTTTTCTTTTAAACTTGCAGCTTTTAGCAATTAGCACAACCTTGCAAGACCTCCCATTTACACAGGAGAAACTATACCATCAGTTTAGAAAAACAGGGTGATACCAAGGATGTAATCATTGAACTCCTGGAGTTCTCTCGGACTCACGCCCATCGAGTCAGTGATGCCATCCAGCCATCTCATCCTCTGTCATCCCCTTCTCCTCCTAATAGTTTTAAGTAAATAATTATTAATTTCTTACTTTCCAACCTAACGGTCAACCAGAAACACACAACTGCTGGTGAAATGACACCAGGAAGGGGTCTCACTAATACACTTCTTGCTTTCATCCTCCAAGCATCGTAAATTACAAACTGAATTTACCATCCTCCAAGTAGGATCCATACCAGCATTCTGACTTTCTAAAAATTATCTTTAAGTAGCAGTGAACTAAGGATGGGATGTGATTTGGTAAGTATTATCATTAACGTAACTTTTCTTTCTCTGTTTTTAAAGTCATACTTTTGAATTTTATACTACACATGTGTTTCTTGCTCTGTGCGTGTGCTAAGCCCCTTCAGTCGTGTCTGACTCTTTGCAACTCTAGGGACTGTGTAGCCCGCCAGACTCCCCTGTCCATGGGATTCTCCAGGCAGAATACTGGAGTGGGCTGCCATGCCCTCCTCCAGGGGATCTTCCTGACCCACGGATTAAACTTGCATCTCTTACGTCTTCTGCTTTAAAGAACCTGCAGGTGGATTCTTTACCACTAGTAACACCTGGGAAGCACATACTTCCAAACACATTAAATTTTTATCTGTTCTGAAGCTCATGGAACAGAGAGGAGACTGGGTGGGAAAAGAAATTCAAAATACATGAATTTCAAATTCTAAACCGATCTGCCAAAACTGGATAAGCTGAAATGACATTTAGATACTAATAAAAATATTATTTGTCTCAAGAACTTAATTACTGTAATATTCCATTATGAGAAATTTCTACTTATAAAATCTCATTGTTACTCTATTGCTAATCACTTCAAGTGCCATCTTAATGGTTTATTAAGTTCAGAAAAATATTTTTAATGGTTCGTAAAGAAAATAGTACGAAAATACCAAACAGCGCAAGGTCTTCTATTAGGAAGGAAAGATATTTTGATCAATTAACAGAAGTGCTTTGCATGTCATTAGAACCCATTTAAAATTATGACCTACATCATCTTAGAAAAGCAGCAGTGTTTCCCAACAATTTGCAGTCACAAGCAGGAAAAGAGGAGCGTATTTAATAATACGGTACACGGCCGACATCCACAAACAAACTCATACACAAAACACATGAATTTAAGGCAAGTAAGCCAGTCATTCCTGACTTTACCTTAACAACAAGATATTGCTGCCAACAGGCTAATGTAACCCATGGGTAGCCCAGTTGGCTTGCAAGTGATGGTATCAGTATGTGAATATTTTAGAAGAAATCAAGTACCTGATAGTTTCATGAGAAGTTCAGATGCTGCTTTAACTGACATATCTTGTCTTAGTACATTGCCCTTTGCCTCCTGGGGCTTAAGCGTGTCCTCAGAGATGCTCGCGGCTGACACTTCAGACTCGGGGCTGAACACATAGCTGGACCGAGGCAATGTGACGCTTAGGGTCTCCTCGTCCTTAGGCTCCTCTTTCACTTTAAAATTGAGATTCATGGGCTCCTTCTGATTTGCAGCTGTCAAAAGAAGAAAGGGATTACATACATATACATATACGAGAGACCACTCCTGCTCTTAGCTGCTCCCTACTTAATGAAGTTTGGAATGCATGAACACACCAAGCTAGCATCGGAGGGACCACAGCCCCATCAAAACAGGCTGAGCCCTCGGCACAAAAATACAAGACACTCCATGAGAGCAGGACTTAGGAGAGTGTGGGCTTCTCAATCTTTGGAACTTATCGTATTTCAAGAAGTGCTGCCTCTACAAAGTGTCTGGGCATTTTCTCTTTGGTTTCCCTCAGTGTCTTCTTTCCAGTATATATCACTGCCTCTCTGATCTCTTACACTCTCCCTACCTAATGCTGTTATAGAATAATGCATTCCAACAGNTACAGAGTGAAGTAAGCCAGAAAGAAAAACACCAATACAGTATACTAACACATACATATGAAATTTAGAGAGATGATAATGATAACCCTGTATGCGAGACAGCAAGAGACACAGATGTATAGAAAAGACTTTTGTACTCTATGGGAGAGGGAGAGGGTAGGATGATTTTGGAGAATGGCATTGAAACATGTATACTATCATGTAAGCAACGAATTGCCAATCTATGATTGATGCAGGATACAGGATGATTGGAGCTGGTGCACGGGGAAGACCCAGAGAGATGACATGGGATGGGAGGTGGGAGGGGGGTTCAAGATTGGGAACTCATGTATACTCGTGGTGGATTCATGTTANGGTAGGATGATTTTGGAGAATGGCATTGAAACATGTATACTATCATGTAAGCAACGAATTGCCAATCTATGATTGATGCAGGATACAGGATGATTGGAGCTGGTGCACGGGGAAGACCCAGAGAGATGACATGGGATGGGAGGTGGGAGGGGGGTTCAAGATTGGGAACTCATGTATACTCGTGGTGGATTCATGTTAATGTATGGCAAAACCAATAGAGTATTGTAAAGCAAAATAAAGTAAAAATAAAAATTAAAAAAAATAAAAACTAAGCAAAAACAAAAAATCATTTCCTATCTATAGCTTTCTCAGGTCAATAAAGAGTTATCTTCCACACATCAGGACACAGTCTCAGAAATGCAAAAAGGACTTCATATCTGGGATCTTGGTCTAGAATCAGATGCTAAAGAGACCTTTACTTGCATTCTACAGCATTAACCATTATCTAGTCTTCATATTGAGTTAAACTGAAGAGTAGACTTTTAATCATTCATTTCCTCAAGAACATTTACTGAGAATATATTAAGTGCAACGTTTGTGAGATAAATTCAAAGGTAAATGGAGCAGCATTCTTGTCTCAATAGTAAAAGAGCTGAGTCATGAGCATAATAATCCTGATAAAGGGTAGAAGATTATAACTCCTATAAGGGATGTGAATGGTGGTTATTGCTTTTGGCTGAGAGTTTTAGAGAATATTGCCTTGGGGAAGTGAGGTTTGCAGAAGATATTCACAAACACAGGAATGAAACATTTTAGTTGGAGAAAGTTCTTGACTAGAGTCACATGGACAAAATACAAAATATGTAGAAATATTTTGGAAAGAACAAATTTTAAAAAAATCAAAGGGTGCGCTGGGAGTGTTAACAGCAGAGGAAAATGAACTTTTATTTTTCTAGGTGTTAGTCGCTCAGTTGTGTTTGACTGTGTGCAACCCCATGGCCTATAGCCTGCCAGGCTCCTCTATCTATAGAATTCTCCAGGCAAGAAGACTGGAGTGGGCAGTCATTTCTTTTTCCAGGGGATCTTCCCAACCAAGGGATCAAACCCAGGTGTCCTGCATGCAGACAGATTTTTTACTGTCTGAGCCACTAGAGAAGGCTTTCTAGGTGGTAGGGAATTATTAAAGGTTGGAGAAGAGGTGGGATGATTCAAGCTGTGCTTTAAAAAGATGACTCTGGCTTCTGTGCTCTGGTACTTAGTGAAATCCTGTCAATGCTCTGATTTGAACACTCCAAGGGGCATTTCTCCAATAACCCACCTCTTTACTCACTTTACCCTTTAGTCAGCCTTACTGGCATTTACACTAATTTGTCAATGCATCTCTGTCATACTTTTAGCCTCACAGTGTTTGCTCTGGCTATTTCCCAAGTCTGGAATTTTCTTTTCTCTTACGGTCACATTGCTCACTCTACTTATTTGTAATTTTTTCTCTATTACCTTCTTCACGAGCTGTTCTGACTATTTTATTGAAATTATACCACTCTTCCTTACAGGGTTCCCTGTCCTTAGGAAATGTACTGTAGATGGCCCCACATAACACAAGCACACAGAAAATGAATGCACTGAGATGCTCATGAGTGCCTCTGCCACTCAGGATCTAGCACTAGGGTGGGTGCAGTATGACTCATAACTCCAAATATCTAGTCTTGTTGTTGTTGTCCAAATATCTAGTCTTGTTGTTGTTGCTGTTCAGTTGCTAAGTTGTGTCTGACTCCTGCAAATCATGAACTGTAGCCCACCAGGCTCCTCTGTTCATGTAATTTCCCAGGGAAGAATGCTGGAGTGTGTAGTCATTTCCTTCTCTGGGGGATCTTCCTGACCCAAGGATTGAACCCACATATGCATATACATAATCTAGACAACATATGTGAAGTGTGCTACTTTTTATGTGTGGATGGAGATAGTGGTTTAAGAGTTTGTGAAAATTAAGGTAAAGAGGAGTGGAATGGTAGTGGGAGGGAGGCTCCAGAGGGAGAGGATATATGTTCAGTTCAGTTCAGTTCAGTCGCTCAGTCGTGTCCGACTCTTTGCAACCCCATCAATTGCAGCATGCCAGGCCTCTCTGTCTATCACCAATTCCCGGAGTTCACCCAAACTTATATATGTACACTTATAGCTAATTCATGTTGTTGTACAGCAGAAACGAAAAACATTGTAAAACAATTGTACTCCAATTTTTTAAAGCAAAGTTGTAGAAAGTTAAATAATGTACTCAAAATATCTTAATATTTTCTGCTTACTAATAATTTAGCATATATGATTACATTATCCTGACAGTGGTAAAGAATCTGCTTGCAATGCAGGAGGCACAAGTTTGATCTCTGGGTTGGGAAGTTCTACTAGAGAAGGAAATGACAACCCACTCCAGTATTCTTGCCTGGGAAATCCCATGGACAGAGGAACTGGGCAGGCTGCAGCCCATGGAGTCCATGGGGTCCACAAATGTGTCTGACATGACTTAGCAACTAAACAACAATGACATCAAGACCAATCACGACATCTAAAGTTCTTCACTCATTTCAAATTTAAGTACGGCTTAAGAATTTCATTGAGAAATCTTCTAGTTTCTTCTAGTTCAGCAGAAGAAACTTTATAAATTCTTTAGTTCATCAATAAAACTAATAAAAAATTTCAAAAACTTAGTAATAGTTGCCTAAGAAGGCATTGCTATCCATAGAACATAAATAATATAGAAATCTTGATTTTTTACCACATAATTAGTGATTTTGTTGAAATGAAGGCAATAAAAATGTTTTATGAAACAAATGTATGACTTTTATGAAACAAATGAATTACATGTCTTTTCTTTAATCATTCATCAAAACATCAGTACCTCATAAACAAAATATGTAGACATGTGTAATAAACATTAAACTCAATAGTTTTTAATATTATCTTTGATTTTAATCATATAAAATCACCAATTAAAATTTTTTTATTATTAAGATATTTTATCAATGCATAAAGATAGAACATAATTTATATAACAGTTTGTGGGTGTTTATGAAGTTTACATAGTTAGATATAAGGTATGTAAGCTTCCATTTCTGCCTATGCATTGACCATAATGAAGTGAGAGACTTTGTATACTTCTTAAAAGATTATAGTTCATCCATGATATTCTTGAGGGATACAGATGTACATAGGGTCTTAGAAGGACTCATATAGCTGGAAATTCACAGAGGCAATAAATAATTGCCTCTGTGTTTCCTTTGAAAGAGAGATAAAGTCACAAGACTACACTAAGACTTGCAGTTTAAAATAAGGAGATATCACCATCACAGGTAGGGAGATAAAAAATAAGCATTACTGGGGAAATGGGAACTAATATTTATAGAAGCACCAAGTACAGTTCAGCTTTGAATTATTTTATGATAGAAATAATTTCTATAGGCAATACACATACTATTCTACATAATTTAACATCAAGGAAACACCATGAATTAACCATGATTATTCCCTCTTAAAAAAAAAAAAGAGAGAGAGAGACCAAGTTGGCGGAGGAGTAGGTGGGTGTGGAGTACATCTCTCTCCATGGATACATCAGGAATACACCTTCAGACACGGAAAGGCATGCAAAGCAGCTGTTAAAAGCAAACAGGAGTACCTGACCAACCAAAAAGAATATATAGACCCACGGAAAACTTGGTAGAGGAAAGGAATAAGAGGGGAAAACAGGGGTGTTAGTAGGACTGGACCTGCCCTCAGCAGATGGGGGAACTGAAGCAGGGGTTTAATCCTCACATTGGAGAAATTGTCCGAATCAGAGGAGAAAGATTTAAGGCTGAGAGTGAAACAACTGATCTGTGGCAGCCTAAATGGAATGAGAGTCAGATAGTCCTTGTTGCAGCCATACATACCCCAGACTGGGATGGCAGATACCTTGGAAAGCACAATGGCTGGCAGCTGGACTTTAGGGATTGTGGAGCAATCTCAGGGCGAGGGCTGCTGTTGACTGCAGAGAGATAGATGGAGGGAATGTGAGGGAGGATATTGTGGTGGGAAATGCCTGTGGAGGAAAGCCAGGCAGCCATGGAAGCAAGGCGATACTGCTGAGTCACATGAGGTGGGTGGAGCCATCACCATAGCTTCTCTCTCCCCACACAGCCAACATCCGGCAGCTAAACAATAGAGAGGCTGGCCTGTCAAGTGCTTGATACACTGAACTACAGAGTAGGACCCACCCAGGGTGCCTTTTTAGTGCCTGATGTGCCTGAACTACAGAGTAGGACCCCAGCCAGGGGAGCTGTCTATGTGCCTGACATTTGGAACAACAGGGAAGGACTTCAGGCCGGGGAGCCCTTGTAAGTGCTTGAATTTCAGGGCGGAGCTACTGAGAAATACTGGCCAAAGAGGCCTTCTGATTGCCAGCTACAAGAGGCTCAAAAAAAGACTGAGAGGGCCATAACTCATGTGGTGGAGGCAGACTGTGTCCCTGCACACTTGGCACTGCCAGGGCCCCTGCAAGCCAATCAGCTGTACCACCTTCATGCTCAACTCTCACCGGGGCAGAGCTGCCTCAGACCAAAAAAAAAAATCTTGCATCTACATGCACAGGGTCGCTTCAGTAGTGTCCAACTCTGCAACCCTGTAGACTGTGGCCTGCCAGGCTTCTCTGTCAAGGAGAGGTATTCTCCAGGCAATAATACTGGAACGTACTGGCCAATGCTGCTGCTTCTAAGTCGCTTCAGTCATGTCTGACCCTGTGCAACCATATGGACAGCACCCCACCAGGCTCCTCCGTCCACAGAATTCTCTAGGCAAGAATACTGGAGTGTGTTGCAATTTCCTTCTCCAGTATTGGCCAGTACTGTTTGCCATACCCTTTTAGAGCACTATATTTCCTTCTGCCCTAGCTGCCAACTCCTCTGAGTACCTGGTGCTGCCAGAACACCTGTAACCCAAGCAGCTACACCACCTCCACCTGTGGCCCTCACAGGGGCAAATCCAAGCCTGCCAGGGCAGCCTCAGGAGCAAACCACAGAGGAAGATTCACATACAGAGGTGGAAATAAAACCACAACTGAAACCCATGGGCAGTGTGACTAAGGAAGAAGACCTAAAACCTTCCCATGAGCTGTACAAGCTGCAGATTAAATCCACATGGTCAACTAGGCAGATTGTGCCTGTGGAATATATAAAAGGTCATTGAGAGCTCCCACAAAAGAAAACATACTAGTTCTAATAGCTGTGGACATTGGAGGCAAGAACACAGAGGAGTAGGACCAGATTAGAATCTGAGCTGCCCCCACAGAAGGTCCAGAGGTCAGCACAGTGTTGGAGGGCATCCTAGGGAGGTGAGGTGGACTATAACTCCCAACAAGGGAAAGGACTCTGACAGCAGTGACTCAAGAAAAACATTTATTATTCTTATTTTTTTACTTGTTCTGTAGACTCTTTTGGGTTTTCTCTCTCTCTCTCTTTTTTTTAATTTTCCTTTTTTATTCACCTCTGTTGTCATTGTAGACTTTATTGGCACTATGGCACCCCACTGAAAAATCCCATGGATGGAGGAGCCTGGTAGGCTGCAGTCCATGGGGTTGCAAAGAGTCAGACACGACTGAGTGACTTCACTTTCACTTTTCACTTACATGCATTGGAGAAGGAAATGGCAACCCACTCCAGTGTTCTTGCCTGGAGAATCCCAGGGGCAGGGCAGCCTGGTGGGCTACAATCTATGGGGTCGCACAGAGTCGGGCACGACTGAAGCGACTTAGCAGCAGCAGCAGCAGCAGCTCAGTCAATAAAGAAACTGCCTAAGTGCAGGAGACCTAGGTTCAATTCCTGGGTTGGAAAGATCCCCTGGAGAAGAAAATGGCAACCCACTCCAGTATTCTTGCCTGGAGAATCCCATGGATAGAGGAGCCTGGCAGGCTACAGTCCATGGTCTTGCAAGAGTCAGACACGACTTAATGACTAAACCACCACCATTAAATCTAATTAAGCTTTTGAGGTTTTTCTTTTCCTTCTTTTTCTTGGTCACACTTATTTGTTGTTATAAACTTCTGCCCATACATTGGGCTTTTGCAGTTCTGGGGAGTTTTCCTTTTTCTTTTTAAAATTTTTTAACCTATAATTATTTTTTCTACATTTATTCATTTGTTTGCTTTTCCTACTGTTCTTTTCCCATTGCAATTAATCTTTAATGTATATAAATCTTCTTTATCTATGTCTATTTAACTTTGTATATCTTTTTTTTTCTTTTTCTTTCTTTCCTTTCCACTCAACATATTAGTTTATCTTCATTGCTTTATTCCCCAGTTGGCATCTTTCTTTAGTTTTATTTTCCAATTTGTGCTTTAGTTAGTTTTGTTCTGGTAGATATAATTCTTGGTTTCCTTTGTTCACCAGGTCAAATTTTATACTTTATTTTCGTTGGGCTCTTTTGATTTTGCTTATGGGGGTTTAATGTACATGTATATATTCAGTCACGTTTCTTAGTGTTGTTATAAATCTCTGCATCTGCATTGGGCTCTTGCAGTTCTGTGGAGTTTTCCTTTATTTTTTCCCATTTTTCTTTCTTCTTCCATTTTTTTTCTTCTCTATAATTTTAACTTTTAACTTTTTTTAACCTATGATTTTTTTTTTACATTATCCCTGTGTTTGCCTTTCCTACTCTTCTTTTCCCTTCGCAGTTAATGTATATAAATCTTCTTGCTCTACCTTTAATTTTGCATATCTATTCTTTCTTTTCTTTCTTTTCCTCTCAACATTATTTGTTAGTTTTGTTTCCATTGCTTTACTCCCCACTTGGCACCTTGCTTAGTTTTGTTTTCCAGTTTGTGCTTTAGTTAGTTTTGTTCTTAACTGCTAAATATAATTTTTTATTTCTTTTGTTTGCTGAGCCAGTCTATTGTACTTTATTTTTGTTGGACTGTTTTGACTTTACTCTTGGGTGTATATGTTTATACATATATTCCATTATTTTAATTATTATTTGCCTGATTTTGTAACTGCCATTTGTCTGGGATCATCTTTGGTTTCTCATTTTTGGATATTTGTTTTAATCTCACTTGATGCCATAACCAACCACTTGTGAAATCTTTGTTCTTGACAAGAGACCAAGCCCTGAGCCTTTGAAGTGGGAGCTCTGACTCCAAGACCCTAGACTACCAGAGAACTAACCCTAGGGAGTATCAAATAGGGAGAACTCACACAAAGGGAATCACTTGAATACAAGACCAGCATCACAACCACCAGTAGTATCCTGTACAGGACGCCTCCTCTAAACAACAAACAAAACAAAAGTACAAACCAAATCATCAGCAGACAAGGATTACCACCATCACTCAACTTTGCCCATCAGAGTTAAAACAAACAAAAGCTCAGCACAAATCTCACCCAAAACAATGATTACACAAGCCACTGGGCCAACCTTAGGAGAGCAGAAACCAAAAGGAAGAAAGAATTCAACCTTGAAGCCTGAAAAAAGGAAACCTCAAACACAATAAGTTAAGAAAAAAAAAAGAAGAAGAAATAATGAAAAGGCAGAGAAATACTACACAAATGAAGGAACAAACTAGAAACACAGAAGTCCAAATAAATTAAGAGGAAATAGGAAAACAACCTGAAAAAGAATTCAGAATAATGATAGTAAAGATAATCAAAAAGCTTAAAAACAAAATGGAGAAAATGCAAGAATCAATTAACAAAGACCTAAAAGAATTAAAGAATGAACATACAGAGACAAACAACACAATTACTGAAATTAAAAAATACTTTAGAAGGAATTAATAGCAGAACATTTGAAGCAAAACAAAGAATCAGTGAGCTGGATAATAAAGTGGTGGAAATAACTTCTGAAGAGCAAAATAAAGTAACAAGAATGAAAAGAACTGAGGATAGTCTCAGAGACCTCTGGAACAATACCAACTGCACCAACATTTTAATTACAGGGGTCCCAGAAGAAGAAGAGAAAACGAAAGAGTATGAGAAAACTTTTGAAGAGATTATAGTTGAATATTTCCCCAACATGGAAAAGGAAACAGTCAAGCAAACCCAAGAGGCTCAAAAAGTCCCATACAGGATAAACCCAAGGAGAAACACATCAGGATACATACTAATCAAGCTAACAAAGACTAAACACAAAGAAAGAATATTAAAAGCAGCAAGGGAGAGGCAACAAGTAACATACAAGGAAAAACCCATATGCTTAACAACTAATCTTTCAACAGAAACTCTGCAGGCCAGAAGGGAATGGCAGGATATATTTAAAGTACTGAAAGGGAAAAATCTACAAGCAAGATTACTATACCTGGCAAGGATCTCATTCAAAATTGATGGAGAAATAAAAAGCGTTTCAGACAAGCAAAAGTTAAGAGAATTCAGTACCATCAAACCAATTTTAAAACAAATGTTAAAAGGACTTATATAGTCAAGAAATACAAGAGAAGAAAAAAGATCTACAAAATCAACTCCAAACAATTAAGAAAAAGGCAATAGGAACATATATATCAATAATTACTTTAAATGTAGATGGATTAAATGCTCCAATCAAAAGACACAGACTGGCTGAATGGATACAAAAACAAGACCCATATATATGCTGTCTACAAGAAATCCACTTGAGACCTAAAGACACATATAGACTGAAAGTGAAAGAATGGGAAAATATATTCCATGCAAATAGGAAGCAAAAGAAAGCTGTAATAACATTCCTCATATCAGATAAAATAGACCTTAAAATAAAGAAGATTACAAGAGATAAGGAATGACACTACATAATGATCAAGGAATTGATCCAAGAGGAAGACATAACAATTGTAAACATCTATGCACCCAACATAGGAGCACCTAAATACATAAGACAAACACCAGCAGACATAAAAGGAGAAATTGACTGTAACACAATAATAGTAGGAGACTTTAACACCCTACTTACACCAATGGGCAGATCATCAAAACAGAAATTAATAAAGAAACACAAGTCTTAAATGATACATTAGATGAGATGGATCTCATTGATATCTTCAGGACATTCTATCCAAATGCAGAAGAATACACCTTCTTCCAGATGCACATGGAAGATTCTCCAGGATAGACAACATCTTGGGTCACAAATCAAACTTCAGTAAATTTAAGAAAATTGAAATCATATCAACTATCTTCTCTGATCACAATACTATGAGACTGGATATCAATTATAAGGAAAAAAAACTATAAGAAACACAAATACATGGAGATTAAACAACACATTTCTAAATAACCAACAGGTTACTGAAGAAATCAAAAGGGAAATCAAAAAATTTCTAGAAACAAATGACAATGAAAACACGACAACTCAAAACCTATGGGATGCAGCAAAAACAGTTCTAAGAGGGAAGTTTATAGCAATACAATCCTACCCAAGAAACAAGAAAAACATCAAATAGACAACCTAACTTTACACCTAAAACAACTGGAAAAAGAAGAACAAAAAAATCAGTAGAAGGAAAAAATCATAAAGGTCTGAGCAGAAGTAAATGAAAAAGAAATGAAAGAAAAAAATAATAAAGATTAATAAAACTAAAAGCTGATTCTTTGAGAATATAAATAAAACTGGCAAACCTTTAGCCAGACTCATCAAGAAAAGGGAGAAGAATCAAATCAACAAAATTAGAAATTTAAAAGGGGAGGTTACAACAGACAATGCAGAAATACAATGGATTATAAGAGACTATTATGAACAATTATATGGCAATAAAATGTATAACCTCGATGAAATAGATTCTTAGAGGAGCTCAATAGTCCAAGACTGAACCAGGAAGAAATAGAAATTAGGAAAACCTAATTACAAGCACAGAAATTGAAGCTGTGATCAAAAATCTCCCCAAAAACAAAAGCTCAGGCTTCACAGGAGAATTCTATCAAACATTTAGAGAAGAGCTAATGCCTATCCTTCTAAAACTTTTTCAAAAAATTGCAAAAGGAAAGCATTTCCAAACTCATTCTATGATGCCAACATCACCCTGATACCAAAAACAGACAAAGATGGCACAAAAAAAGAAAACAATGGGTCAATATCACTGATGAACATGGATGCAAAAATCTTCAACAAAATTTTAGCAAACAGAATTCAGCAACACATCAAAAACTTCATACACCATGATCAAGTTGGGTTTATTCCAGGAATGCAAGGATTCTTCAAATATATGCAAATCAATCAATGTGATACACCATATTAACTTAAAAGATACTAAATTGAAATATATTAAATTAATTCAATAACACCATAATACATTGAAAGAAGAAAAAGCATATGATATTCTCAATAGATGAAGAAAAAGACTTTGACAAAATTTAGCACCCATTTATGATTAAAACTCTTCAATAAATGGGCATAGAAGTAACCTACCTCAACATAGTAAAGGCCATATATGATAAGCCTACCTCAAACTTTAATCTCGAGGTGAAAAACTGAAAGCATTTCCCCTAAGATGAGGAACAAGACAAGGGTGTCCACTTTCCCCACTATTATTCAAAATAGTTATGGAAATCCTTGCTACAGTAATCAGAAAAGAAAAAAGTAAAAGGAATCCAGATCAGAAAAGTAGAAGTAAAACTCTCACTGTTTGCAGATGACATGATACTGTACATAGAAAATCCTAAAGACAGTATCAGAAAATTACTAGAGCTAATCAGTGAATTTACCAAAGTTGCAGGATACAAAATCAATACACTGAAATCACTTGCATTTCTATATACTAACAATGAAAAATCAGAAAGATAAACAAAGGAATCAATTTCATTCACCATTGCAAGAAAAAGAATTAGATACCTAGGAATAAACTTACCTAAAGAGACAAAAGAACTGTACACAGAAAATTATAAGACACTGATGAAAGAAATCAGTTCAGTTCAGTCACTCAGTCGTGTCCAACTCTTTGCAACCCCATGAATCACAGCATGCCAGGCCTCTCTGTCCATCTCAAGGATGGTATAAATAGATGGAGAGATATTCCATGTTCCTGTGTAGGAAGAATCAATATTATGAAAATGACTATACTACCAAATGCAATCTATAGATTGAATATGATGTCTGTCAAATTACCAATGGCATTTTCATAGAACTATAACAAAAATGTTCACAATTCATACAAAAACACAAAAGACCCTGAATAGCCAAATTAATCTTGAGAAAGAAGAATGGACCTAGAGGAATCAACCTTCTTGACTTCAGATTATACTACAAAGCTATAGTCATCAAGACAGTATGGCACTGGCACAAAAACAGAAATATAGACCAATGGAACAAGATAGAAAATCCAGAAATAAACCCATGCACCTATGGGTATCTTATTTTTTACAATGGAGGCAAGAATATACAATGGGACAAAGAAAGACTCTTCAATAAATGGTGCTGGGAAAACTGGCCAGCTACATGTAAAAGAACAAAATTAGAATACTTCCTAACACCATACACAAAGATAAACTCAAAATGGATTAAAGACTTAAATGTAAGACCAGAAACTATAAAACTCTTAGAGGAAAACATAGGCAGAACACTTGATCTCATAAATCAAAGCAAGATCCTCTATGACCCACCTGCTAGAGTAACAGAAATAAAAACAAGAGTAAACAAGTGGGATCTGATTAAACTTAAAAACGTTTGCACAGCAGAAGAAACTATCAGTTCAACTATAAGCAAGGTGAAAAGACAACCCTCAGAATAGGAGAAAATAACAGTAGATGAAACAACTGACAAAGGATTCATTTCAAAAATAATCAAGCAGCTCATACAATTCAACAGCAGAAAAACAAACAACCCAGTCAAAAAGTGGGGGAAAGACCTGAACAGACATTTCTCCAAAGAAGACATACCAATGGATAACAAACACAAGAAAATAGGCTCAACATCATTTGTTATTAGAGAAATGCAAATCAAAACCACAATGAGATATCACCTCACACCGGTCAGAATGACCATCATCAAAAAGTCTACAAACAATAAATGCTGGGAGAGGGTATGGAGAAAAGGGAATGCTCTTGCACTGTTGGTGGGAATATAAATTGATACAGCCACGATGGAAGACAGTATGGTGATTCCTTAAAAATTAGGAATAAAACCACCATATGACCTAGCAATCCCACTCCTAGGCATATAAACTGGGGAAACCAAAATTGAAAAAGACACATGTATCCCATTGTTCATTGCAGCAATATTTACAATAGCTAGAACATGGAAGCAACCTAGATGCCCACTGACAGATCAATGTATAAAGAAGTTGTAGTACATATACACAATGAAATATTACTGAGCCATAAAAGGAACACATTTGAGTCAGTTCTGATGAGGTGGATGAACCTAGAAACTATTATACAGACTGCATTAAATCAGAAAGAGAACGATAAATATCATATTCTAATGCACATATACGGAATCTGGAAAAATGGTCCTGAAGAATTTATTTCAAGGGCAGCAATAGAGAAATAGACATAGAGAACAGACTTATGGACATGGGGAGAGGGGAGAAGAGGGTGGGATGTGTGGAAAGAGTAACACGGGAATGTACATTACCATATGTAAAATAAATATTCCTGCCGTGTGGCTCAGGAAACTCAAACAGGGGCCCTGTATCAACCTAGAGGGATGGGATGGGGAGGGAGATGGGACGGAGGTTCAAAACAGAGGGGATATATGTATACCTATGGCTGAGTCATGTTGAGGTTTGACAGAAAAAAAAAATTCTGTAAAGCAATTATCCTTCAATAAAAATATAAATTAAAAAAAGAAGAAAATCAAGCTTGAATATGATAAGTAATTTTCCAGGGGTACAGTCTGGTAATCTCTCATGAGGCTTGTTATTTCTTGGTTCCTTTTCTTACTTTTTTTTTTTCTGTTCCACAGACTGAGATGACTCATTCTCTTCTTTTCTCCTCCATGCAATTGACTCAGTCATAAAAGCTCTCTCTTTTCGAAGTCTAACTTTTGAAATGGTAAAATATTTTATTTCTGGTTCCCATCTTTCTTTTTGTTCTCCCAAGAGATCACTTTCTTTTCATGTTATAAGAGCTTAAATGTGAATTATTATAGAGAGATAAAAGGTGAATAAATGCAAAATGAATAAATATAGGCAGTCTACAAAGTTTATTAAGATTTTTACTATCCTATTGTCATAATGTCTGGCTTAGGTTTTTTTGATATCCTCTAAGGCATGAAATACTAAGCATCTATCTTTTTTTTTCCTTGAAGATGAATTTCAACTTTTTTGCCATCCCTTACACTATTCCAGTAATCTCCAACCACTGCTTTTAGGAAAAGACCACATGGGGAATCTTTTACTTACAGTGGACCTTCTAAGCAGCATGGAAATTCCATTAGAGGAGAACATGCAAGAATCAACTTTGGCAGCAGAATCAGAATTGCTGCCTGTATGTCAGTCAGCCTAGCAACTCTGAGTTCACTAGGCCTCTGTCTTGCCTGGAGATGAGACTTTGTTGCATTTCTTCACATTCATAAAGCAAATAGGCAGCAAGGTTAACACTCTCACGCCCAAAGTCTCTCTCTTTCTTTCTCCAGAGCACCTCCTGCAGTGTTGGCGTCCAGGTGACTGACTCTGCAGCTAACAGAATTTCCTGCATCCATTTTGGTTCTTGACCCTGTGTCAGGACACATAGCAGCACCAAGGAGCCCTCACAGAGCTTCTCCATCAATCCAGGGATATTGAATGGACATCACACACAAATACTACTAGGAATATAGGCATCCACTACCCAAGCACTCAGAAAGCATAAAGGCATGATGGGAAAGCAGCAATACAGTAATAACATGTCTTTTTGAGTATCTCAGATTTCTAGCATATATCCGAGTGCTGTTTCATGTGAAAATGAAAACTAGAGAGAGACTTATCTGTGATAAAGTCACAAGAACAATTTGTTGTCCAGAGAGCCAACCCACAAAGGTATGATCCTTTTTTCTTACCTTCTACTTGGGCTTAGTCATGGAACTGATGAATATTCAGGTAGTATTTCTCATGAGTTTATTTTAACCTTTGTGGTTTCTCTGAATCTATGATTTGAATGTTAACTTGAAAATCCAGTATTTCAAATTTAGTAATAAAATGTGAGGGATACTTTAAACTGTTAATTATTGTTTCTACCTTTTAAAGACAAGGTTATCAAGTATTTCTGTGGGTAGTCTTTTTCAATAATAAAGCAAGACTATAATATAATAAAAACAACAAAACATTGATTCAGAGAGGCCCCTCAAATACAAACACACTTCATTCAGATTGCTAGTTGTAAATCATATCACTTTCACTTCTACACTGTGCAATCATCAGAAAGTTACTAAAATTACACATTGTTCTTCTGTAAAATGAGAATATTTTTAAAGGAAGGAAACTCTTTGTGTAAAATTTTTAAGTTCTAGAAGGCCCATAAAACGGTCTTTCTTTTGGAGCCAGACAAGAGCATGTAGTTGCTGCCCCAAGCTCAATGGCAGCAGAAGGTAGCGGTGCATATCACAGCACAGTGTAGCTCTAGGCAACAGCCATGCTGCCACCTCCCAACTAACTACAGAGCTCCCCACATGCACTTTCTAGGTTTTGGCAGACCTGCATCGTGGTCACTCTGATCAGCCTATCAACGGGGGTTATGCCTATGAAGGAACTTTGTAGAGAAAGCATACATGGCATAATAGATGAGACGATGAAAGAAATCAGGGTGAGGCAGGTACACCACGTCTAGAGAGATCTGTGTGTATATGGGCTAAGTCAGCTCGGTAGTGTCTGACTCTTTGTGACCCTATGGACTGTAGCCCACCAGTCTCCTCTGTCCATGGGATTCTCCAGGCAAGAATATTGGAATGGATTGCCATTTCTTTCTCCAGAGGATCTTCCCAACCCAGGATCAAATCCACTTCTCTTATGTCTACTGTATTGGTTCTTAACCTATAGCACCAAAGAGATCTGGTGATCCAAATATTTCACTAATAGCAACTTCAGTGAGGAAAGTTTTGTACCTAAAAATTTCAAATCTTTGATGCTATCAAAACATTGTACTCTATCAAAATGTTCAACTGAAACACAGTTGAAACTGCCAACTTAAAAAATATTCACAGTCTAAAGGTTGAGAACTGTTTTGTCTGTAATTTTTAGCACTTCAAGCCTGGGAAGCAGCATGCCAAGAAACCCTGAGAGATCTACTCTAAGGAGGTGAGGGGGGAGCCTGGTTTTATAGAAATTGTGTAACAAAAAGCAAGTAGTCTGAATGTCACAAGATTATTGTAAATTAAAGGAAAACCAGATGTCTCAAGTTAAGGACTTTAGTGCTTTTCTATATATGGAAAATGTAAGAATCTGAGTTCACTGAAAACATTCCTTTGATACGCAAATCAGCTCTCTAGAACCTGAATTTTTTGTCTTCACATCCTGCGTTTCCTCAGGGATCACTATAGGGAGTGGCTGCAGTCTAATGACTCCTAGATGGCAAGTATTATTTCCTTTCTGAGTTCCCTCAGGGCTCATCTGCTGACCATTCAGTTCATTTTCAGTTCAATTCAGTCGCTCAGTTTTGTCCAACTCTCTGCGACCCCATGAATTGCAGTTATGCCAAGCCTCCCTGTCCATCATCAACTCCTGGAGTTCACTCAAACTCACGTCCATCGAGTTGGTGATGCCATCCAGCCCTCTCATCCTCTGTCATCCCTTTTTCCTGCTCCCAATCCCTCCCAGCATCAGAGTCTTTTCCAATGAGTCAACTCTTCACATGAGGTGGCCAAAGTACTGCAGTTGCTAATGATTATGACATCCTTCATTTGGCAGGAAATATTCCATTTTTCAAAACTCATTTATTTTCTATTTGAGAAAGATGGGGCCTGCCATCTCTATCATAGATGCTGAAATGGAGCTGACATTCAGATAAAAGTAGAGGAAGTTTCGATGCTAAAAACAGCATGATCCCCACTGCTAATGAAGCAACCATCCCCACAAGATGATTCAAAGAACAGATTATTTTTAAATGGCATTCTTCACTCATAAACTGTCACCTTCCTGGGTGTCTGGCCTGGATCTCTTTGACCAAGGCCCCTGGAGGTTAGGGCTTCCACAGTGGCACAGTGGTAAAGAATCCAACTGCCAAAGCAGAAGATGCAGGTTCAATCTTTGGGTCAGGAAGGTCCCCTCAAGTAAGAAATGGCAATTTACTCCAGTATTCTTGCCTGGAAAACGCCAGGGACAGAGGAGTCTGGTGGGCTACAGTCCATCGGGTCGTAAAGAGTCATACATGACTGAAAACACACACACACACACACACACACAACACTTTCTGGAGTTAGGCTACTTTTTAAACAGAAAAGACAGGTTCTGAGAGTCTCTTCTTCAGAGTCCTAATCTGTTCATCTGGCCTATCAACCCCTATAGGAACATCATTTTTGAATTTCTTTAGATCACATCCCTTTATGATATTCCCTCAGAACCCATCCTGACACTGAAATCATCCTGGTTTAATTTTTCATCCATCTGTTTTTGTCCTGTTTCCACTATTAAATGGCCAGTAGGGTTTATTGGACTCATAAAAGAAGCCCTGTTTGGAAAGCACTCAGGTCCCCTCTCCTGAATCTTGACTGCCAAAGCATCCAGCTCATGGTAAGATTAACACTTTGAATGGTGGCAACTCCTGGAATGTACCTCCTGAGACTATAGAGGATCTTGTCTGTCATCTGTTAAAATTTCTAATTCTATTCTATCCTGCTTTTAGGATTCTAAATATATATATATATGGGCTTCCCAGGTGGCTCAGTGGTAAAGAATCTGTCTGCCAATGCAAGAAACATGGGTTTGATCCTAGGGTCAGGAAGATTCCCTAAAGAAGAAAATGGCAACCTATTTCAGTATTCTTGCCTGGAAAGTCTCATGGACAGAGGAACCTGGGGGGGCTACAGTCCATGGGGTGGCTGCCAGGCCTCCCTGTCCATCACCAACTCCTGGAGTTCACTCAGACCCACGCCCATCGAGTCAGTGATGCATATAAACAACTCTAAAGAGAATTTTTTAGCATAACAAAAGAATATTTAGATATTTAGGATGACAAGAACAAACATGAAAGGTCACTTTGCTGGTGACCTGTCTCAGGTGTCATTTCCACATGAATACACTGAACACAGAATGAGAAGTTAAAGATTACAATGATTCTATTTTACTGGGTGGTCTCAATTAATTGTGTATGTAAATTACATGTCACCAAATGCCCTCTGGCTCTGGTAAATGCATAGTCACTGAGAAACCATTGTGTGTAGAATGGTCATTAGTACTGTCTGAGCTAGTAAATGAAGCACATTAAGCTTCATTTCATGACTAGTTTTCAATTTCAATGTGATTATATATATTATATATATATATATATACTGAGCAACATAGACTGTGTCATATTTGTTTGTACTCATTTAAAATTGTTTATATTTAATAGTATGGCTTACTTTAATTAAAATATGCAAATCAAGAACTTCTGTTGACAGTGTTAATTCTTTCTACAATGCCACTGAAGTTTAATTTATTTGGTCATGATCATAAAACAATAAATCCCTAAAAGTAAGTAGCTGTTTTTGTTTCATTAATTAAGTGCTCTATAAATAATTAACTTCTCTGCACTGAAATTTGTGAAATAAGTCACTTAAATAAAATATCCAGAGGGGCAGAAAACTGACTCAAGGCCAGCATAATTACATTTGGAGTTTATTATAGGACTAATACCTGGATTTAATGCTATGAGCTTTCATTTGAAATTAAATATTTACTATAGACATTTGATAGGTGGTGTGTACTATTTGGCTGAGCCCTAAAAATGACCTTTCTCTTTAAAAAGCAATTAAAAATAGTCATTTATTTAGAAAACATGTAACAAGTGCCTACCTTGTGTGTTGTATAATTAGGAATAAAAGATAACATAATCTAGTAGAAAGGATAGGAAATAACTAAAAACAAAAAAATGATTCTGACCTACTCTGTAAAAAGTATACTTGTCCATTATTAAAAGCATATTTTCAATATACCAAAAGCATTTTCCTTATGCAGTGATCAGTAGAAATGAAAATCTATCATATAGGACTTCCCTGGTGGTCCAGTGGTTAAGAATCTGCCTGCCAATGCAAGGGACAGAGGTTCAACTGCTGATTTGTTAAGGGGCAACTAAGCCTGTGTGTCACAACTACTGAAAACTATGCATCTAAATCCCATGCTCCACAAAAAGAGAAGCCTTGAAATGAGAAGCCTTCACACTGAAACTAGAGAGTAACCCTTACTTGTCACAACTAGAGAAAGTCCATGTACAGTAATGGAGACAAATCACAGCTATAAACACAAAGATGAATAAAAATTTTGAAAAAAAAATCTTTCCTATATATTAATGACACCATGATTTTCTTATTAGCCAGAATAGTCCTTTATGGTAAATCATATAGATTTGTAGCTATGAATAAGAAGTAATGAGTAAAACTTAAAAGTGAAAAAGGAAGAAAAAAGCTAAAGTCTTGCCTACAATGGACATTCTATAGCATATTTTCATTTATTCTTACTTTGATGAGATTGCCCTTTGTATCAACCAATATGCCTCATACAATGTCACACAATTGACATTTTTATTAGAATTTAGTACTTGAAAACTGTTTATTGAAAATTGTGAAGCTCTTAATCTTTGTGGTAATATCTCTTACTCTTTTTGCCTTAAATTCAAAGAAGTTGAGTACACCTGAAGCTCAATTACAGAAACTATCTTGCATTATTTTTGTTCTTTTCCACATTCTGATTGGCCTTTTTCCATTTCTTTTTTATTGATCTAAGATATGCTTTTCATTAAAGACATCACTTTAAATATTTTTCAAAAATAAAATTATACAAATAAATTAAAAAAGAATAGATTTTTAATAGAAAATAGATTAGAATTTAGCAAAAGTGTACAATCAGTTCAGTTCAGTTCAGTCACTCGGTCTTGTCCGACTCTTTGTGACCCCACGGACTGCAGCACCCCCAGGCCTCCCTGTCCATCACTAACTCCCGGAATTCACTCAGACTCACCTCCATCAGGTCAGTCATGCCATCCAGCCATCTCATCCTCTGTCGTCCCCTTCTCCTCCTGCCCCCAATCCCTCCCAGCATTAGTCTTCTCCAATGAGTCATCTCTTCGCATGAGGTGGCCAAAGTACTGGCGTTTCAGCTTTAGCATCATTCCTTCCAAAGAAAACCCAGGACTGATCTCCTTTAGAATGGACTGGTTGGATCTCCTTGCAGTTCAAGGGACTCTCAAGAGTCTCCTTCTCCAACACCACAGTTCAAAAGCATCAGTTCTTTGGCACTCAGCTTTCTTCACAGTCCAACTCTCACATCCATACATGACTACTGAAAAAACCATAGCTTTGACTAGATGGACCTTTTTTGGTAAAGTAATGTCTCTGCTTTTGAATACGCTATCTAGGTCGGTCATAACTTTCCTTCCAAGGAGTCAGTGTCTTTTCATTTCACGGCTACAATCATCATCTGCAGTGATTTTGGAGCCCAAAATAATAAAATCTGACACTGCTTCCACTGTTTCCTCATAGTCATATTCAAATGTAATTTAATTGTAGAGAATAAAGGAAGAAAAGAAAAAAACAGAAAAAAAAAAGCCAGTCTACTTTCCAAGAGTGAAAACATAAAAACGGTAATTTATAGCAGTTTATGAAATGCCCTTTTATGCCCTACTTCTTTTTTGAGGCATCTGTTTAAATTCAAACAGTCAAATTCTTTAACATGTCATTTACCACGAGGACTTTAATATCACTTGAGACATGAGAGATGAAAACTTTTGATTTACATCATGCTTTCCCATGTATTATTCAAAATTGAAGTCATATTGGAAGATATGAAATCTCCATGTCTTCTTGTTAGAAATTCAGAGAATAAAGCATTTTTCACAAAGCAAATTCTGACAGTAGAAATTAGCATTAAAAAGAGCCAAGAGTCAATGATATCTCTTTTTCAAAGACAGTGCAATAGGATTTGTGTGCCTCAAGACCCTGCTCTAAGCCTCAATGCCACCCCACTACCAATACTAAAAACAAACAAACAACAAAACACTAGATTGTTTTGCTTCATATGTAACAAGGTCTATGGGCTTTCCTGGTGGCTCAGAGGTAAAGAATTCACCTTCAGTGCAAGAAATGCAGAAGATGCTGGTTAGAACCCTGGGTGGGGAAGATCCCCTGGAGGAGGGCATGGCAACCCATTCCAGCATTCTTGTCTAGAGAAACCCATGGACAGAGGAGCCTGGTGGACTTCAGTCCATAGAGTCACAGAGAGTCAGACATGACTGAAGTGACTGAGCAAGCACAGGAACACAATCTGATTTAGTCCAAATCCTAGACTTCTTTGCTGCTCTATGGCTATTCCATTAATTTGCCAATATCTATTGGATCATCGAAAAAGCAAGAGAGTTCCAGAAAAACATCTACTTCTGCTTCAAAAGCCAAAGCTTTTGACTGTGTGGATCACAACAAATTGGAAAATTTTTAAAGAGATGGGAATATCAGACCACCTTACCTGCCACCTGAGAAATCTGTATGCAAGTCAAGAAGCAATAGTTAGAACTGGACATGGAACAACAGACTGGTTCCAAATCGGGAAAGGAGTACATCAAGGCTATATACTGTCACCCTGCTTATTTAACTTATATGCAGAGTACATCATGAGAAACACTGGGCTGGATGAAGCACAAGCTGGAATCAAGACTGCTGCGAAAAATATCAATAACCTCAGATATGCAGATGACACCACCCTTATGGCAGAAAGTAAAAAGGAACTAAAGAGCTTCTTTATGAAAGTGAAAGAGGAAAGTGAAAAAGTTGCCTTTAAACTCAACATTCAGAAAACTAAGATCATGGCATCTGGTTCCATCACTTCATGGAAAATAAATGGGGAAACAATGGAAACACTGACAGGGTTTCTTTTTTGGACTCCAAAATCTCCGCAGATGGTGACTGCAGCCATGAAATTAAAAGACGCTTGCTCCTTGGAAGAAAAGCTATAACCAAACTAGACAGCATATTAAAAAACAGAGACATTACTTTGGCAAAAAATAGATCCATCTAGCCAAAGCTATGGTTTTTCCAGTAGTCTGGATGGATGTGAGAGTTGGACTATAAAGATAGCTGAATGCTGAAGAATTGCTGCTTTTGAACTGTGGTGTTGGAGAAGACTCTTGAGAGTCCCTTGGACTGCAAGGAGATCAAAACAGTCAATCCTAAAGGAAATCAGTCCTGAATATTCATTGGAAGGACTGAGGCTGAAGCTGTAAACTCCAATACTTTGGCCACCTGATGCAAAGAACTGACTCGTTGGAAAAGACCCTGATGCTGGGAAAGATTGAAGGCAGGAGGAGAAGGGGATGACAGAGAATCAGATGGTTGGATGGCATCACCGACTCGATGGACATGAGTTTGAGCAAGCTCCGAGAGTTGGTGATGGACAGGGAGGCCTGGAATGCTGCAGTCCACAGGGTCGCAGAGAGTCGGACACAACTGAGCGACTGAACTGAGCTGACGCCCATTTCTACCAGCATTTCCATAGACTTTTGGATTCCAAAAAAAGCACATGATGTTCATTTCTGTCATCACACCGTATATGTCTTTATCTGGAAACCTTATTTCAGAGCCTTTCATTTTTCAGGGAATGCTCATCCACATTCCATCCATCTTTGCTTTGCATTGGCCATTTTTTGGATCATCTGGAATCTGAACTTCCTAGGAATCTTTTCAAGCTTTCCAGCTTCTCTCTCAGAGCAGAAGAGAAAGGTATCATATACTTGTTCTTCTCTTCCTTTGCAGCATGAATATGGCCACTTGCAGTGATCTCTGTCTTTTTAATCTATGATAACTGAAGCAAAAAAAAAAGAGGACTTAGGAAGAATTTTCTCTCATGTTAGAAGTTTTTCACTGGGTACAGCAAGAAAGTCTACAATGACAATCTTTTGTCATTGCAAAAGATTGCAATGACAGCACTCTCAGTTCAGTTCTGTAGCTCAGTAGTGTCCGACTCTTTGCGACCCCATGGACTGCAACACGCCAGGCTTCCCTGTTCATCACCAACTTCAGGAGCTTACTCAAACTCATGTCCATTGAGTCAGTGATGCCATCAAACCATCTCAACCTCTGTCATCCCCTTCTCCTCCTGCCTTCAATGTTTCCCAGCATCAGGGGCTTTTCCAATGGGTCAGTTCTTCACATCAGGTGGTCAAATTATTGGCGTTTCTGCTTCAGCATCAGTCTTTCCAATGAATATTCAGAACTGATTTCCTTTAGCATTGACTGGTTGTATCTTCTTGCAGTCCAGGGAATTCTCAAGACAGCATTATACATGAACATAAAGTTGTTTTAAAGCATGATTTTAGGTCATACCTGATTGTATCACTTTGGAGTAAGATTCTCAAACCCTCCTAGATATTCTTTGAGCAACATAACTTCCGTCCAGTAAGTTCTTCTTCTGTTCTCAAATTCATTAAAATCTAAGATGCTGATGAAACTAAAGATCTTCATTCATATAAAGTCGATCAAAATCTTTTTCTCCTAAATTATTCAAGGTACAGATCAAACTATGCCAACCCTTTGGATCTTTGTTTCATGCTTTTAAGTGGAAAGAATGTCTCCATTTTATAAAAATCCTATGTAATTTGTTTACTGAAAAAAAATTACAATACCTAAACGGTGAGAATTATGGCTTATTCAGTGAAGACTTAAGCTAGTTCTGAGGGACTGTTCTGAAGAAGTAAGGGAGGAGCCAGGCTATACAGGAGTTTTTGCAAATAAGTAAATAAACAATCAAATATGAAAAAAATTACTTCTAATTAAAGAAATAATGGATATCTCAAGTTAAAAAAATTTAGTGCTTTACTATGTATAGAATGATAAAGAGTCTGGGCTTAATGAAATTATTCCTTGGATGTACATCTTAACTATCTAGGGTCAGTATCCTATTTTTCTCCATTTTGAATCCCCTCAGGGTATACCATTGGGGGTGGCTGCAGAGGCTTATGGCTTGATGGCCACAACTTTCTTCATTTACTGTAATCACATTCTTTGTCCACACACTGAATGTGCACATTTTCTTACAAAACTCATTACTTCCTGCCCAATAAATATTTGTTTATAAGATTTATCTCTAGAGCTATTCATCATACAACTGTGACTCATGAAGCAACCTTTCAGATATTAAGTGCTTAGGATTGGTTGAAGTAAGAGTCTCTGATGATCTGACAGATGAGTGTTTTCTGTAGCCCTTCTTCATTAATAATGTTTAAGAAGATGATATTTGACTTTATCTTTTCAACATCAACTTTTGAGATGAAGCTATCACAAAGGTAACCAACAAAGGTAAATCATTTAACAATCAAAGAGGTTAGCAGAAGAGCATATATCAGCATGCTCCTATTAATTCCTCATAAGAAAAAAAAATAAACAAAATTATGATGATTATACATACTATGATAGTATGATTACACATACAACTATCTTGGATTTGGGGATTTGAAGATTCATATCATCTTGGGTGTCTGGAGTACTTAGATTGGGGGAAAGGAGGGGAAAGGGAGGCAAGCACTGTTCTGGTGCTTTCTTCTGGGTTCTGAAAGCCAATGGAAGAGAGGCAAAGGCTACAAGTAGGAGCCTCCTTGTGAGACTCCAAGGAAGGAGCAGCATTTGCCCAACTGGTCTCACCTCTGCAGACCTCTGTCCTGGTAGTTGGAGTTTACACCACATGAAAAATATTGATTTTTGACTTCAGGAAAGATGACAGTTAGGTCTTGCAGTTCATGGGATTGCAAAGTAGAACACAACTTAGCAACTGAACAACACAGGTAATCAAGGCAGTTATCAACAAGAACAGTGCATTATTCTTACTGACAAAATTACCTGAAGTACTGGGAGTCTTCACAGATTATCAGGGTATAAGCTTTTGAATGCCGGCTTTCATCGTAAGGCTCATTCAGGTAGTAGCTTTTAGCAAAAGATACTTTCCACTTGATTATATTATAGTGAACTAAAATGAATTAAGGAGATAATAAACTTCCTTCAGTTCACTTCAGTCACTCACTCGTGTCTGACTCTGCGACTTCATGAATCGCAGCACACCAGGCTTCCCTGCCCATCACCAACTCCTGGAGTTCACTCAGACTCACATCCATCGAGTCAGTGATGCCATCCAGACATCTCATCCTTGGTCGTCCCCTTCTCCTCCTGCCCCCAATCCCTCCTAGCATTAGAGTCTTTTCCAATGAGTCAACTC
>SJYA01002353.1:1548756-1591949 GCA_006410615.1 Neotragus moschatus
CATCTCATCCTCTGTCATCCCCTTCTCCTCCTAATAGTTTTAAGTAAATAATTATTAATTTCTTACTTTCCAACCTAACGGTCAACCAGAAACACACAACTGCTGGTGAAATGACACCAGGAAGGGGTCTCACTAATACACTTCTTGCTTTCATCCTCCAAGCATCGTAAATTACAAACTGAATTTACCATCCTCCAAGTAGGATCCATACCAGCATTCTGACTTTCTAAAAATTATCTTTAAGTAGCAGTGAACTAAGGATGGGATGTGATTTGGTAAGTATTATCATTAACGTAACTTTTCTTTCTCTGTTTTTAAAGTCATACTTTTGAATTTTATACTACACATGTGTTTCTTGCTCTGTGCGTGTGCTAAGCCCCTTCAGTCGTGTCTGACTCTTTGCAACTCTAGGGACTGTGTAGCCCGCCAGACTCCCCTGTCCATGGGATTCTCCAGGCAGAATACTGGAGTGGGCTGCCATGCCCTCCTCCAGGGGATCTTCCTGACCCACGGATTAAACTTGCATCTCTTACGTCTTCTGCTTTAAAGAACCTGCAGGTGGATTCTTTACCACTAGTAACACCTGGGAAGCACATACTTCCAAACACATTAAATTTTTATCTGTTCTGAAGCTCATGGAACAGAGAGGAGACTGGGTGGGAAAAGAAATTCAAAATACATGAATTTCAAATTCTAAACCGATCTGCCAAAACTGGATAAGCTGAAATGACATTTAGATACTAATAAAAATATTATTTGTCTCAAGAACTTAATTACTGTAATATTCCATTATGAGAAATTTCTACTTATAAAATCTCATTGTTACTCTATTGCTAATCACTTCAAGTGCCATCTTAATGGTTTATTAAGTTCAGAAAAATATTTTTAATGGTTCGTAAAGAAAATAGTACGAAAATACCAAACAGCGCAAGGTCTTCTATTAGGAAGGAAAGATATTTTGATCAATTAACAGAAGTGCTTTGCATGTCATTAGAACCCATTTAAAATTATGACCTACATCATCTTAGAAAAGCAGCAGTGTTTCCCAACAATTTGCAGTCACAAGCAGGAAAAGAGGAGCGTATTTAATAATACGGTACACGGCCGACATCCACAAACAAACTCATACACAAAACACATGAATTTAAGGCAAGTAAGCCAGTCATTCCTGACTTTACCTTAACAACAAGATATTGCTGCCAACAGGCTAATGTAACCCATGGGTAGCCCAGTTGGCTTGCAAGTGATGGTATCAGTATGTGAATATTTTAGAAGAAATCAAGTACCTGATAGTTTCATGAGAAGTTCAGATGCTGCTTTAACTGACATATCTTGTCTTAGTACATTGCCCTTTGCCTCCTGGGGCTTAAGCGTGTCCTCAGAGATGCTCGCGGCTGACACTTCAGACTCGGGGCTGAACACATAGCTGGACCGAGGCAATGTGACGCTTAGGGTCTCCTCGTCCTTAGGCTCCTCTTTCACTTTAAAATTGAGATTCATGGGCTCCTTCTGATTTGCAGCTGTCAAAAGAAGAAAGGGATTACATACATATACATATACGAGAGACCACTCCTGCTCTTAGCTGCTCCCTACTTAATGAAGTTTGGAATGCATGAACACACCAAGCTAGCATCGGAGGGACCACAGCCCCATCAAAACAGGCTGAGCCCTCGGCACAAAAATACAAGACACTCCATGAGAGCAGGACTTAGGAGAGTGTGGGCTTCTCAATCTTTGGAACTTATCGTATTTCAAGAAGTGCTGCCTCTACAAAGTGTCTGGGCATTTTCTCTTTGGTTTCCCTCAGTGTCTTCTTTCCAGTATATATCACTGCCTCTCTGATCTCTTACACTCTCCCTACCTAATGCTGTTATAGAATAATGCATTCCAACAGTTACTCTGCCATCAAACATTGAATAGAAACATGTTAGTCGCTCAGGCGTGTCTGACTCTTTGCGACCCCCTGGACCGTAACCCGCCAGGCTCCTCTGTCCACGTAATTCTATAGGCAAGAACACCAGAGTGGGTTGTCATTTCCTTTTCCAGGGGGTCTTCCAGACCCAGGGACTGAACCTGGGTCTCCCACATTGCAGGCAGATTCTTTATGGTCTGAGCCACCAGGGGAGCCCCTAAACATGAGTTCATGGCAATAATCCAAGCGAAAACCTAGACAGCAGTGGTCACGTGAGGATGGAAAATCTGTCAAAGAGGAAAGCTCAGCACAGAGATGTGCTACTTTCGCCTTATCATATAAGGTGACGCTACAGCCCCACAAAGAGTGGGGCAGGTATTTGGCTCTGTCTTTCTGGCCTGTATCTTGTAGTCCAAATTATCTCCTAGCCCATAATGGCCATTTTTAAAGGAAAAAAATATATATTATTTTCTAAATGTAATTTTAGTTCTGCAGAGGAGCTGCAAAGATGATACAAAAAGTTCCCACACATCCTTCACCCAGAGTTTCCTAAAGTTAACATCTTACGTAACCATGGGGCATTTGTCAGAACGAAGCAATTCCCATTGCTATGATCTAAGATCCAGATTGTAGTCAGATTTCACCAGTTTTTCCACTGAAGTCCTTTTCCATCTCTAGCATGGTTGGCTGGTGTGGTGTGTGTGGTCAGAGCAAAGCTGACTGGCCTATTATGGGATGGATTCTGTGGCTTGGCTATACCACAGCAAGTCTTCCCCACTGCACTACATACTACTTCCTGGTCTTCCTTGGGAAAAACCAAGAAGGAAGACAAGCAGCCTCTTGAGCCACTTGCCACTTTCACAGGCATCTCACTTCCCTTTAAAGGGTCATAGTAGGAAAACTTTAGGTTGGTTATATTAGGTATACTGGTATTTTGAGAAAGAAGATCTCATCCCAATACAAAAATTTTAGAAATGCTTCCTAGAATGAGCCTTAAGCTGACATCTGTTTAACAAAGAAAAATAATAAAAGGATAAATCCCCAAAGCAAACACCTATCACCCCTTGCCCACCACCTGCCTCCAGCCAATAAGTAAGCACAAAGTCCATTCTTTCTGTCTCATGCCCCACTAAGAATATTTATTCTGGAACCAGAAGATCACACAGACCAGCCTATTTGGAAACTGGACCCCAGAAGGCTAGTGACCTTTGGAAGTTTTACTACCAGAAAGATGAAGTGTGTGTGCACGCTCAGTTGTGTCTGACTCTCTGTGACCTCATGGACTGTAGCCCGTCAGGCTTCTTCATCTGTGGGATTTTCCAGGCAAGAATATTGCAGTGGGTTGCCATTTCCTTCTCCAGGGATCTTCCCGGCCCAGGAATAGAACCTACATCTCTTGTATGTCCTGCATTGGCAGGCGAGTTCTTTACCACTGCACTACCCGGTCCAGACAAAGAGCTAGGACTAAAACCTAGGTCCATGGATTGTCCACTTTGTATCCCTTCCCACCTCCATCACACCATCCCTCCATCTCTGGTCTCTGTGTTACACCAACACTTGAATGGAACTTGACCTTCACGTCTTTGCTAAAATACCACCCTCTCAATGAAGGCCCTGACCATCCTAATCAAGACTGCAACCCCCACCCCCACAGTACTCCCAATCGCTCTTACCCAACTTTAACTTTCCTTTTTACTCCAAAATGTTTATCACCGGAAAACACTTCATTGTGGACTGAATTTTGTCCGCCCACCTCCCCAGATACATACGTGGAAGGCCTAACTCCCAGTGTGACTGTATCTGGAGACGAGGTAACTGGCTAAATGAGGCCGTTAGGGTTGGGTGTGACCCCGATACAATATGATCAGTGTCCTGAGAATGAAAGAGACACAGAGGATGTGCACACACAGAGTAAAGACCACGAGGGACACAGCAAGAAGGCAGTCATCTCGAAGCCCAGGAAAGAGGCCTCAGGAGAAACAAAACCTGCCCACACCTTGATCTCGAACCTCCAGAATGATGAGAAATACATTTCAGTTGTGTGAGCCCCCAAGGCCGTGGTATTTTGCCAAGAGAGCCCCAAGACGAACCCATACTACATCATTTTCTCGTTTATTATGTTAACAGTTTATGGTCTACTTCTCCAATGCCAGTGCAGGACACACAAGAGATGTAGGTTCTATCCCTGGGCCAGGAAGATCCCCTGGAGAAGGAAATGGCAACCCACTCCAGTATTCTTGCCCGGAGAATCCCATGGACGGAGGAGCTTGGTGGGCTACAGCCCACGGGTTGCAAAGAGTCGGACACGACTGAGCAACTTCACTTTCTCCAGTTCAAAGATAGGTTTTCATGAAGGCGATGACCTTTATGGGGTTTTATTTCTTTTTATTTTTCTACTTTCTCCCTCAAAAAATTCCTTTTATTGTGAAATAAAATGTCATTAAAAAATGTGCGTAAAACTGATATGTAGAGTTTAACAGGTAGTTATAAAGTGAATGACACTGTAAAAATCCTTTTGGGTCAAGAAATAGAAAAGCCCTGTTTACTTAACAAATAGGAAGTGCCTGTGTAGGGTTGGTGGGCCTCTGGGCTCCACGTTATGAAGAGAGGTGTGTCTGTCGTGGGCACCCTTCCTGAGGTCTGGGGAGCACGTTCGTGCTCAGTCGGTTCAGCCGTGCCTGACTCTTTGGGACCCTGTGGACCGCAGTCTGCCAGTTTCCTCTGTTCATGGAATTCTCCAGGCAAGAATGCTGGAGGGGGTTGCCATGCCCTCCTCCAGGAGACCTTCCTGACCCAAGGATGGAACCTGCATCTCCTGCATTTCCTGCACTGCAGGTGGGTTCTTTATCCACTGAGCTCATCTGGGAAGCCCAGGAGTATGTGAAACCTTTCAAAAATGAGCTAGGATGGAGAGCGGATACTCACTGCCTCCTGTCTACTTCCCATCATCACAGGCATTGACCTTTTTTAAAAAATGCTGATGCACCTTGAATGTGTAGAACAGGGCCTGGAACAACACTTAGTAGGTGCTCAACATATATTTGTTGAATGAATAAAATATGTTGGTCACAAATCAGTGATATCTCTTGGCACTCCATTACAACTCATGGTAAACAAAAACCGTGAATCCCAAAATACTTTACCAAAGGCAATCAGAAGTGCTTTCCCAAGGTATCATTAGATTTGGGATAAAACTTCCCAGCCCAGAGAAAGCTAAAAGCTCTGCTACTACACTGTAACTCTTATTGAGGTGTTTCTGAATGATCACTTGGACGTTGGTATTACTAAAGGAGGAACCCGGAAGAATCTCCAGAAAAAGTGCTGAAAATCTAGTCCACTGGGGACAATGCCATTGGAAACCGAACCCAAGAACACAAAGCTGTGCCTAGAGCAATGTGCAAGCATGTATTTTGGACCTCTACAGAAGGTAACTCCTAAGAGAATCCTGTTTGTTTAGCATATTTCTCCCCTTTCAACAACTTCTGGAGGGGTTTTTACCAGTCATCTCCTAAAGGTTCTCTCACCTAAGCCGTTCTTCCAGAATCCTTCATAAAACCTTTTCCAAAAGTATCCTAATTTAGTGGACACAGAGTAATTAAATGGATGCTGTCTATTAAGTCTGTAACTACAGTTCTTTGGGAAGGAACAATACAAAGTGGTTATGTATTTTTTAAAATGCTTTCAGTTCAGTTCAGTCGCTCAGTCGTGTCTGACTCTTTGTGACCCTATGAATTGCAGCACGCCAGGCCTCCTTGTCCATCACCAACTCCCGGAGTTCACCCAAACTCATGTCCATCGAGTCGGTAATGCCATCCAGCCATCTCATCCTCTGTCGTCCCCTTCTCCTCCTGCCCCTAATCCCTCCCAGCATCAGAGTCTTTTCCAATGAGTCAATTCTTCGCATGAGGTAGCCAAAGTACTGGAGTTTCAGCTTTAGCATCACTCCTTCCAAAGAAATCCCAGGGCTGATCTCCTTCAGAATAGACTGGTTGGATCTCCTTGCAGTCCAAGGGACTCTCAAGAGTCTTCTCCAACACCACAGTTCAAAAGCATCAATTCTTTGGCGCTCAGCCTTCTTCACAGTCCAACTCTCACATCCATACATGACCACAGGAAAAACCATAGCCCTGACTAGTCGGACCTTTGTTGGCAATGCTTTAGATCTGCCTATTTTATTTTTGAAACTTTAAAAAATTCTAAGGTGAGGCTAAGAAAGAGATAAGAAACTGCTGGAGCTGTAGAAGCAAATCCCAACTACTGGAGAGGACAACCATTGAGCTAATGTTCTCTGAAGGTATAAAGTAGCTTTGGGGAGCATTAGTCAGAACACATGCTATATAAGATTTAAGGGGAAAAAAGCTATTTGGCATTGTTAGCACAACCCAAATTTAACAGAATTGCAATGACACTTAAAAAAAAATACACAAGCTATATGTTGCTGTTTTTGTTGCTATTTTAAAAATCTGCAAGGTACTTCATACCTGGTTTTCATTCTGACAATGTCAAGAATGGCATAAAATGAGCAATGTGCTAGGGAGATGTAAATGTAGCTAATGACATATCAAAAAATATGTGGGAAACCCTCATTCGTCCAAGTTTAAATTTCCCAAACACTTTGGTCTAAATAGATGATATAAAAATAGCAATATGAAGGCTACACTGCTTTCTTTCAATTACCAGAAATATTTGCACTGAGAATAGTATATAAAGCCTTATATTTTAAAATTAATATGACAATAATTGCCATCATTTTTTACTATCATACTTTAAAAAAACCTATTATCTTTTACAGAGAAAGGTGGAACTAAAGATGTTTTCTTTCTCTTTGGGGAAATTGCTAGAGAAAAGCAGTAATTTATGACTCACTGCCTAGTCTTTGCTTCACTCTTACCACTAAGAAGATCTGTACACACATGGAACTCAATTCATAAAGAACTTTCACAGCAACTGCCTTGACTTCTGCTTATGTTTCTTAAAGCTTCCAGACACTCTACTTAATGCAGCAAAGAAGCCCAACTAACCAAGAGACCCCCGTCTCTCACTGTTCAAGCGTTTTGTGACCTGAGAAAATTATGACTAAAAATTATGTATATCTGTTAAGACAATGCACTCAACAGAGCTGGGTTCCCATTGAAAGGAAATAAATCAGGCTTTTTCTAAATCAGGATTTAGAAAGGATTCAAGATAAATGCTAATATGGGAAAGGAGTGGGGAAGCCACTGGGATAAAATGATTCCAAATTTCTAATTCTAATAGGGCAGCATTAATGAGTTGTAAAAGGAACTGCCATTCTAGCAAGGTGTCCTCGGCGTCATCAATACACACTGAGATTCTGTCCAAGCCCCTCCCATCTCTGACCCCAGGACAATGCTATATAACTTCCTTAAAGACCATCATTTGGCGACTTCCCTGGTGGTACAGTGGCTAAGACTCTAGGGGGCCTGGGTTCCATCCCTGCTTAGGGAAATAAATCCCACACATCACAACTAAGAGATCGTATGTCACAACTAAAGATCCCATGTGCCACAACTAAGACCCAGCACAGCCAAATAAATAAAATATATATTTTTTAAAGACCACTATTTGTTTTAATGATGCACACAAATAGCATTTGAATTGTTATACAGGAATCGATCCTTCCATCAACCACAGGAGACAAGTATTATTACCATCTTCATCTTAGAGGCGGAGAAGGCAATGGCACCCCACTCCAGTACTCTTGCCTGGAAAATCCCATGGACGGAGGAGCCTGGTGGGCTGCAGTCCATGGGGTCGCACAGAGTCGGACACGACTGAAGCGACTTAGCAGCAGCAGCAGCAGCAGCATCTTAGAGGTGAAGGAACCAAGGCCCCAAGAGGTTAAGGGCCTGACTTCTTCAAATCAGATACTGGACTTCAGGGTTTCTTGCTGAAAACGCACCCAAGCTCTCTCCTTTCTCTCCGACACAGTCTAAGTGCCTTTAAGGATACTGAGCCAAGCAGTTGCACCGTGGGCGTTGGACAGAAGTGATCTGGCGTGAACTAAGCATCGTTAGTGAGAAATGAGGAAAGGGTGGGATGTAACCTGAAAGAAAGGGACGTTTTCTGGTAGGGAAGAATTTTCTAAAGATCTAAGAGGGCGGAAGAAGAAGAGTTTGCAACATGACTGCTTCTGTCTCGCCTTGTCCATTCTCTCTGGTGAAGGAAAAGGACACTTTCCTTGAGTTTAATAAGACAGAGCTCTCTTTCAGTCCAGAGTCTGGCGATTTTGTGACTACTGAACTGCTCCATGAAAAAGTTAGGCCATTGAGAATTACTACCTCCCCCTAAAGGAGAGCCAAAGACTCTTGGACCAGGAAGGGATTGCAGATTGGTGGTTTTCAAAGAGTATCCCAAAAAGCTTCACGGGTTCCAACAAATATCAGTATCAAAGTGAAGCTTTTAAAATTATTTAACTTAATTTAAAAGCTTATTTTAAAATGTGGATCCTTAGCTCTGTTATATATAAAATGTCATCTTGCTGGAGACCACTGATAGGTTAACTTATGTTAACAAGTTAATTCAGTCTGGTGTATCACTTGCTCTTCCTGCCTCATAGGAGTGGCAGCATTTTGGTTACATGCGGCCTCCCCAATGGCTCAGTGGAAAAGAATCCACCTGCCACGCAGGAGACACAGGAAACGCGGGTTTGAGCCCTGGGTCAGGAAGATCCCCTGCAGGAGGGTATGGCCACCCACTCCAGTATTCCTTGCCTGGGAAATCCCATGGACAGAGGAGCCTGGCAGGGGACAGTCCTGACAGAGATCACAAAAGAATCAGATATGAATAAAGTGACTGCACACATGCACTAATCTTTCCAAAAATTCAGGCCTATGCATGTAAAATGTACAACTACGGCATCAGTAGAGTCTATATGCATGCCTTAAATCAGGCTTTCTCAACCTCAGCAACACCGACATTCTGGGCTGGATAATTTGCTTTGGGGAAATTATCCTATAAATAGAAGCGGGTCCAGGAGCATCCCTAGCCTCTACCCATTATATGCCAACAGCATTTCCCAGTCATGAAAACCATTTCTCTAGACACTGCAGCTACCCCCTGAGCACGCCTCTGGTGGAGGAACACTGCCTTAACCTAGATGTAAGAAAAGTTTCAAGTGTGTCTACTGTGATGAAGCTTCTGATCATGGCTGACAGACAGAAACACGTACACATATACAGACAGAGTCGGTGGTATCATTTATAGAGCACTTAGTATGGGCCAGGGAGTATTTGGATTAATTTATCTGATCCTCTCAACAACCCCTTGACGTAGTACTACCATTGTTCCCACTGTGTAGATGAAAAATGAGACTAGAGAGACTATACAAACTTTCAAATATCAGTTAACAGAGTAATGCATGCTCATGTGTGCGCGACTGTGTTTAACTCTTTGTGACCCCATGGCCTGTAGCCCACCAGGCTCCTCTGTCCATGGGATTTCCCAGGAAAGAATACTGGAGCGGGTAACTATTTCCCTCTTCAGGGACTCTTCCCAACCCAGGGATCAAACCCACATCCCTTCCACTAGCACCATCGGTGGAGAAGGCAGTGGCACCCCACTCTAGTACTCTTGCCTGGAAAATCAATGGACGGAGGAGCCTGGTGGGCTGCAGTCCATGGGATTGCTAAGAGTGGGACACGACTGAGCGACTTCACTTTCATGCACTGGAGAAGGAAATGGCAACCCACTCCAGTTCTTGCCTGGAGAATCCCAGGGACGGGGGAGCCTGGTGGGCTGCCGTCTCTGGGGTCGCACAGAGTCGGACACGACTGAAGCAGCTTAGCAGCAGCACCACCACCATCGGCAAAGCAACTGAGTAATAACCAAGTAGTTAATATAGAATTATAGATGGCTTTATTGCCTACTGAAAGTTTAGGATGTTTTGTGTCTGCCCTTTATTATGATAAGGAATAAGGGCAGTTGCTAAATGTGTCAACTTAGAAGCAAAAACTTTTTATTATTGTACCCTCCTTTCAAGCAGCTGAACAAATTTAATTAAAGGGATCATGAGATTACAAGGCAAATTGTTAAAAATATTATCTCATTTGTCACCATGCCCTTGTGTAAATGATATTTCTTGAAGCTGCAATCAGCAAAATAAATTTATAGAAACATACTAGATGCTAATACTTCTCATAACACTCATCATAACACTAATTTCATGTTCGGGGCTTATCACTTAGCGACTTTTTTCTAATTGCTGGACTTTTAGAAGAAATAAATATAATAAATGAGAACGTAAAAGATAAAATTAAATTTTTAAATACATAAATTATGTATTTTTTTGTGCTTTATATATTGAGTCTGTACTTTAAGATTTTTCTTGATAAAAATGGATTTGTTTAAAAATAAACACACAAAATGAAAATCACTGCTGTTTTTCAATCCATTATTTTACAATAAGAAAATACAGTCTCGGAGAATGATACAACCTTTTTAAAGTCATACAGCTCATTCATGATCAGAGCTCAACTCTCCAGATTACAAATCAGGGCTGTTAGAGTGACCCAAGTTCCCTTGTAAGCATATGTAAGGATGTATGATCTGTTTGGGTATCTGGGATTTTTTTTTTTTTGAATACTTGATGCACTTGATGTGAGAAGAAAATAAACTGCCTCCTGAAGTCATTAGGAAAGCCAAGATTTCATTAAATAATAGCTAATAACAATGAAGCATATTATATTCAAATAGAAGGTTTCAAACATTAGCTAAATATTTTTAGATCTTGTTCTCTCATAAAGTAAACCACTTAATTGGTCTTAAGTCATTTTATATTTAGTGTTTAGGAAAGTCTTAACCATCTTATATTTCTCATTATATTTCATTACATTTTTTATCCCCATCTGAGCTAATCCTAAATCATACTTCAAGATCTATGTCCCCAGACAAGGACCACACAAGTCCCCTGTGAAGCCACTGCGATTATAGACATAGTAACAAAGGGAAAACAAAAGTGCCTCTGGAGCAAGGTCAAGGGTAATAGCAATAAGCAATGCCACAGACCTTTAAAATAAATAAATAAAGCTTTTCTCTGTGAACCAAACTATTCCAAGCCACACACAATGAGCAAGCGTGGCTATCTGCAGTCATCACTTAACAGAGAGGATCTCTCCCTGGTCAAAAGCAGGAAGAGCTAGTATTGAAAAACCAATGAAGCCTCAAGCCAGGAGTAAATGGGAAAGAAAACTGCATTGTAAATTCATGCTATTAACATATCCAAAAAAAAAAAATAGATTGTATAAAAAGCGGTGAAGTGACTTATATGTAGCAACAGCTTGAGGTGACTTGAGACCAGAAAAAAGAAAAACTAATGATTGGATAACAGATTTCCAACACTTTCCAGGGAAGTCGGTGCCCATCTGCCCCAAATGACATCTCCTCTTGATGGCACCACCTGTCATTTTAAATGACTATACTGACATTTTGGTTCATACATCGATATTGTAATGTTTTTTTTTTTGTCTTCATGGAACACTCACCCAGAGAGTCTGAAGAACTCTACCAAATGATGACTGTGATTCCTCTCCCTGAAAACCCACCCGTTTTGTCATGTGACTCCACGGCTCCTGCCTTAAGAGGTGGAGACTCTCCTGCCCTTTGAATCTGGGCTGCAGTTGTGCTTGGCTTTGGTCACTGGAAGGTGGTGGAAGTGATGCTGGGCCGGTTCTGAGTCCAGCCCCCTGAGGCCAGAAGCAATGCTGCTCTCTCCAGCTGCCACATGGGTGAGCTCGGGCAAACCCACTGAAGGATAGAAGACCCTGGGGAACAGAGAGAGGCCATCCTGGCCACAGCCATCTGAGACCAGCCATGCCCTGGCAGCCTGGCAAGGTCCTGTGACCGCTGAGTCAGGCCAGAAGAGACTGGAAGAAGCACCCTGGGCAAAGATGCCCAAATTCCCGAGCTAAGTGAACGGCTATTGTGTTGAGCTGCTAAATTGCAGACAGGTTATTACTTAACTGTATGCAAGACTCTGGTTCCTAGACTTGGCCCTACCAGCCGAGTTCCTGGTCAACACCAAGGTGCTCACACTGTTGGAGGCTCCCTTTTGCTTTCTTTCCATGGATCATCTTTTCCATCCAGCCTCTTAACAGCACTATAGAGTTGGTTGTGAATTTGCAAATCTTTCTCTTTTTAAGTGAAGCTGCATCACAAACTCTGAAAACCTGACTTCCAGAATAGATATGACTAATGAAACATCTTTCTTATCATCTACCACAGAATGCACTGTGGATGATATTGTACAAAGATAAAGACACTAAAAAGGAAATATTATCTCTTCCTGAACCCTGCCCATCCCCCACCACCCCACCCAGCAATCTGAAACAGAGTTGAAGAGGCCAAGACTAAGACACAATCAATAATATAAGTATCAACCTGGGTCTTAAGACTCAGCGGAGGCGACAGCACAATGAGCAGAACTGGGGCGGGGACAGTAGGGGCAGGTATCACAGCAAGGAGCCTCAATATTGCTAGAGATGCTCTACAAAGATATAGAACCACTGGGGGTCAGAGGTGCATTAAACTAGTTTTTTTCTTTTTTCTTTTTTTCTGCAAGGATCTTTGTTCCTCAACCAGGGATCAAACAGGTGCCCCCTGCAGTGGAAACACAGATTCCTAACCGCTGGGCCACCAGGGAATTTCCTAGTTATTTTAGTTTTAATAGTATTATTAATTCTTTTTAGAACCTCCTCCCTTCCCTTTTGTCTAACAGGAGAAGGATACATGGAACTCCATGGTTCAAAGGACCAGACTCCTGGAACATGACTGAAGGCAGGTAAATGGAAATGACGGGGTGTGTCTCTGAGCTGGTGAAGACTCAGTATTTTTCTAAAGAGTAGAGGGGATACAGTTGCTCAGTAGAAAGAAGCCAGGCTTGGGCACAACCTGATGTCAGAAGTACTGGAAGGGTCCATTAACGCCTTGGCAGCCTGGAAGGGGGATGCTCCTGGGGTGGCGAGAGGCGTCAGGGAGGGAGCTGGAGGGGCAAGCTGATTACGCATGAGGGTGACAGCCCCTAGAGAGGCTGCTCTCCAAGGGACGGACTGTGGGTGTATTTTGAAGACACAAAAAACTTAACCAGATTAGTGACTGAATTAGCATGCATTAAAAAGGATGCCATGGTTTGAAGCCAAGGAAAATAAACAGTAAAGCAGACAGAGGTCAAGAGACACTTCGCTCAACTGAGGAAAAAAAAAAAAAAATTAGGTAATAGCTCGTTAAGTGCTCAGGAGCCAAGCTTTGCCGTTAAGCAGTTTGCTGTATCCCTTGCCCCTGAAACTTTCTAAGCCTCAGCTTCCTCATCTATAAAATAGGTTTAACATTAATTGGGCTATCGGGAGGGTTAACTGAGAAATTACACCGAGTCTTTGGCACAGCGCCTGGCTCGCTGTAAACCCATCTGATCAGCAATAAAGCTCAGGATGATAGTAGAAGCAGCAACAGGAGAAACCACAGTAGTGAGTGGAAGGAGACGCGACTTCTGAGCGAAGGCAGAAAACGACCCGGGTTTGGCTGTGCAGAAATACAGACTTTGATCAACTTCCCCAAGTCTATCAAGACACAAAGTTACTCTGTGGACCATTCTAGAACCAGGTAAACCTTATCCAGCACAGTGAGGAAAGAAACGTCTGGATTCCAGGAGCAGCGCTTCTATACTACTGACTTGCCATCTTGATTTCCTCAACTACGTGCTTCTTACAAGGTAACTGTATTTGAAGGTACACTGTAACTGGCCTTACCACCACCGCTCTATTTTCACTAAAACAATGCATGAGAAGCCTCAAAGCCTTCGTACAGTTTCTAAGGTGTGAGATTCAGAGAAGGGCTCCCTTGCTGGGGCCTCTGACTCTACTACTACAACAAGGACAGAGGACAGGGCCAACCTCCCGTTTCGCCACTTCTTACTTAGTGATTTGGCGGAGGGGATGCCGGAGCCCGACTGCCTGGATTGGAACCCCAGTCCCAACCCCTATTAGCTGTATAAACATGACCCAATGTCTTAGCCCCTGCTTCTCAGTTTTCATCTGCACAATGGGAACACTAATAGTGTCTTCCTCTCGGGCTGTTAGAAGTTCAAGTGGGTTCATTGGCTTGGAGCAGGCGCTGTGCTAACTAGCATCCCTGACTCAATGGACATGAGTTTGAGCAAACTCCGGAAGACAGCGGAGGACGGAGGAGCCTGGCGGGGTCGCAAAGAGTCGGATGTGACTTAGCAACAACAACAATAACAAGGCACTAAGCAACTGATTGTTCAGGAAAAACCACAAACAATTAGTCAGTGTCACAAATCCTCCATCCCTGGAAGCCTGAGCACGTGAGTGTGTGACTCCAGGCCCCCTTTTCTTGTAACAACCACCTGCTCCCGTTTGTGACTCAGATCAGCCCTTGTCTCGTGGAGCTGCAAGTCACTGAAAAACAGGAAAGAGCCACACACTCTCTCTCACACGAATCACCCACCAGTTCGGTAAAATCCAGGGTTTCAACAAGGCAGGAGGCCCCTTAAAGTGGCTTCTGACATGAGGAATTTTAGTCACATGACCAGTTGAGTGCTCATCATGAGAAAAGCCAGGCAGGGTTAAGAAAGGCCACACTGAAGATGCAAAGGAAGGCTGCCCAAAATAAACCTTTTTGGAAGGCAGACTTAGGCATAGGGAGAGCTGTGGCTAACAGCAGTGAAACCTGAGGTCACGAATGGCAGAAAACTGACTTTTCTTTGGAAGAAAGATGCTAAGATGTTTGACAGCCAATCAGAGTCAGCAGGTAATAAGGCTGCCTCATTTACCAGGCATCTCCTGGCTCCCTCCTTCTTCGGCAGCACAAACAAAGGTATCACTGGATAAGGAGCTGCCCTTTACAGACAAATCGTATTGTAACTACAGATGCATAAAATTCTGGGAAATAGAAGGAGGTGGCAGAGCAAAGGCCCATGGGAACCCGCAAGATACAACACAAACACTCACCAGCTCCCCATTGTTGATTCAAGAAAACCTTTGCCATTTTACCGCTGAGCTCCTAACACATTTGAAACAATTCAGCTTGGACTCATTTGCAAGTCATTGCTTTCTGAAATCCACCTCTCATGGTTAAGATGTTTTCAGCCTCAATTTTATGAAATTAATAGAATGCGGGAGACAGAACATTTTTTTGGCCAGTTTCCAAACTAAAAATAGTTGAAATGACTTGTATCTTTTTATTTTCAAAAAACCCAGTACCAGAAGATTAAAAAGATATTCCCAGCCAACAACTGAGGTGCCAAGTTTCTGTCAACTGCTTGGTTCTAATTTGGAGAGTTAGATTTACATGTGATATCTTGAAAAGTGTGGTTTTTCAGAAAGAGAAGTGATGTAAGGCCACAGCAGGCAACTTTTAATCAGGCGTCTAATGATGATCCTCCCAGTTCCTAGATGTTACAGATGAGTCTCAAGATTTTCTAACTGCAGAACATCCAGATGCTTGTTTTAATTCTCCTGTCATGTGGCCCCATGAAGGGCAGCATGGGGCTCAATGACCATGACTCAGCCAGGCCTCCAGTTCAGGTCAACCCTGACCCAACCCACAGCACCAGGCCCTTTACAGCGTCTAGGACGGAGAGTGAGCGAAGAAAGCTGTACTGCAAAAAACTACAACTGTACGGGAAACAAACCAACCAACCAGGTATCAAGTGTAGCTTCCACATCAGTGGTCCTTAGGCCTTGCTGCATTTTTAGAATCATCTGAGGATTTTAAAGAAAACACCAATGTTTAGGTCCTATCCGAGACCAACTAAATCATAATTTCTGGCAGTGGGGCTGGACCCTGGCATGTAAAAAACAAAAGCTTCCCAGGTAAGTCTAATGTCAGTCAAGGTGAGCACTGCTGCTAGACTAAGGAGAGATGGCACAGAAACGGTAGGAATTTAACCTCCTCGCCCTTGCAAAGCCCCAGTCATGCAGCTACTGAAGCCCTCGCCCTGACATGAGCCAGTCTGCCTCTGTCTTCTGGATTCCAAGAGTGATCTGGGCAAACATGCAGGCTACAGCCCTCAAAGGCGTGTCTCCTAGGCTGAAACGCAGAGCAGAGTTTTCAAAATTATCTCTGCCATCATCCCAGAAAGCCATCAGCAAGGGCTGCCCCATCTTCTCCTCTGAGGCAATTACAGTGCTGAGCCTGGGAAGCCTGGGTCCTAGGAAACATTAATCGCAAAGGACTAAGGAATGTTAAGTGTGGGCTCAGGCAGGAGAAAACTGGATAGTTTGGGGAAGGGGTTTGATTTCACAATCACAGATGCTGGGAAACCTCAAAATGGGGATTGGGATGGGTGGCCTTCGAATCCCCTTAAAATAGCATTCCACCAGCAATTTTTAATACTACTGTGTATGTTCAGTTGCACAGCGAGTCTGTGGTTCCATGGACTGTAGCCTGCCAGGCTCCTTTGTCCATGGAATTCTCTAGGCAAGAATACTGGAGTGGGTTGTCACTTCCTACTCCAAGGGGATCTTCCTGAACCAGGGATCAAACCCACTCTCTTGCATTTTCTGCATTGGCAGGCAGATTCTTTACCCCTAGCAACACCTTGGAAGCCCTTTAATCCTCCTGGGTTCCCTTAAAGTCATTTGTGTGTTGAATGTGTGTTGAAGGAGCAAGAAAGACTCTCCTTAGTCACCAAGCAAGAAAGAATCAAGTGTTTTCCATCTCGCTTTTGAAAACAAGAAGATACGGACACGCTTGAATTTGTCACTGTGCTCCGGTTCTGCAGTGACGTGGCTGGCAGAGGCTCCCAGCCCCGGTGTCCACAAACAGCTGCAACCTAGGGTCCCAGCAGGTGCACGCACAGAGCCTGGCTCAAAAATCCAAGACGAGAACAATGGCACCGTTATGAGGCTGGGGGACGAGGCCCGATGCTAACCCGACATCTGATAAGGGAAAGAGCTAGAAGCTCAGCCACAGCTCCCTGGGGTCCGGCCCTTTGGTCCTGGGATCACAGCCACGGACACAGCCAGGTGGAGTACCCTGGCGAGAGCCACTATTAATTATAGGACTCTGGTCAACCAGAGAGCAAGTGGAAGAAAAAAATAATAATTGCCCCCTCTCCCCCGAAAATGTATTCCTTTCCTTTCCACTTCTCTTCTCCTCCCGTGGGCTGCGCTGCACCGTCACCAAGTTTACATTTACATCCAAATATGCACACACACAAAAAAATTATCGATGCATCTCACTCCCCGGTGACTTTGTAACAGGTTGCTAGGTAACAGTGCACACAAGTCAGGTTTCAGGACCTCTAGTAAGCCACCATAAAATAGCTGCACGGGCCTTTTGCATAAACAGAGTGCATTTGTTGTCTGTTTTCTTATGCCCGTTGATCAGTCGGTAAATACTGCGACTGCCAAACCTGTAAACAAGTCCCTGTTAATAGCCGACTGAGAAAACAGATCACAGGAGAAGGCCTGGGCGCACGGCTTTCCACCCCAACCTCCCGACTGGCTTTTCCTCTTGTGTTTCTCCTGTTTGCAAGCCTGGCTTTCAGCAGTCACAGGTCTTACCTCACACTTCCTGAGACTGCGTCCGTGGGGCACTCATAGCTAAGCCCACCAAAAATCGTGTATTATCAAGCCTTCCTCCACCCTCTCTCACCCTCCTCGAGATTTAAAAACTTTCTGGAGTCCTGGAGTAAAGAAGGCACCTTCTTCCTACGAGCTCCTCAGCCCTCCAGTTTGCCCCTTGTCTGCTAAGGAAGGAAATGTCCCACTCAGCCATCCTAGGTGAGTACGCCCACCATTGCCTTCCTTCCCTTGAGGAAGCGCTAGAAGAGCCCAGAGAAGGAGCCCCTCTGGCTCTGACATTGGTGGGACAAACTATCAAGAGCGAGCCAGTGCTCTCCCAGAAGTGAAAACTGAAGGCTCTGCAGCAAAACGAACCCCAGAAGCCTACACTTTCCCCACACCTCCAAAGACGCTTATATATAAGATGCAGCGTCTTCAGGAGCACATGTTCCCTGGGCTGGGACGGAGGGGATAACGCAGGGACCAATGGCTGTTCGTTGCCGCGTCCGAGCACCTGACTTCCTGCCACGTGGCCATCACGGTGTAGGGTGTGCTCACCGGTCGCGCGGGGTGGGGTGCCTCCCTGCGACACTCACTCCATCTCAGCTCCTTCTGCGCTGCCTCACTTCCATCCCCTGCCTTTCCTTATTTCTTCCAACCAGCCCTGAGCACTCCTGGGGGGCACAGACCTGGGGTGATGGGAACATTCCAGAAGACCTGACTGACGTGTCACTGAGCAAAGGGACTTCAGAGCGAAGCAGAACCTCTAATTCACCTGGCAGTGACATTTAGTGAAATCTGACTCACAGTCCATTTAAAGGAAGGTGGTGACCAATTATTCTCCATTTAAAAGGGTATTGTCAATCTCCAAAGAGCTGAAATGGCATTTGGAAATCATCGTGGGGCCTGCCGTCTTTACTGAGAGACAGAACCAATTCTCAGCCGACCTTTCCCCACCCTCTACATCTCTTTTAAAATTTAAAATCAGACTTTAAAAAATATAATGAGGAGCCGCACAGGCCCACAATATGTTTTCTCATCACAAAAAAGTCAGGGAAAACAGTGCTCCTTTGGCATCATGACACTCCCTGTTCAGTTCCACAACTTAATCAAAGAAACTGGGGGGAAGGAGGAGAAAAAAAAAAAAACAACTAAATGAAACATCATGTATAATTTGATGGTGAAAGTGGTATCAATTAGTAATACATTTTTATGACAAACTACAACTTCTTTCTAAAAAGCATTGAGGCAGCTGCAAAAGAATATTAACACTTTTTAAAAATTCCACTTTACATGAGGTTCCTAGCGTAGTTATGTTCATAGAGACAAAAAGTAGAATAGTGATTACCAGGGCAGAGGGGAGGGAAGAATTCTTGGTTAATGGGTACAAGGCTTCAGCCTGGGAGGATGAAAAAGTTCTGCAGACAGATGGTAGTGATGGTTACACAACAATGTACATGTACTTAATGCTAAGGAACTGTATACCTGAAAAGGGTTAAAATGGCTAATTTCACATTTTTTTTTTACCACAATGAAAAACTTTCCATTAGAAAAAACAAAACGTAAAGATAATTTTATCATCTGCTCAACTTTTAAAACTCTAAAATTTTTCTAATAGTACTCTGTGTATATGTCCTTTAGAATCTTTTATATCAAGGCAATCGAGAGCTTGAGTATACGCAAAGCAAGATGTCCTATACAAGCCCTTTTAAAGAACCCAGTGGAGCGACAAGTTAAATACAGTTGAAGGTCAGTGGAGAGACAAGTGAAATAGGGCTCAAGGTCATACAAAGAACTGTCACCAACCTGGCTCCCCTGTGACCTGTCCCCCACGGCAAGGACCCGTAACAGGGGAAAACCAGAGAGAAATCCACAGTCTCTGTTGCTTCGAGACCCAAACCACAGCCATGCCTACTTCCACAGGACTGTTTTTAAAAAAAAGTCTCAAGGAGAAAATGCATGAGCGTGCAGACAATTGTCATTTAGAGGGACCTTGAGATCACCTAGTCCTACCAGCTCATTGTAAAGCTAGGAACACTGGTAGATAGAGAGAAAACGAGAGAGAGAGGGGACACCCCTCTTCAAGTACCTGACAGCTTCATGAGAAAATCAGACGCCATCTTAACAGAGATGTCCTGGCTGAACAACGCGGACGCACTGTTGGCCGCGAACTCGGAGGGCTCTCTCAGCTTTGTGTGGTTGGCTGGCCTGTCAGTAGCATTCAGAGGAAAGGAGGTTGGCAGGCCGTTCTCTTCCTTGGGCTCCTCCTTCACCAGCAAAGGTGAGACGCCAGCCCCACCCTGGCTAGTCCTCTCTGGAGTGCTGGACGTCATCATGGTCCCCACTAGCTCTGTCCCTCCTCCTTCCCTGTGCTGCCCCAGGCAGGCACTGTCACTGAGGTGGGGAGGCCCCTTGACCTCGGGCTCTGGGATCTCCTCCTTCACCTTGGCTTCTGTCCGCAGGAAGTGCTGATGGCAACGCATGTGGAGCTTCAGGCTGAAGTGGCGGGAGGACGTGAAGGGGCAGAGCTGGCACTGAAAGGTCTCTCCCCGGTCCTGGTGCTGATGAACCTGGCGGAGAAGCAGCAAGAGTGAGCTGGCCGACACAGAACGCCCTGCTCCACCTCCACCCTTTGCACTTTCGCGGCGCTTAGCTGCTCCGTCACGCCTGACTCTTCGCCACCCTGGGGACCACAGCCCGCCAGGCTCCTCTGTCCGTGGGATTCTCCAGACCAGGACACTGGAACGGGGCTGCCATTCCCTTCCTGGCCCAGGGGAGTCATATCACCAGAGGAGCACTTCACTGTGGGCCTCGGGTCATGAGGGTCATCCCTAAACACAGAGCCGGTCCACGCAGGTTAAGAGTCCGTCAGCAGATGCACCCTCAACTCAACCGGGGACTCTGCCTGCCCGCCGGAGGCTGTCTAGGGTAGAATCCTCTTCAAGTTCTAGTCATCCCGTCTCCACTGATGTCTTCAAAGAAAACTTTATAAACCCAGCACAATTGGAACTTACATAATTACTAGTTGGGAGGGGGTCAAAAGAGGTACCCTGTCAAGTAATTCCTCTCATAATATAATATGCTGCATGGACCCAATTATTACCACCCGGAGAAGTAGTTAACGCTTTGCAAACATAATTTCCACTTTCAAAAATGCTGCTCTAGGTAATTAAGACTGTGGAAAATAATGCCTCCAGGGCATTCCCGTTTCATAGAGAAATGGAGACCCTGGAGCATGTGGCCGGAGTAAAAGGATGTATAAAGAAGGCAGAAGGGGAGGGACTTCCCTGGTGGTCAAGGGGTTAAGAATCCGCACTCCCACTGTAAGGGCATGTGTGCGATTTCTGGTCAGGGAACTAAGATCCCACATGCTATGCCATGTGGACAAAAATAATAAATAAAAACAGCTCTCTAAGCTTCTAAGACACCCTTCCTTTCTGTATTCCTCCAGCTATCTACAGGCAGCTTCTAAAAAAAAAAGAAGGAGGAGCAGAGGGGGAGAAAAACCAGAGGCTGATGCCCACCAGTCTCAGCAAGATGAAACCAGAGGTGCCAAATACGGGTCTTTCTAGCAGGCTCTAGATAGGCATGTCTACAACGAAGGAATGCGGACTTGGAAACCCAGTTGCAGCCTTGCCTGCACAATACCTGTAAAAATGGGAAGAAACTTTTTTCTTTCCTTCCTGTCATGATCAAATTTAGGGCTTGAAAAAGTGAGGAAATCATTGCTCCAAGCCTGAGCCAGGCTTGGAGCTGGCAGGTGCTAGCAAGCTTGTAACTTCCCCATTCATCTCTGCCAGTGTACTTGAGCACTGACCTGCTCCACCCTGCTATTTCAGGACTGGCCCTCCCTCCAGCAGAAACTGCCAATGGTGTAGATTTGGGCCAAAAGATTTGGGGAGCTGTGTGATTTTGGGAAAAACGAGGGAAAGGAATTCAAACCCCGAGTCAAACCGACCTCTCCTCTTTGGCGATCTAGGCAGGATTTGAACCCAGGTCGAATGAAGGTTAAAGGTTCCTTAATCCCCTGGGCCACCTGGCCCCTCTGCGTGGGCTTCCTTTCTAAGAGAGCAAGTTTTACTACAGCTGTTTATGCATTCTGAGTGCAATCCAAAAGCATTATTCACCAGCCAAAACATACTTTTAAATAATGTTCAGTGACCAACAAAAGCAAAGAAATTAAAAGTTAATGGTGAGATCCTGTCGCTACAGCACCCCACTGTGGCTTTTTGAAAAAAACAACAGAAGAGATTCTGGGTCCCCCAAAGCATGAATTTCTCCAAAGAAATAACCAGATACACTTAAATTCAGTTGCGGCAAAGCCTTGGTCATTAAAAGGCTTTCCGCCTGCCAGGTGGCAAGAGGCTGGAGGATGGCACGTACCCTTTGTTGCCCGCTGAGGACTGTCTCAGCTCCTTCACAACAAAAGGATTTCACTCTGGAGAGGATGGGTTGACTTGCTTTCTCCCTCACACAATCGGGACCATTCCCCACCTTCTCTTGTGCCCAGCTCTCCCTGCAGGAGCTGGCACCCTGTGGGGCCTCCGGTCACAGCCCCAAGGAACCCTGACAGGTGCCACCCACGGCTCGCCCCGGAGCCAGGTGGTAAAGGTCACTAGGCAGAAAGCTTCCGCCATCCCCGGGAGCAGGGTGGTGGGATAGATCCCGTTTCAGAAATGTCCTGACATCTATTGCCCTGGCAGAGGATAGGCGCTAATCCAAGAACAAAGCTCCGGAAGCAGCTTCTGGAAAAGAAAAAGGATGGGGTCCAGGTTCTAAAATCCAACAGGGAGCCCTGGATTCAAAAGAGCCTGTGCCCAAGCCCCGTGCNATAGATCCCATTTCAGAAATGTCCTGACATCTATTGCCCTGGCAGAGGATAGGCACTAATCCAAGAACAAAGCTCCGGAAGCAGCTTCTGGAAAAGAAAAAGGATGGGGTCCAGGTTCTAAAATCCAACAGGGAGCCCTGGATTCAAAAGAGCCTGTGCCCAAGCCCCGTGCACGGCTCCTTTTCTACCCGAGCCTGGCTCGGCTATATTTAGTTGCGGGAAAATGAGTGAGTGTGGAAAAGAAAAACAGTGGATGTGGTGCTGACGGTCACACTTAGCATTATATTTGGGCTAGACCTGCCCAGAGGGGCACGAGTTCGCATTTGGCCTTGGAGGGAAGGCTTGCCCCTGCTCTCTTGACAATAAAAGCCCTTTCTGGGATCATCTGTACTCTCTTTAGCCTGACATCGCCTTCAAAATCGCTCTCGGTCGGCTACGGTCAAGAAACACTTGACTGAAGCGTGTCATTCTTTCCAGGTCACGTAGAGATGGGCTGCCTCCTGGTCGCCCTGCACAGAGGGTGCAAGTCACCACCACAAGAAGTTTAAAGACTGCTGCATCAGTGTGTCCATCTTCTGTGCAGCAGTCGGACAGTCTGGGGAACAACATCTCCTCCACTCACCCTGCTTAGGGGACCAGGCAGGCTGGGAGGGGGCGAGCCCAGCAGTCGCTGCCTTGCCTGGCACACCTGAGACTGGAAAACGTCGATGCCCCGACCCCTGCCTGCGTCGGGCCGCTTCTTCACCCATGTTCCTGTTCTCCACCCTCCTCACCTTCTCTTATGAATTCCGTATTGAATTCCTGTATGCTCACTCATCCAGGAAAGTTGTAAAAGTCTTAATGGAAATCTAAGATAACCCTGAGGAAGCTGGAGGCATTTACAAGCTCCTTCCGAAGCAAGCCATAAAAACATTTGCATGATATATTAAGAAGAGGCAGCCTTTCAGAAAATGTACGGTGCCTAGAACCCAGTAAGTACTACAGTTGAACAAATCCCTTACAATCCCATTGTTCCTTAAGTAAATCTATATAATAAGTACAGAAGGCTACAGATTAGCATGGTAATAATGGCTATTTCTACGTGATGGGATTAAGGGCCACTTTCAGATTCTTTCCATCAGTTTTTCTAAATTCTCTTTGTGTCACAAAGAGAGAAAAGCAATAAAATTTAGAGTCATTCTTTTATGCTGTGTCATCGATTTATTTCTAAATGCAAATGTTAATATCTATTCAGATGGCTTTTGGATAATAATTACTATAGTAGCCACATTTATTGAGGGCTTCTTCACGCTGGGCATCATGTTAAGTGCTTCATATCTATTATTTCATTTAACCCTTATAACAACTACGTGAGATATATCATACGATTACTATCGCTAAGAACGGAAACAGAGGCTTGGAGAGGTTAAATGATTTACCCAAAGCTCCACAGCTACTGAGAGTCTAACTACGGCTTTTTTGTTTTTGTTTTTCTGACCACGGGGTTTGAGATATTAACCTTTAGGCCATACTGCCCCTGCTTCTGAGGCAGGATTCATTCTAGGAAATCTGTTCCTACCATAGCCTCTGGGGAACAGAGCGGAGAATATCTATTCCTAAGGAAACCACCATGATATTTCTCTGAAAACCATGTTTTCAAAATCTAGCAAAATTAAAGTCTATCTAATCAAAATTAAATCATGAATTCTTTGATGAAAGCAAAAGCCAGGAGCCCATAAGTGAGGTGGAGAACAGAAAAGAAAGTGTACACCGTCTGAGGAATTAAACTTGCATGAGCCCTTCTCATACGTCTCTCCTTAAAAGCTCAACAGGTTAGGACACCATGCGTTTGAATAAAGCAGTCACTTTGCACAGCTGCTTCATTGTACTGGTTATTGATTTGTTCTGAAAGCATTCTAGGACCCCACGACCTGCACAGCACTGGCTGCTCTCGTCTGTGATGCTGACCGTCTGTGTCACCAAGGCCCCCACTCGTCTCCCTGCAGTTTCAGGATCACTGGTTCCTGCTACTGAAAACCCAGCTTTTTTTCCCCCGTGGGTTTATAAACAGGTTGTTTTAAGTGACCCTGAGCTGAAACCAGGCTTACAAGGTGTCCGGCCAGATGCAAGTTTTCTGCTCACTGAAGCTTTAAATTTGCCAGGCCTGATTTCTAAACCTGAGTATAAGGGCATAGTAACGGAAGCAAATTTTAGTTTTAAACACATTGCTTTCAAAGTCTCTTTCTCCACTTATGCCGGTGTAAAACACAAGATTTTACTTTGGGAGAGGTGACAGAGGATGAAGAGGGTTCAAGTACAAAACCTGAGTCGACTCAGTAAAATTATACCAACCAGAACCCCTGGTCAAATGGATTCTGATAATGAAGGGCACGTTATACCTGCCCTGAGACAAAGACAAAGGGCAGAAAACAAGTTATACTATGGTTTTTTTGTTGTTTTTTTTTTTTTAACTTTCCATGTTATTTCCTAATGTCAGTAGAGGTTCTGTCTGATCACACTGTTTTATATCTACAGTTCTAAACAATGATTGCTGATTCCTGATCTATTCAGAAGTATGAGACTACAAGAATTTGAGAAAAGCAACTATCTCATTATGTTACACTTTACATTACACATCCTATGGCAGGACAATAAACACTTTACAAATAATGTTAGCAGCCAGGCTACCGCAAATATCAGTTAAAATGATGGTTATTACTATTAAGGTGTTCAACAACAGTTGCTAAAATCAAACAACTACCACTGCACATTTCTATGTTGAATACTTAGCCATTATTTCCTTAAATATTAATGATATCCCTTCCAGATGGACATAACTATTCCCATTTAACAGATGAGAAAACTGAGTCTAAAACGCATTTGTTCACAGCCAGTTAGCTAGTAAGTTGCATAATAAGGTTTTAAAGCCAGGCCTGCCAAAATCAAAAGCCCATGCTCTTTTGATCTCTTGCATCTTAGATACTGGATCTCTGCGTTTCAGATAAAATTAGCATTAATAGAGTCTGCTAAAAGGACTATCTAGCTGCCTGAGTTTTACCCCAGCTCACTTAAGGGTGGCACATAGTCTAGACAATTCCCTATATGCTTGTTACAGGCATAAGCCTCCCAACTGTCCCTAATAGAACACTGAAAAAAATATCTTCCATGTTTGCTAAGTGTGACCCTAGGAATTATGACAACTCAAACCCTGACACCTCAAGGGGGACCCAGTCTTGTCAGGAATGGCCCCCAGGCCTGCCCAGATGACTTTCAACTTCCTCACACTTCCTGTACGATGTCTCTGGGTGTGCCTCTGGGTTTGAAGCAACAGAAGAGGGTGCTCCCTCTAGGAAGAGGGGCAGGTCCAACAGCTCTTCCTGATCCTCTTTCCCTGCTTCCTACTCCTCCCCGAATTTTCCTCTGAGTGCCTCCAAAAGCATCACCCTGCAAGGCCAGGTTAGGCTGCCAATCCCCAGTAGGAAAGGATGGTTCTACACGACATTTATTATCTGGCTGCTGAAGCTGTTCTCTGCCTGTAAGTTCTGGGCTGTCCAATGGACATGATGCTTATAACGAGACCCTTTTCAACGCGGATCCTTTTATCTGCATCACACTCTACCTTACGACCCTGAGCTCAGACCCCGGCTGGTGCGAGGGCCCTGGCTGTGCCTGCCTCGCCTTCCCATCCACAGGGGGCTTACCTTCATGTGGGATTTGAGATTGTCCTTGCGAGCACACCGGAACGGACAAAGCGGACACTGATGACTTTTTAAACCTGTGTGAATCACCATGTGCCGCTTCCAGTAACTCTTCCTTTTTATAACCAGACCACATATGGGACACTGGAAAGGCTTTCCGCTTTCCTCTTCTGAGGCTTGGGAGAAGGAGAAAGACAGGAAAATTAAGGAAAACAAAAAGGCACATTGCATCTAGCACTAATTCACATGCACTGCTCTATAAAGAAAACTAACAAGGAACTGGGGGCTGGGGAGGGTTTTTCGCTTGTCCTTTCGTTTTTGTTGTTTTTTGCTCTGGGTTGGTATTTTTTTGGTTTTGAGTTTTGGAGGTCTCTTTCAGTTTTCCTTTTTCATTTGTTGCTTGTTTTTCTCATTCCAAGACTATCTGTGAGGAAGCTTTATTCCTGCTTTTCTTCAGGTAGAAAGCTATGTTCATCTCATGACTTCCACCTGGGTTCCATTTTTTCAAAATCTGCTCATCCTGCCTTGGGAAAGTCCTGCTTTCAGAGGCTATCCCACCGCACTTCAGAAGGCATCCCACACCTCAGCCCAGAGAAACCCGACTTCAGGGCTTTGCTTTCCTGAAGGAAAGTGCATGACTTGAGTTCATATCTAAATTACTGAACTTGGAAAATGGCAAGAAATAAAGACAAGTCAAAGGGACTGAGAATAACGCCACACTGGAAACCAAACAGCCATCATAAACCTCACACGCCAAAAAAAACCCTAATGGAGACAAATTTCAGGCTGACTTGTCCTGTGATGGCTTGGGCAGATGCTGCTGCCAATTTGGCCATTGGGGGCCTTAGGGTCCGAGGTTGTCACTCTCTTATTTTTGACCCTCCACTGGCCACTAAGGTGTGCAACCCTGCTCCGTGGAGCCTGGGGCCCACCGCCCACTTTGGGCAAAGCTACAATCAGGCGGCCGCAAATGCTTCCATTTTTCAGGAAAGCAAACAAACCAGGTACTTCCTGCAAGGAAAGCAAGGATCACTCCTTCACCAGCCCCAAAGGGGAGGGTGTCTGCTGTGACACTATGTTGCTACACTTCTGGTCTACCAATTTATCCTGCACAGGGTCACACAAGCCTCTGCTATTTGGGGATAGAGGAAATAAAAACAGAATTAAGGACTTGGGCTTTCCCTTCTTGAGGGATCAAAAACATTTCCAAACTGGTTAAATACATTGTAATACATTCATGAAATAAAATAAATTAGATCAATAGATGCTGATACAGAGACATGTCCAAGATAGTAGTTAGTGGATAAAGCAAGAATTGAAACTACAGGTCTAGAAGGATTTTATTTTTATTTTCTAGAAAATAGGAACCAATTGCTGCGCAGACCACTAGGTTAAAGGTTGACAGGGGACTTCATAAAGGAGGTATCAAGCTGACAACATCTAGAAAACCATTACTCAACCTCAGCAGCACTAAAAATGGATGCACGTTGGATGCCCTTTGATAATCCATGTATGAAATATTCTTACAAAATATGTAATCAAGTTTTTAGATAACTATTGAGTTTCCTGGAAATACAGGTGGTTTTAATAAAAACAAAGTGAAACACACCAAGAGGATGGAATCAGCTAAATTCAGAATGTGGGACATTCTATAGAACAGATGACCCAGTTTCTTCAACAAGTAACTGGCATTTTAAAAAGGGAAGAGGTTACAGAGGAAAAGACGCTTAAGAGCGAAATCAAGTAAATGCAAGGCGTGAAGCTTATTTCTGCTCCCGATTTGAATGAAACAATTATAAAAGGACATTTGAGATAATTAAGAAAATACTGATTACAGCCTGGGTGTTCCACAATACCATATAACAATTGTTGATCCTATCTCATGTAATACCAGTTATTATGACTATGCGTTTTTAAAGTCCTTGGTGGTGGTGGTGGTGGTTTAGTCGCTGAGTCGTGACCAACTTGGGACCCCATAGATTAAAGCTCACTAGGCTCTACTGTCCGTGCGATTTCCCAGGCAAGAATACTGGAGTGGGCTGCCATTTCCTTCTCCTCTGGGAGATCTTCCTGACCCAGGGATCATACCAGCGTCTGCTGCACAGGCAGGCAGATTCTTTACCAGGGAAGCTACCAGGGAAGCCCTTGAAGTCCTTGTGTGCTGTGCTTACTTGCTCAGTCGTGTCTGACTCTTTTCGACCATGGACTGTAGCCCACCAGGCTCCTCTGTCTATGGGGATTCTCCAGGCAAGACTACTAGAATGGGTTGCCAGGCCCTCCTCCAGGGGATCTTCCCAACCCAGGGATCAAACCCAGGTCTCCCACACTACATGTGGATTCTTTACGCTCTGAGCTACCAAGGAAGCCCCTTAAAGTCCTTATGTATATGTAAATACTTGCAAGCAAATGAATAGGAGGTCTGGGATTTGCTTTTAAATACTTGGGCAAAAAAGAAAAAAGAGAAATAGGAAGAATGATATGAATAAATGAAACAAAAAATGATAATCTTTTTATCTGTATGAGAATTATCTAGAAATGTACATAGGAAACCATTAAGCAATTCATTTTAAAGGACTGAGGATTAAAAGGAAGGGATCATGGTGGGAAACTTGTTTTCATTGTATATTCCTCTGTACTATTTGAATTTTTTTAATATATACATTACTTTTATAATTTTAAAAGGAAATATTCCCAAGTGTAAACTTTTAAATAATCTTATTATTTATTCATGGAGTCAACTGAATCTCCACATGCAAAGAACCACTTAAAATGGATGGAATCAGAAGAGTTCTGGAATAAAGCCAGGGCATTCCAAAGATGCAGCTTTTACATTGCTTCTAGGTGTAAGCAATATTGGCTAGTGCAACAAAGGATCTTAAAAAAGAATTCTCTATCTGAAAACATATCCCTCAAGTCTGGAAATTCTACTTGATGGGTCCCATCACAGAATTCCCTTTTCTGACTGGGGCACAGGGTGGAGACTGAGGATTGCCTTCTACTTTAGGAAAAGCACACTTTGTAGAGGCTTATCAACACGCTTTTTCTTAAACCACTCGAGCTCTCCTCCCCTCCTACTGATTACCTCTGCTGACCTGGACTCCTACCCCTGGCTCAGCCTCTCATTTTCTACCCTTCACCATCACTCCCTCCACTCTGACATCTGGATCACCGAGACGGCATTGTTGAAGAACAGATTTGAGAGCGAAAACTGAATCAGGGGCTTTCCTGGTGGCTCAGGGGTAGAGAATTCACCTGCCAATGCAGGAGACGCAGGTTCAATCCCTGGTCCAGGAAGATCCCACATGCCACAGAGCAGCTCAGCCTGTGCGCCTCAACTACTGATCCTGTGCTCCAGGGCCCCGGGGCTGCAACGACTGAGCCCACGAGCCTTAAGTACCGAAGCCGGCATGCCCATGCTCTGCAACAAGAGAAGCCACTGCAACGAGAAGGCTGCACCCTGCAGCTGGAAAGTAGCCCCAGCTCTCCACAACTAGAGAAAAGCCCACATGGCAATAAACATGCAGCACGGCCAAAAATTAAATGAGTTAATAAAACTATACATAGAAAGACTGAAGCAGGCCCCTAGGTGATATCACTGTCATAAGCCAAAGGGGGGGGGAAATTATGTCTATTTGGGGTTATTAAGAACATCAAAGTAATAAGAAAAAGATACACAAACAGGCTGCCACTAATCCCTATCTTCAGGAAGTACTTTCCACTGTCTAAACCCTAAACTGCCTTTCACACAATTGTCTGGGAGAGGAGGGAAAAGCTGAGATTGTCATACCCTGACCTGAGATTTCATGGCACATCACAGGAAGGCAATCAAAAGGCATTTCCTCACAAAAGGAACACCTCTGGCTTTGCCTGGACAACTGGCTTTGACCAACAAGCCTCTTATTTTTCCCGACAGTCTCCACCCCTGCCCTAATCAGCTATTCTACATTGCATATGGATCAGACTATACTGCATTAAACGCTGCATATTCATATTTCATATACATTTATTTTATTTGGGAGCCATGCTTTCTTAGGTTTAATTAATATCAAAATATACATGCTGCTGCTGCTGCTGCTAAGTCACCTCAGTCGTGTCTGACTCTGTGCGACCCCACAGACAGCAGCCCACTAGGCTCCTGTCTCTGGGATTCTCCAGGCAAGAATACTGGAGTGTGTCCTTGGACTGACTAGGGGGAAAAGTTCAAATAGTCATAATGAAGAGAAACTAACTGGAAGATAAGTGGTCCAATAGCTACACTACTGTAACTATTTGACAATTTTAACTGATCACTGCAGGAAAGGAAGACAGAAGCCAATGTAACCGGAAAACACTGATCGAGTTTAAAAATTGGAATTTCCCCTGGTAATATTTGCATTCTTATTTATTAAAAATTTATATTTTGGTAAGATGCTTTCCATACATATACGATGTTGTTAACTACTTTTGAGAAAGACGGAAGTAAAGATGGACTCTTATTTTGTATGCCAAAATATTTTCAAGGAACTGACAGCTGTAAATTTCACTCAGGTTTAGAGTCTAAAGAAATATGACCACTTCCTCAGAATGAACCACAACATGTTTTCAAGGTAACAGGATCGAAATGTTCATAATTTTACCGAGTTTACAACTGCTCGATGAACAACTTCCCTCCAATACACCACTAGTTAGTATCACTGCAAACAAAACTAAATTCCACCCAGAGTTACTAGAGCTGGTGCTGTGGACAGCTGCTGATCTGCTCCCTTGGAGAAAACATGTTCTCTTTAGAAGCAATAATATTATTGGAATAAAACAGACAATAAATGTGTATAAAATGCCTGTCATGGAGGCTCTCGGTAGTAGCTATTGTAATGATAGTCGTGACAGTGAACTCTTCCCTCCAAAGCAGAAAACTTACCATCAAAGCAGGGATATATCTAAACAACTGACATCACACAATAAACACGTAGCCCAGGGCCTAACCCAACAGGACAGATTACTCCTGGGGCCAAGAGGAAATAAAATTCAGTAGGAATCCACAGTGCTGTTCACGTAGGTCCAGCTCGGCCTCTGCAGAATTCTGATGTCAAGCTCAGCTGAGCAGGGAAAAGAGGAAGATGGAGAGGAGGGAAGGGCAGAAGAAGAGCAGGGTGGAGGCAGGAATGGGCTGGGGCAGAGCTGGAAGGCCTTACCCTCATGTCTCAGGCACCCAAAACAGGGCCAGGGACCAAGTACAATTCAGTAATTTGTGTTGGACCATAATGAAGTTCAGTAGAAAGGGCTGGGCCAAGATAGTATCCCAAAAACTGAACCAAGGACTAGAAGTAGAAGAAAAAGGCACAGGAATCCGCCAGTAAGTCCCAGCAAAAGTAGTATTAACTCAAGAGCACATGCTTTTCACACATTATGCCAACATACATCTTGAAAGAATGAGTAGGTAAACCACGATGATCACGCAGAGATGTTCACATACTCACAGCTTACTTGTTTCCAAAATGAACTCCCAAGCAGCTTATAATCAAAATGCATGCAGTGTGACTACCCCATTACTAAAGTACAATCAGGTATGTCCATCTATTTACAATGGACAGGATCTGTCCAAGGCAGAGAGATCATGCAGGAAGTTTGAGAGTGAATTTTAAGAAGCAACATATGTAACTCAAAACTTAGGGGGAAAAATAAAGTTTTGTTTTGAGTGGATAGACAAATAAAGTGAAAGAAAGTAAAAGTAAGGAATTTTAAAGCAGGGAAGAACCTTGAAGATAAATCTTAACTTGTTCAGTGTGCAGTGGAGGCAACTGAATTGGGATGGATGCTTATGGTGGTCCCTCTGCTCATGAGTGGCAGAGTAGTTTTAACAGTCTCTCCACTTCCAGTTGGTGCTCTGCCCTACTGGCTATATATAAAAATTTCATTGGGCTAAAAAAAAAAATGGAGGGTTTTAACTGAATCACTGTAGTTCAACGTAGGTATTTTTTAAACAAATGTTAATTGTTTTATAGGTTTTGAAATCAAACTTTGCCTTGCTACATCCTAAGTGGCAATCTAGAAAATCAAGATAATCTGCAAGTGCATAGTTTCTGCAAACAGACCTCTCCATACACACCGAAGGAGTTTAAGATGACAGGTGGCCCTGGGTGTCTGTAATCCATGCACCATCCATCGCGACTCTAGTCCACTAACCTACTAGTGCATATCTGTGTAGGATAAGACACCCTCCTTCGTAACAACATACAGGGATTTGATATCTTTCCATGGGATTTATTGGGCAAGTCTTTCAAATCCTATTTCAGGGAAACACAAAACTCTGTTGGTCATGGATGTCACTGGGTCCTTCTGTTGTTACTGACATTGAGATATTGAGATAATTGATGCATATTCTAACAACTGGTAAATATTCAGTAAAACTTACAGAAAAGCTTGATATCTAGAGACAATCTAAGTTTAAGTCCCTAGGCAGATATTATGGAGATGAGCAACAGAGAGTTCTGAATCTTGATGAAAAAGCGGATTCCTTTTCTAAGGAAGTCCCTGTATGCAATCATCCCCAGATTATGGCTCTAATAATGATGAACCTGAGGGGAGTATCAGAAGAGGTGACCTGTCTTTCTGGACTTCCTCTGCTTTTGCAATAATGTTAATAATATCTCATAAATAGGAATGAAAACAGCAGCCAGAAAACCCTATCTATTGACCCAAGAAATAATCATAGTTCCCAACTGTATGAGACCAGCTTGCTTCGAAGCATGTTTAAATTTTGTTCAGGAAAATAAGATGTTTTGGAAGACATTCTCTGGGAAAGGCTCCTCGTGATTTCTTTTAACCAGGAGCCTGGCATCCTGGGAATCTTGGTAGCCTTCTACAAGAAACTTTGTCTTTAAAATAAAAACTATTTATTTTGGTCTGAGCTGCAGCAGAAGAGTAGCTTCAAAGAGAACTGAGTCAATGTGTGACATTTATCTTTAGAGCAAACGGACATAATCTTCTCTCTACCATGTCTCCTTTCAGAAGAGCAGTGTCGAATGTGCCGGGGCGCAGGGTCACATGAAAGAAACCTCCTACTTCAGCGTCACCTCTCTTTGCAGGGGGAAAGGCTATAAAGTGATGGGCTCTTTAAGGAATTAAATACACTATGACCTGGCAACAACTGAATCCTGTTCAAAAAAGAAGAAGAAGGCCAGACCTAAAAGATACTTTTATTTTTTTCATGGTTTGGACTTCCCTTGACCTAAAGAAGGTCAAAGAAACGCTAGTGTCTAAATGACTCAACACAAGGCTGGCTTTTCTCGCACATCTTGCTTTGTAACTCCAGAATCAACTTTATATGCCCTTTGTGCAACATTTTGAGAAACAGCTTCGAAATGTAAGCCCTGCTTAGAATCGGGATGGTGTGTTACTTTTGTGGACTTTTTTGGGGGGGAGGTTATTACTTGTTTATTTAAGTCAGTGGGCAACAGAAACCCTTTCCCCGTGAGAAGTCCGTCCACCCACCTACTGTGAATTAAACTTAAGATTTCTTCCAAACATAAAAATGAAAGTAGTCATGAGAATTGTTTAGAAGCACGGGCGACAGCTCTCACTGCCTCCCTGTAATGCTTCTTAGGTAAAATTGAGTCACACCCAAATCCAGCCCCCAGGTGGCTCTGAAACCAGCAGTGCCAAGTAGAGAAGGGGAGAGGGGGGGAGGTGGGGAACAGACGGAAAGACCCACCTTCCCTCCCATTCCTCAGATTCAAAAACTGGTGAGAGACCTAACTAACACCAGCCAAATCATCTCTCCATGGTACAGAGATAAACAACCAAATCAGATATTCTATCAACTTCTTGATCCATAACCCAGTTAGGGTCCTGGGCAGTGATAACACTCACTTTAAGTGACAAGTCCACAAAGGCACCGCCTCTCCCGTTTCCAGTTCATGCCATAAGCAACAGAACCTGTCCAGCAACCTAAACATCCATCAACAAATGAATGGATAAACAAAGTGTGGTATATACAGATGCATACAACAGAATAATACCCAGCCATTAAAAACAATGAAATCATGCCATTTGTAGCGACATGGCATTGCCATATTACCTAGAGATTATCATACTAAGTGAAGTAAGTCAGACAGAGAAAGACAAGTATCACGTGATGTCATTTCTATGCAAAAATCTAAAAAACGATACAATCAACTGATTTACGAAGCAGACACAAATTCACAGCCAGAGAGAACAAACCATTAACAAAGAGGAAAAGCAGGGAGGGATTAATTAGGAGTACAGGATTTACAGACAAACAACACTACATATAAAAGAAACACCAAGGGTTTACTGTATCATACAAGGAACTATATTCAACATCTTGTAAGAACCTATAATGGAAAAGAATATGAAGCTATACAATGGAAAATAACACAGTACTGTAAATCAACCATAGTTTAATAAGCAGACTGTAGTTAAATTAAAAAAAATTTTTTTTTTAATTTAAAAGAAACAGAACTTGAACTTAGGATGTGCCCACATGGATACACAGGGGATCATTTTAAGAGCCCTCTGCTTTTCTTTGCAACAATCTTTTCTCTTGCCTGAGTTCTGCAAAATGAATGTTTCTTTTTAAATACAATTACTCTGTCAGCGGAGCTACCTCTTGGAGTGTGAACAGAGGCACATGGGGGTCTCAATCAGCAAAAGAGGTGGCAGGGTCCCATTTCAAGTTCTTTTCCCTCCCCTTTCAACTGGAACATGGTCATTGATTCAAATAGTAAGTGTTTCAGCAACAGAATAAATTCAGTAAAGAGAAAAGAAAAATCGATTTCTTATAGACCTCCATATTCAATCCTGCTGAGAAGCCTGGTGGGCATGGTTTGTGTTGCACAGTGTGCTGTGCTTAGTTGCTTGGTTGCGTCTGACTCTTTGCGACCCCATGGACCGTAGCCCGCCAGGCTCCTCTGTCCATGGGGATTCTCCAGGCAAGAATACTGGAGTGGGTTGCCATGCCCTCCTACGGGGGATCTTCCCAACCCAGGGACAGAACCAGGGTCTCCTGCATTGCAGGTAGATTCCCTATCATCTGAGTCACTAGGGAAGCCTGTGGACATTTAAAGCAAAATGGGAGCGCATCTTGTCCCTGGGTTGTAGACCCTACAACAAAACAGGCAAAAATAGTCTAGCCCACCCTGGAAGCTTGAAACCTCCCCTCCTCCTCACATGCATCTAGTTACCTGAATGAAAAGCTCATACTTCATAACTTGCTGGTTATACCCAAGACTCTTTAAAATAACAAAGCCATTATAGTCTGCCTTCAGGAGACAGTCTTACCAGGTCCTTCTTTCCAAGCCACCAGCAAGCTAAAGTTTATTACTGTTTTGTATAGTAATATATATTACTATACAATAGTAATATTGTACATAGTAATAGTAATATTGTAATACTATACAATAGTAATATATTACTATTTTGTATAAGCTTTTTCAAATAACTAATGTCCAGGTGAATTTATAGGAGAAACACCATTTAATTCAGCTACTTAAGAACCATATGAAGAATATACATAAAGTGACATTTTACATGGATGGCCATACCTCTCTTTCTGCTGCTCCCCATAAATGAAATTTTTATAAACCAGGAATGATGAATTCCCTTATAAAAATTACTCTGGTCCCTCTGTTTGTCTCCTTGTTCCCTAATTTTAGCCATTTCTCTCTTTATCTTACCAGATGGCAGGTGAGAAGTGAGGAGAAGAGAAACTCAGCATTGATAAAATTTTTAGGATTTTATTGACACTTCAGAAACCTTGGAGTGAGCGGCCTGGATCACTTGAAGAGTCATAAAAGTTCCATACATCCATTTTTCTAGTTCTATTCTGCTGTTTACACAAGTTTTAAAGCAATTATAATGAGTACATAGAGCTTATTCAGCAATTTAAATGGAAATTTGTCATAAACGCATCAAACTGATGTGAGCCGTGATGGTTCAGTCAATGATTTGCCATTCTGAGCCCCTCTCATCAGTGTGGCTGCAAATAGTCAAAAGTTGGCCAGACACACACAACAGCAATGTTTCTACTGATGAAGACATACACGGCCCACTTCCTGTTCAGGTCTGGCAGGATATCCTCCAGAGACATCTGAAACTCCATACATCCATCTCCAGGACCCTGGTTTTTACCACGGGCATAATTTAAAAACAAACCAGTACAAGAAATGATGTTTCCACTGTGAGGACACAAGTGACTAAGTTTCTCCCTCAGAGGAATAACTGTGAACCTCAAGGCGCTAGAAGATTGCAGCTTCTCCTTTGAAAAGACCGTCCCCATAAGAAAAACCCATGATTCATATTTTCCACGTGCACATTCCTTCAGAATCTGATTGGACTGGAATAAAATAAAGAATTTGCAGGAAATGCTTTGATTATGCCTGAACGACAATATTTTTAGAGTTCTTATACAGTAAGAAATTATATAAGAATAGAGTGTGTAAAGGCTTATGTCCCACCAAAATATTAATAAAAATGCTAATGTAAGGGTATACAAAAGGAGTGACATGAATTGCGAAATTGGGATTGACATATGTCACTATTGATATAAAATAGATAACTAACTAAAACCTACTGCATGGCAGGCACATTGCTCTGTGTATGACCTAAATGGGAAGAAAATCCAAAAATAGAGGATATATGTATACATATAGATGATTCACTTTGCTGTACAGCAGAAAGTAATACACCATTGTAAAGCAACTATACTCCAATACAAAAATTATTTTAAAAAGTATGTAGTGTGATAAATTAGGGCAGAATAGTTTCTGACGACACAAAAGTCCATTTGTGATGGAAGCTGTAGGACAGTAAGCTCTCTCTTGTCAACTATTTCAAAAGCAGTGAGTTTTTTTTTCCCCCCCTGTGCAGTGATGCCATGCACTCCGTGACAAAGACACTTTGATCTTCCTCCATTAAATATATCTTGTGTGGACCTAGCCTGAACTCGGTAAGGGGAAAAAAAAAAAATCGTTTCTATGAAAGGGAAGGAGTACTGTATGTCTCTAAGATTATTCATTACCTTTCAAAAATAAAGCTATTGGTGAAGTCTTTGTGTCATCCATACATGAAAGACCCACCCCGAGGCTGCTTACTTATTTTGTCCTTGCTTCTGCTTTTTTATTCCTGCCTCAGATCGGACGGGGAACCCACGTGAAGGAAGAAGGCAATGAATTAGACACTGCAATTGACAGGCAGAAAAGAAAAAGACTTAGAGGCTGATGGGAATGAAAGCATCCGTACCTGAGTTGGAGGGCTTAGACACTCTTCCCTTGGGAACTGGCAGCAACAATAATTCCAAGGACTGTGCCGGTGGTGGCGGCGGCGGCGGCGGTGGCGGCGGAGGAGGCGGGGTTACTTTCTCTTGCTTCTTCTCCGAAGGCGGTGGCGGTAGAGGGTCTTCAGGCACCAGTGACGATTTCTCAGCCAGAAGGGTCCCGGCAGCCCTCGCTGCGACCTCTTTCAGAAGGGCCGCTGAGGAGGTCATGGAAGCCAGGGAAAGGAAAGAGCTGGCCGGGGGCGGGTGTTCCTGGCCAGGAGTCAAGCTTCTCTCGCTGACTTTCTTGGATAAAGCTGCCAAGGTGGAGCTGGCAGACTGGGAGCTGAAAGGGGAGGAAAAGGACTCAAATCGCACGGTCTCCTCCGTCCTGGTCAGCGATTTGTCCTGCAGGACGGCATTGGCTGCAGCTTTCAGTTTGAGGATGGCGGAATCCGGGGACAAGCCGCAGGTGGTGGTTGAGTTTGGCAACCACTTACCTTGATTCCATAGGAAACGGTTACTTGGAGGGTACTGGTCATTCTGTTCCTGCTTCTCGGCCAGCTTCCTGGCCAGCACGCTGAGCTGCTGGGCGTGGTGGGACGGCGGGGAAAAGGAGGAGAGATTCGAGCCCGCGTTGACCGGGGATTCCACCCTGCCGTTGGCCGTGGCCGCGGCGTCCAGTTTGAGGGAGCCGGCTTCCAGCAGCCGCCTCAAGTTGCTGCTCAGGGGCTTGGTGGAGCCTGGGTGGTCCTCCTCGCACAGAGAAGACACGCCGGGGGAGAGGTGATCTGGACACTGCAGTGGGTCTCGCAGGACCTCCCCGTCGAGTGCCACTAGTTCCAGCGTGTGGCTGCTGGGGGTCGCGCTTCCCAAGGAGGTGTCGGGGGACGTGGACTGCTCTTGGATCCGGTCCTCCAGGCACAGCTTATAGTTCTCCTGGACTTCTCCATAGGAGGCTTCCGACGGCGTCTCCGAAGAGTTCCCATACCAGTGTTCTCCTTCACTGAGTTCTCCCTCCGCCTCGTCCTGCCTACTAACATCTGGGGGAATTAAGAAGATCAGGTTTACTCCCAAAGCAAGCAACAGGCAAGCCTGAAGACAGGCAAAAATGGAGTCGTGGACATGCTTCCTCTGCCCTGCCCGCCCCGCCCCCACCAAAACCACACGCAAAGACAGACACAACCTTCGAGCAGGTCAGGGGCTGGGTCAGAGCCTCTGGACCTAAGCTTGAAAGGATGCTCATCGGGCCACGGTTTAAAGCACAAGCCACCTTCTACACCCGTTCATCCTTTTCTAATTATTCCAAATCAAGGGAAATGGAAAAGGAGGAATGAGAAAAACGGAGCTGGTAAAGAAGAAATTGGATGCAGAAACTGCTTTTCAGTGAATGGGGGAAGTGAGGAGAAGCTTGTGCCCAAGTAAAAAGTGAGCATGAGATCTTCAAGATCATGTGGGAATGAAAGTGACAGCCAGATATAGGGGGAAAATGGATGATGAGACCCAAGGCGGTGGGAAGCTGGTTCTCACTTTCTAACTCCACGACCTCAGGCTAGTCACTTGGCTGGCTTGATGGAACATGCAATTCGTTTTTTTTTTTTAACTGATCAAAATATGTAAATAAAAACTTGCTTATTAGATATTCTACCAATTTCACAGAGTTGTTCTGAAGCTTCCATCATAATAAACATGCAACCATGTTTTGAAAAAACAGTCGAGTACTATACAAAAATGAGATCTCACTAGCAAACACTATTCACATTCCTGACTTCTTAAAGGGACAATCTCTCCCTGACATTCTTAAAGGGACAACGCAAACTGCTTGTCTGAGATCCCAACCCTCAACCCTCAACTTGCCGGCCCTCTCAACACAGGCAGTGATCAGTCATTTGTTCCCTCATTCCCCCAAGTCCCCTTTCCTTGTTTTCTGTCCCTGAGTTTATCTGCCCACCCTTACTGCTCTCACTGGGCCCCGGCACCAGTCAGCTGGGACCCTGCCTTTCCAGGAGCGCACATGGGCTCTGCCACTTCTCTGCCTTTGCACAAAATATTCCTTCAACCTGCGATGTCTTCCCCCAGAAGGCCTGACTATCCAGTTCTGCCCATCCTTCAACATCCAGCTCAAAGGATTCCGCCTCGTTATTCTCCCTAGAACTCAACCTCTGGATTAATTTCTCTTTCTCATTCATTCACTCATTTATTCAACAACTAAGGAGGGAGTGCTGGCACATGGCAGGCATTCAAGATTGAACAATGTTGAACAAAATGAAATCCTGCCTTCTTAGAGCTTACATTCCAGTGCGGAAGACACATGTTAAACAAAACGAATACATGAGTAAATCCTAGAGAAAACCAGAGAGTGGTAAATGTTATGGAGAAACATGCAGAGCAGGACACAGAGGATGGGGGTAATGGGTAGGAGATAAGTTGTCATGTTCAACAGTCACGGTTAGGGTGAGGCTTCACTGAGGTGGTGACGTCTGTGCAAAGACTTGAGAGACATCAGCAGTCGGTCATGCAGCCATCTCTGAGAGAGGGGACCCAGGCAGAGGAGGGCCACTATAAATGCCCTGATGTGAGAACTTGCCTGGCACGTGCATGGACCATCAGGGAAGCCAGTGAGTGTCAGAGCAAAAGGAAAGTCAGAGAAATTGAGAGAGAGAGATGTAAAGGAAGGAGGCCAAGCCTATCAGAAGGATGCTGTAAACTACCGAAAGATTTTTGCATCTTTTGCAACTGGAGTGACTAGGAACCACTGGAGGGGTAGCAGCGGGGCAGTGACATGACGTGACTTATGTTTTCCAAGGTCTGTTCTTGCTGCCTGTGGAAAAGAGAATGCAGATGCAAGGTGGGAACAGGGAGGCTCGAGGGCAGAAGCAGGCAGGTTCTCTACGTATTTTGAATGCAGACCCAACATTCCCATTTTTTAAATATTGAGTCTACTATGGACATATCTTCTACAAAATTAAGTGACGGAGCTCCTGGAAGGTAGGGATGGTGGCTTACTATGGACAGATTCCACATTTGCCTCACACAATGCCTGGTCCCTAGAGACTTCAATGATGCTTTAGGGACGGAGCCAGAATTCCCCATTGTGCCAAGTTTTGCTACGTATATCGNAGACCCAACATTCCCATTTTTTAAATATTGAGTCTACTATGGACATATCTTCTAAAAAATTAAGTGACAGGGTTCCTGGAAGGTAGGGATGGTTGCTTACTATGGACAGATTCCACATTTGCCTCACACAATGCCTGGTCCCTAGAGACTTCAATGATGCTTTAGGGACGGAGCCAGAATTCCCCGCTGTGCCAAGTTTTGCTACGTATATCGTGCTGTTTCTTTCCTGAATAGAAATAGCTGGAAGTAGTAATGCCCGAACTACAAGCTCATACATTGATCTTCCCATGCTCTTTAGAGAAGAAATGTCACAAATGACAAATTCTCTTTCACTAAGTTACAGTTCTGCAACTCCTTCCTGAGATTCCTTATTAAGTTATCACGAAAATATAAAATATCAAATGGGATTTGCTGGAGAAAAGCAGGCAAAATTGAGTTTTCTCTGTTAAAAACAGTCTGGCTCCTGGTGATTTACCACATTTCCTTCTTCCCATCTGATTTCGACATTTGTCATCTTTCCTGAAACCGGCGGGACCCAGAACCACTCATCTCACCAACGGCTTCTTGAAGAGATGCTCTTTACCAACCACCAAGCAGCCAACATCAATTTCAACAACAGGGTTGAGTTTATGTTCCTTTTTGTAAATTATGCTTTTGTCAAACTAGAGGAGCTCTCCGCAGTCAAGATTGGTGTAGAACCTTGCGTCCATGCTAAGTCACTTCAGTTGTGTCCAAAGGCCCACCCTTCGGCCATGGGATGCTCCAGGCAAGAATACTGGAGTGGGTTGTCATTCCTTGCAGTCTGGGGCAATTAATAAGGTACATAAAATCAGGGTTTTGAGAACCACAAAGAATCACAACCACCTCCGTGTACAGTCTTGTCATTTTACTGAGACTATTAAATATTCTTAAGGTTACATTGGATCTAAAGCACACACAGAGCTAACCTACTGCTAACACTGGAACCCAAAGCCCAAATCTCTCAACATCTGGCCCAATGCTCCTTTTCAAAGCCCCTGCCAGATGCCCTCTGAGTAGCATCTTCTAGAAAATCTGAACAGCTGTCCTTCCACCCTCTGGAAAGAGAAATCAGCAAGTGAATTCTCATTGATAAAGATATCATTCACTCTTATTTTCAGATAAACCAACAAGAACTAAGTATCCATTATTTTTATAATTTCCCCATTCCCTCTCTGCCTCTTCTTTGTTGCTGTTCTCAAAAATGTATTCAAATGCCTAAAAAATTTGGCACATCTTCTGGCAAAGCCCCAAAGGCAAAGTTTAATTTCCTGCCCACTCCAGATGTGAGAAGAAAATTCACCCCCTCCAGATGTGCTGAAGCCGGTGAGTGGGTCAAAAACTAAGAAGTTGTCAATTCAGGCTCTAAGCCCATCAAACAGTGATAAGGAGATCCAAACATTCCAGAGTGATATAAAGAGCTGATAACTACGCTTAAAGCAACCTCCTCAACCTCACCAAAACACAAGCCCAGAACATGCAAACAAAGCATTTCTTAAACAGACCAATTTAAGTCCTCTAAAATCCCCAGATATTTCTTAACTACCTACTGCTCTGTGCTTTGCAGATACACTCACTGAGATACATACACTCTTTTCTGTACTGCAAGAAAACTCAAATACCTAAAGAATATTTTTAAACTCATTTTGTTGTTGTTTAGTTGCTAAGCCATGTCCAACTCTTTAGCGACCCCATAGACTGTAGCCCACCAGGCCTCTCTGTCCATGAGATTTCCCAGGCAAGAATACTGGCTGCTGCTGCTGCTGCTAAGTCACTTCAGTCGTGTCCGACTCTGTGTGACCCCATAGACGGCAGCCCACCAGGCTCCCCTGTTCCTGGGATTCTCCAGGCAAGAACACTGGAGTGGGTTGCCATACTGGAGTGGGTTGCTATTTCCTTCTCCATAGGAATCTTCCAGACTTAGGGATGGAACTTGTGTCTCTTACATTGGCAGGTGGATTCTTTACCACTGAGCCGCCAGGGAAGCCCTTTTAAATTCATAATATTCGTTAATCGCTTTTCTGAAGATGCTGCTACTGCAATCGTGGTTATTTAAGTAATAAAGCAGCAAATAATTGTAGTGCATGGCCTCGAAGGAGTCAGACCAGAAACTTGAGAAGAAACATCTCTGAAACTATTCTGTCATCACCTGAGGTAAGTAAAAGCTGGGATGTGCACTCAGAGAAATGAACACAAGAGAAGTTGGGACCCACAGAGGGTGAGCGAAAAACCCTGAAAGTCTTCAACAAATGTGCCTTCACTTCATAAAAGAGCAGCAACAAGGATTTTCTCCCACACATAAATTAATTTGGTTTCCCTTCTGCTGGGCTGCTGTTTATTTTCACATTCGGTTTCATCCAAGAAGTGTTCCTTGGTCCAGTTTTGGGGAGCTCCCCTTCAGCAAGGTCTGTGGGCCACCCCCACCCCCAGCACCTTTCAGGCTACAGGATGAGNATAAAAGAGCAGCAACAAGGATTTTCTCCCACACATAAATTAATTTGGTTTCCCTTCTGCTGGGCTGCTGTTTATTTTCACATTCGGTTTCATCCAAGAAGTGTTCCTTGGTCCAGTTTTGGGGAGCTCCCCTTCAGCAAGGTCTGTGGGCCACCCCCACCCCCAGCACCTTTCAGGCTACAGGATGAGAAAGGCTTCTGTCCCTGGGATGCTCAAATAGCATTCCTGCAATCTAAGGGATTAATCTGTTGGACATCGCAAACTTTAGAACAAATGAGGCTTGTCTTTTAACCCTCTTTCACAATTTGAGAACTCACCCCCATCCCCAGCCCCTTCTCCCATCCCCACCCCTCTCCCTCCCAGAGCTGTGAGACTCCCGAAATGCTGTCTG
>SJYA01002353.1:1592092-1737718 GCA_006410615.1 Neotragus moschatus
GAGACTCCCGAAATGCTGTCTGCGCATCCAGCATCCACCATGGATTTCACAGTTTTCCTAACTAAGTCTCCAGGGGAAGCCTCTGACCGGCCAATGTAAATAACTCCCTTCTAGATGCATTATTTTTAACTTCTAGAATAGGAAGCTATTTCCATTGCTAATTTTACGACAACCTATGTCTCTGACAGCCAGGTTCACACTCATTCCTGTCAATTTTACACAACAGTCTGTTTCCGTGTTTTTCCCTTTAAATCAGAAACTCAGAAAGAATTAAGAATAGAAGCAGCGCAATTACAGAATGAAAACACACTGAATATATTTTGTTTCCATGTGGCAAATATTTCTCCTTTGGGGAAAACAAAACAAAATTTCACTACATAACACGTTTATTTACAATTCAGTTCTCAAGCAGAGAAACTGAGTAACTTGAGATCTACCACTCTTGCCACATTTTTTTTTCAGCTCACTTCATTTCTGGTTTGACAGTTTTAATCAGGTGCATGTAATTGGACTGATATTCAATTCAAAAGGTCCTTGTGCAGAAAGATCAGGAGGAGAGAGAGAAAAAATATATAAGGAGGCAGCTATTAATTTTCATGCCTTTTGGCTGAGGTTAAAACTAGTGGAGACGGAAGCCGAAAAGCCTCAGTTCTTAATCTACCCACAAACCATTGCCACCAGTCAATACACATGAGTCTCATCAGCAGTTATTGAAGAGCATCAGGATTAGGTTCTTAGGACTCGCCTGGATGGAGCTGACTCATGGTCAGTCCTCTGGCATCCAACACCCTCTTCTTGTGACCACAGGTGTGTTCTCCGGTTTATCTGCATCTAAAAATATTGCATGTTTTCCATTTCCACCTAATATGCATCCATAGCTCAACAGGCCACTATCGGTATTATCAGTTATACCAGGAATCCCCACCTTAAAACATACAATAGATTTTTCCTTGCAAGTGTACACGAAAGCAGTTTGTAAAGTTTACACAACAGTGTACAAAAGCTGTTAGTAAAACCAATGGTGATAATGGATTTAATTCAACATTTACTGAGCATTTACTATTAACATATTCAGGGAGCTGTTCTCTGCAACAGAGCCTCAGAGACAGCAACAACGTCTAGGCCAACAGTTTAACAGGGGAGTAAGAGCTGCACAAGCCTATGAAACACAATGGCTGGTGCCATCAGAGTCCTGTGTGCCTGAGAAAGCAAATCGTTCATTCCAATCGTGCAGGTGGCTTTGGAAACGGACCTTGGAGGATGAAGATTTCAACAGATAGCACTGGAAATTCCCTTATAAGAGGGCTCCTNAGGGGAGTAAGAGCTGCACAAGCCTATGAAACACAATGGCTGGTGCCATCAGAGTCCTGTGTGCCTGAGAAAGCAAATCGTTCATTCCAATCGTGCAGGTGGCTTTGGAAACGGACCTTGGAGGATGAAGATTTCAACAGATAGCACTGGAAATTCCCTTATAAGAGGGCTCCTTCCTCCGCAAACTCTCAAACGGGAAATAGCCCAGTCGTGGAGTAAGCGAAGATCCTGGTGACCTGGTTAGACAGTTTCACTTAAAGAAAATGTTTTCAGATTCTCCACTCTTCACATTTTAAAAACACCCCATCTACTGACTGGTTAAGGGCAGACTGACCAACTACGTTACCCAACTCACTGCTTTTGAAATCAAAGAAACCCATTAAGTTATACATGCCTGAAGCAGGACAATGAGGCAAGCCAGACTAAAGCAGGGGTAGCTGGGCTCCTGTGGTTGTCAATGACAAAGACCACGTGCATGAACGTTCTCGGGTCACGTTCTCAGTCCCTCTATCAAACATGGAGAGGGATGCATGTCCCTAGCACCGGGGAGAGTGACCAAAGCACCATCAGGGCTCCCTCTCATTTGCGTCTAGTCTCTTCTGGAAGGTTAGCCTCCTCTCAGGGCACCTTTGCTGTGCTGTGCTTAGTCAGTCCGGTCCGACTCTTTGCGACCCCGTGGACTGCAGCCCTCCAGGCCCCTCTGTCCATGGGGATTCTCCAGGCAAGANCCAAAGCACCATCAGGGCTCCCTCTCATTTGCGTCTAGTCTCTTCTGGAAGGTTAGCCTCCTCTCAGGGCACCTTTGCTGTGCTGTGCTTAGTCAGTCCGGTCCGACTCTTTGCGACCCCGTGGACTGCAGCCCTCCAGGCCCCTCCGTCCATGGGGATTCTCCAGGCAAGAGTACTGGAGTAGGTTGTCATGCCCTCCTCCAGGCCACCTTTCCCAAGAGGCTAAAAACCTGGCGCACAGGTTCTCGAATCCACTCTCAATGACGTAAGCATCACAAGAAAAAGGTTTTTCCCCTCTGATTGGCTGCTGGAGGTCATGTGCCACTCCCTGGACCTATTGCTGAAGCCAAGCGGTGGGCTCTACAACGGGCTCCACGTGGGTCACGGAGAAAAGGAAAGAGGCACCCAGAGGACACAAGCAGAGACCTCGGTAATGCTTAATGAAGGTTTAACATGCTGCACATCAGGTTGTTCTGAACCAATTTTATGATCTTGAGCATAAAACATATCCTCATTTAGGCCGGCTTACTTGTCAATTTTTCGATCGTCCCTTTGTAGCCTAAAAGCCTCAGCACATCCCCCACACTGGTTCTGCCCTCAGTGAAGGCACCTCTGAGGGCTCCAGGGCCTCCAAGTCCACAGTCTAAATGACACGCCCGCAATCAGCTCCGCAGGACCAAGCCGCAGAGACCACGGTTATTGAACCTGACGCCCAGGGGCACCCATCCCTTATCAGCATGGCCAGGACGAAAATGTAAGAATTGCTAGTTATTTCAAACTGCCAGAGTGGAGAAGACAGCCAGATCCCTGTCACCAGTCCAGCTGGGGAAAAGGTGCCATGAGGGCAGCGGGAAATGAGTGGAAGTCTGGAGAGGATAAGAGTCTGCAGACTGAGATAGCAGGGCTGCCTCCTGGGTCAAGACGACCATTTTGCACACAGCAGATTACTGTTGGAAGTGTCCACGAAGAAAACAAAGGTAACACACATTAACACATTGCTCATCTTCAATGAGAGTCCCAAACAGTATCTAAGCCAGTTTCAATATTCTCATAGAAAGTTGCCAGGTCCTGCAGTAACCCAGGAACAACCCAAGCTCCCCCATCAAACTGCCCATCTCAACACGAATGGCAACTCCTCCACCCCTACAACTGCTTGGACCAAAATGCCACGGCCAGTCTCCACTAGCTTCTTTCTCTCACAACCCTCATCTAATTAATTTGTAGATTCTGTTGGTTCTGTTTTCAACATACATTCCAAATCTTGCCACTTTTCAACATTTCCACCACTCCCACCCTCATATACTGCACTGTACCCCTGGCCTAGACTATGGCAGTAGCCTTTGGACTGGTTGACTTACTTCCAATTCTTGTCCCCTCCCCACTATATTCTAAACCAGTAGCCAGAGTAAGCTTTTAAAAATATTATGTCCAATTCCACTGTGCATGCTAAGTCACTTCAGTCATATCGGACTCTTGCAACCCTATGGACCATAGCCCACCAGGCTCCTCTGTCCATGGGATTCTCCAGGCAAGAAAACTGGAGTGGGTTGGGTTGCTGTGCCCTCCTCCAGGGGGTATCTTCCTGACCCAGAGATTGGATTCATTTCCACTAGCACCACCTGGGAAGCCCCTAATTCCACTGCTTCATTCCCTAAAGCCTCCACGATGGCTTCTCAGGCTTCTCAGAATAAAATCCAAAACCTTGACCTTGACCTAAAGGCCCTACATAATCTGCATCCCTCTGACCTCATCTCCTACCACTGTGCCTGGCAGGCTCCTACCTCAGGGCCTTTGCACTTGCTATCCCCTTTGCCTGAAATCTTTCTCCCCCAAAAGAGCAACATGACTGATTCTCTTACTTCCTGAGGTCTCCCCTCAAATATCGTCATTTATTAGAATAGAAGCCCCCTGAGAGAGAAGATTTTGTTCTGCTTGCCGCTGTACCCTCAATATTTAGAATGGTACTCACCGGATCAGGTGCTCAAATATTTGTCACATGTATGAATGAGAAAGAAAAAGTGGGCTTAACAGTCAGAAGAGTGGCCCTTGTCAGTACTGGAAATGAGAATGGTTTTCAAAATTACAAATGCCAATTCTATTTGTCTCATGTGATCAGACACAGAATAGGGAAAAGAGCCTGTTTTGCCGACATTTCCACCAGAACCTCCTTGCTGGCCACCAAAAGACAACAGCAGTCTAGGGGAATGAGTGACTGAAGCTGAAGCCCCCTCTAGGAAGTCCCAAATGTTTCTGAGTTTTAGCTTAACATTTCAAGTGAATTCTGCACTCTATACTATAGATGAGCTTGTCCTTACTTAACGATACAGGGGCGTTTCTCACAAACTATCCAAGAACATCATTCTCCTGGAAAGTGCACCATGTCTCTCTGGATACCATCTTCTTTGGAGAAACATGTACCCTAACAAGAGGAACGAGGATGTATGAAAAGCATATGGTACAATGTCAAGAGCTCAGTAAGGAGTGGCTGGCACTGTTACTATCATCAGAAAACAGACAGCACGCAGCCTAGGACCCCCATCTTCAGAAAGCAAAGGAATGCCCAGAGGGTACTTGCCAGGCTGATCCAACGGATCTGGGGGATACTGAGAACTACAGCTCTATTTGTTGAAGCTGAATTTTGTTACAGGAATTATTTTAGAGAAGAAAAGCCTTGGAGAACTAGTACCTATGTCTAGCTTCTAGGCAGAGGCTTAGAGAGGGCTGGTGATCTTTGAGCTCAGATGTCCCAATGCAGGGGTCAGTGCTTCAAGTACATCACTAAATGATCATCAATGAGTAAATGAATGAATGAATCCTAGAAAGAGGCCTGGAACATGACAGGTTTCCAACAAACATTTGCTGAATGAGCGAACAATCATCTATAAAGCACCAGAAATATACCTGGTTCTATATTCAGTGTTTTAATAATCACCAGCAAATTTGATCCTCACAATAATTTTAGGCGGGAGACTGTACTCTTTTCCATTTACAGACCAGCAAACCAAGGTTACAAAAGGCTTACTTAATATTCACACTTAGTGACAAAGTAAGGTTTAAACTCAAATCTTCAGAATATGAATAACTTGAGAAAAAAGTAATATTTCAGGTCAAAAAGTAATATTTCAGGTAACCAAAAAGTACCAAAGTACTTTCACACAGTTGACATATTTTTTGTATCTTGGTTTGATGAGATTTAAAAATGCATACATACTCAAACATGATGCGTGAAACATGATTATTATGTTTGTAACATGATTACTATTTTCTGAGAAGTGTCTCAGAAACTACTGAGCCTTTGCAGCGGCTTGCCCCCATATCAAATAGCTCCAAGCAATGGTATTTTAAGTCATTATTCCTATTTTAACAGTTCTTATGAATTCTTTTTTTTTCTCTATTATGCCTGTGCAGAGCACTTGTAAATTTGAGGCTTTTTGTCTGCCATAACTGAAACAACAATCACCGGGCTTATTAAAATTCTGTGCAAACTAAGGATGAAAGCCTAGTGTTGTGGGTCTAACTGTTGTTGTTGTTTAGTCACTAAGTCACGTGAGACTCTTCTGCGACCCCATGGCCTGTAGCCCACCAGGCTCCTCTATCCATGGGATTCTGCAGGCAAGAATACTGGAATGTGTTTCCATTTCTTTCTGCAGGGGATCTTCCCGACCCAGGGACTGAACCTGCAGCCCCAGCACTGGCAGGTGGATTCTCTCTTTTTTTTTTTCAATTGCAGTTGACTTTTTTTTTTTTTTTTTTTTTTAATTTTTATTTTTTTTTTTCATCTCAGGTGTACATGAGTTCCCAATCTTGAACCCCCCCCCCCCCCACCTCCCACTCCACATCAACTCTCTGGATCATCCCCGTGCACCAGTGCCAAGCATCCTGTATCCTGAACCGAATATAGCCTGACGATTCATTTCCCACACGACAGCACAGGTGGATTCTTTAGCACTGAGCCACCTGGGAAGCCCATAGGCCAAACTGCATCCCCCATAAAGATGCTAATGTCCCATTCACAGAACCCGTGAAAGTGATTGATTTTGGAAATAGGATCTTTGTAGGTGATCAAGTTGAGATGAGGTCATTAGGGTGGGCCCTAACCCAGGATGACTGGTGCCCTAATAAAAAGGGGAGATTTGCAGACAGACAGACAAGCCACGTGAAGACCATAGGTATACAGCCACAGGTCAAGGACCTACCAGAAGCTGGCAGAGAGGCTCACAACACACTCTTTCTTAGCCTCTTTGGAAGAAGCATGGAGCTGCCGCCACCTTCATCTTGATCTTGAACTTTTGGCCTCCAGAACAGTGAGACAATACATTTCTTCTTTGACCTTCTTTTGAATCACGGGAATACAATATCTACTTGCTTTGTGTTAAAAAAGACCCAGATGCTGGGAAAAATTGAAGGCAGGGAGGAGAAGGGGACAACACAGGATGAGATGGATGGCATCACCGACTCAATGGACATGAGTTTGAGCAAGCTCTGGGAGTTGGTGATAGACAGGGAAGCCAGGCGTGCTGTGGTCCATGGGGTCACAAAAAGTTGGACACGATTGAGCAACTGGACTGACTGACAGTACATATAATCGTTACATGATCTTACTGATTAAAAACAACTAAAAAAAAATTTCCCATCATTGAAACCGTTCAATTGGTGGTACTTTGTAATGGCAGCTCTAGAAAATGAATATATTTCAGTTGGAATGAAGAAGGCCTGAGATGCCTGAGACTTTTTTCTGGGGTTTCGCCTCTGAATTCTAAACTGTAGACTCAGTTGGTACTGTAGTTTTTGTATGAGCTAGGTTTATTGTACAGAACCGGCCACCCCCACCACTCAGTGTGAAGTCCCCTGAGGCTACAGAGACTATAAACAGACTAAAAAGCTATTTTTGACTCTCTCTAAACTTTAGCCAAATTTCTGTCCAATGAAAGATTTTGAGAAAGACAATAATCAAGAGAAGTCTTCTGTTATTACAGTAACTTAGAAATCTCCAAATAAATATATGTGTGTGTATATATATGTGGCCTTCCCAGGTGGCACTACTGGTAAAGAACCCACCTGCCAATGTGCCAATGCAGGAAGCATAAGAGGTGCGAGTTCAATCCCTGGGTTGGGAAGATCCCCTGGAGAGAGCATGGCAACCCACTCTTGCCTGGAGAATCCCACGGACAGAGGAGCCTGGCAGGCTACAGTCCATGGGGTTGCAGAGTCAGACCTGACTGAAGTGACTTAGCTCGAATACACATATATACGTATGTGTACTCATCACCACATATGTTGTGGCCAATTAATAAGAAAGGGATAGTTGCAAATATAGCATGAATTCACCGCCCAATCAAGAGACCAAAATAGTACTGGCTAGCCCACGGATTGACTCCTTGCTGCTTCACTCTTTCAGTGTTACAAAAAGCATACAGAATCTGTCCCCTCAAGCAATCAGAAGTAAATTTACCATGGCTACCATGGCGTTATCAGAAAAATTGTCTGCTAAGGCTGATAAATCGGTCGATTATCTGCTTCCTTGACTTTTATTTCCTCTTGTATAAATGTTTTCATCCCAACATTACCAATACCTGTTCTAAGATGAGCGATAAATTATCAAACTGCTGAAATCACCAGGAAATTATTAATAGATCAAGAAAGAACTTAACAACAACAACAAAAAGCCGTAATAACATAATAATGCACTCAGCAGTCTAAGAACAGCCCTCTATGGAAAGAAAAATGGCTACTTAGTAGAATCTTAGCTTATCCATAAAATGGTACATTTCTTTGTGGATACATTTACCAAGTGTTGACAGCACCCACCTTGGAATGAAACATATCACGGTCATAATCGTTCTGCCGGCCAACAGAAAAGTTCACATAGTAAGTCCTTTATTGACTAAAAATACACCTATATCCAGAAGGAAAAGAACCTTAGGGGATAAGAGAATTTAGCAAGGGAGAGGAAATTGCTTTCTGTTTAGTGATTAAACACATATAAAACAAAAGCTGCAGAGGAAGCTGCTCCCAACCCCCTACATGCTCACAAAAGTCGACGGTGCTATGGTGTGAGAATATTTCTTTGGGTTATGCACAAGAATCCATGACACCAAAGAACACCACTTACAAGGACAACCCTAATTCAAAGTCAACTTTAAACACTGATTTAGGTCAACGATTTTAACCTTTACTCGGACCAGGCTTCGTGCCAGAGCTGCTATCTAGTGGTCAAACGTTCACTTATTTGCTGTCTCCTTTCCCTGCTCACCTTCTGGCACACACAAATGAAGTCAATGATAGCAGGCCAAAAGACAGTGGATACAACAAAAACCGCAAGAAACCAGCAAACAAGGGCAATTCCAAGGGCCACAACACCCTGGAATCAGATTAACAGCCCCTGAACAATTTGGAGTCCACTGGTTTTGTCCACTTCATTCTCTTTTCAGAATTTCAGGGGGCACTTCCCTGGTGGTCCAAAGGTTAAGAATTCACCCGCCAGAGCAGAGGGTTCGATCCCTGGTCTGGGAAGACACCACATGCCACAGAGCAACTAAGCCCATTCGCCGCAACTATTAAGCCTGAGCTCTGCAACAAGAGAAGCCATTGCCAGTGCGATGAGAAGTCCATGCCTCGCAACTGGAGAGTAGCCCCCGCTCACTGCAACTAGAGAAAGCCTGCAAGAAGCAACAAAAACCTAGCACAGCCAAAAAAAAAGTTCATTAAAACTGATCCTATTATATATACAGTTTTAGAATCTTTTCTTTTACCTAGTAATATGTTTAGAACTTCTTTCCAAGTCAGTCAACAAAAATAAATTAATTAATATCAATTTAAAAAGAAGGCAATGGACATGCCTTATATCTCTAATCAGCTTTGATCACACTAACCAGTTTCTTGTTCTTAATTCTGTCCCAAGAAATTGCTGACCTTTGGAGGTCCACTGACAATGAAGACCCAGCACAGCCAGGAAAAAAAAAAAAAAAAGAATTTCAGGGATGATTTCCTCTGTTCCTGGGCTTTCTTCAGGCATGCCCACTTGGGGTTTCACTAAGAAAGCTTTGCTAAGTCTCACCTGAAAGAAACCTGGCACTGTTTTCTAGTTCTCTGTCTCCAGGAGCAATGCTCCAGAGGAGAAAACATTCATTCCACTTCCCAACAAAGCTTGATCCTTCTGGAAAAGCATTAAGTAGTAAGGCTGAGGTCAGGGAACATGTCTACTGTTGCTGCAGATGAAGGTTCAACCCCAAGGTAAATGTTCAACAACAACAAAAAAATCCCTCTGTCACGCAGATGTCTGGCCCCAAAGGGACCCTGGCCATTTCCTGGGAGTGACCTCTTACACTACTGGTATGTCAGTTCCTCTTGTTAACCTTTTGGGAGTCTATAACGTGTCCCACTTCTCTATTTGAATAACCACGCCACTTCTTTTTCATCTTGTAGGTCCTATAACTCTCTGTAGCCCTCTAGCTGCAATATTCTCCCACATGTTATAAGAACTTACCCAACTGATCCTCCAACCAACAACTAGTATTTGAAAAGGAGGATGAAAAACTGTGGGGCTTCCTCAGTGGCTCACACAGTAAAGAATCTGCCTGCAATGCAGGACACCCGGGTCAGGTCCCTGGGTTGGGAAGATCCCCTGGAGGAGGGCATGGTAACCCATTCCAGTACTCTTACCTGGAGAATCCCATGGGCAGAGGAGCCTAGTGGGCTACAGTCCATAAGGTCCCAAAGAGCTGGACACAATTGAGCAACTAACACACTTTCACTTTTCATGAAAAGCTACAGGGCCATTCAAAGCTTTCATTGGAAAAGCTTTTTGATATAAATATTCTCAACTGCTCAGGCTTTGTTTTCAATCTACATGGTTTGAAGCTACTTAGAGAAAGTCAAATTCTTCTGGTATTTCCACACTAACGTCAACAGTAGTGAATCCTGTAAAGCAGGGTCGGCAGTCTTTTTCTGTGAACAGTCAGGCAGTAAATATTTTAGGCTTTGCGGTGCACATACGTTCTCTGTCCTATGTTCTTTGTTGTTGCTGTTACTATTGCTTATTTTTTTAAACAAATGCTTTAAAATACAAAATCCATTCTCAGCTCAAGGGGCTGCACAGAAATAGGCCATAGTTTGCTGACCTGTGTTCTAAAGAATAGACTTTTTTTTTTCAATCGTCAAAGCAGAATGACATTTAAAACAATATTGGAAATTTGGAGAGATGGCCACAAGTTTCATCACCATCTTCTTAATCTAGCCATATCTGTGAATCACTAAGCACCTTGGTGCCTCAGTTTCTTCATCTGTAAGAGGGATTAGAGTAGATCTGTGATTTACAAACCACACTCTCAAAAAGCCCTAGGTCTCCAGGGAAGGGCTTGGTTGTGTGGATCCATTTACCTTAGCACAGCTAACCTGCAGCCCTGCTTTTTCCTCGTCTATACAGAGGCACTCTCTTTAAAGACAGCAGTTCCACTAATTTTTAAAAAAATATGTATTCTTTCATCTATTTGGCTGAGTGGGGGCGGGTCTTAGCTGAGCACTCAGGATCTTTGATCTTTGTTGCGCGATTCGGGATCTTTAGTCATGACAGAAAAAGCCTTAATTGCAGCATGTGGGATCTAGTTCCCTGACCCGGGATGGAACCTGGGCCCCCTGCACTGGGAGCTTAGAGTCTTAGTCACTGGAACAGCAGGGAAGTCCTTTCTTTTGAGTTTTAAAAACACTGTATTAGATGATCTCAGAGATCACCCTAGTGCTCACCTCCATGAATCCATTATTGGATAATCGGTCCTTTTCCAGTCATACTGGGAAGTGTCAGAGAGAGAGGAAATGATTTAAAATCCTATGCTGAAGTTAAAAACAAGAGATCTTATTCTAAGAGGCCACATGTGCATGCTTAGATTTGTGGAAATCCACCGGATAGCCATATCATATGCGTGCAAACCCCGCGCATACTGATAAGAGTTCACACTGGTATCTCTCTGCTTAGGGCTCTGGAAAAGCAGGACGGTTTACCACTGGACAGGGCAGTGAGCTCAGATCTGGAGACCCGGCTTCCAGGCTGAATTTGGTACTTACAGTTCCCACTATAATTCCTGGTGTTTATTTCACAAAAAATCGGAGGGTCTACTAAATACCAACCCTTTGACTGGGTGTTAAGACCACAGAGATGAACCAGATGTGAACACTCTGCCCTCCATTACTCAGATCCCTCATTTGTAAAGTAGAACAATAACACCTGCTCCCTCTTGCCGGCCCTGGGCGCCTGCAGAGATGGCGAAGTTTGTGNTTTGGTACTTACAGTTCCCACTATAATTCCTGGTGTTTATTTCACAAAAAATCAGAGGGTCTACTAAATACCAACCCTTTGACTGGGTGTTAAGACCACAGAGATGAACCAGACAGATGTGAACACTCTGCCCTCCATTACTCAGATCCCTCATCTGTAAAGTAGAACAATAACACCTGCTCCCTCTTGCCGGCCCTGGGCGCCTGCAGAGATGGCGAAGTTTGTGTCAGCTGCCAAGCACAGACAACATTAAACTAGAAAACTACAGATTCTCCTTCTCTTAAGTACATAACGTATATGCAACTTCAAGAATTTATCCAACTGATGGGACTCCCCTGGTGGCTCAGTAGTTAAGAACCCACTTTCCATCCAAGAGACGCGGGATCCATCCCTGGTCAGGGAACTGGATTCCACATGCTGAAGGGCAACAAACCCTAACGCCGCAACTAGAGAAAGCCCTTGTACCTTGCAATAAAGAGCCCAAGCAGTCAAAAAAATTAAAATTAAAAAATAAAAAAGAATTTACCCAGTTGATAAAATGAGGCCACAACACGTTTTGCCTAACCAAAAAACCACAGCATTTCTAGAACATGAAGCAGCTTGGCCAAACAGAAAGGGCACAAGCCTTGGCACCACAAAATCTAACTCAAATCCCACCCAGCCTCCTACTAGACCCTCCCAATATCTACAGGCCCACAGTTTCATTTGCAGAACAGGATATTAAGTCCTGCAATTTCACAGGGTCAGTGTCAAGGTAAATCAGAATTATATGAGTAAAGCGTGTGGCATAGTGTTAGCACGGAGTGAATATAGTTTCTCTTTTCCCTCCCTCCCAGGCACCCAGAAATCTCAGATGACGGAACACTGTATTTTAAATAGTAGAGCTTACCTCCAAATTGTTGCTGTTGCTACCCAGCTCTATAGTATAATCACCTCAACCAAAGAGGACAGCGAACTTCTGGTTGCTATGGCCATGGAATCCAGATGTAGAACATGCCCCGTCATCAGGAAAATCTTACAGTCTTGGCACAGTTTGAGGACACAGAGAGAGAGAGAGCAGAGCCGATGACGGAGGGGAGACTCTGCAGTCTGGAATGTGCCCCAAACTTCCAACCACAAAAGTGCTCACTTGCTCTCAGGCTGCGGTATCTCTGTGGTGTGGGCCACAGCCTCTGCGCCTCTCGGCAAGTTGCCTCAGAAGCACATGACTTTCTCCAGTCATCGCTGGGCCACATCCACCGGAATGCTCGTGGCACTGCGCATCTCCTCCACCCAGCCCAGTGAATCAGTTCAGGCCAACCCTTTTCTCATTTCTGAGAGAGGAAGACAGCAGGAGATATTGCCCCAAGTCCTTTCTCTCCCCAAAACCCTTTGATTATATGACGCATTCTTAACTTCTTCATTCGTTCAGTCATTCAAGCATGTTGATGGAACACCTCCTATATCTTGTATTCTGTGACCCATTCTTTCATTCACCCCTTCATATATTCAATCATGTTTACAGAATAGCTCCTATCTTTGATTCTGTTCTTCTCTCATTCACTTATTCAACATATTTACCGACCATCTACTATACACCAAGTACTGTTATGTGCAAAAGTATACAAAAATGAGTAAGAAATAGTCCATGCCCCAAGCTCACAGTCAATAAGGACAAAGATGAATAAGCTATTAAAAAATAGTACAAAAGGTATTATGAGAGATCCACAGGAACCAGGAGACAGGATGCCTCATTTTGCCCAAGAGGTGGGACAATGGTGGGAGAAGAGGGACGAAAGGCTTCTCTCAGGACTGAGTGTTGAAGGCTAAGAAGAAGGTTATCAGGCCAATCAGATGAGTTGAAGACATCCCAGAAGTAGGAAAAAGAATATGCCAAAGTGAGGCTTCCCTGGTGGCTCAGATGGTACAGAATTTGCCTTCAACAGAGGAAACACGGGTTCAATCCCTGGATCGGGAAGATCCCCTGGAGAAGGGAATGGCTACCCACGCCAGTATTCTTGCCTGGAGAATTTCAAGGACAGAAGAGCCTAGTGGGCTACATTGCTCATGGGGTCATAAAAGAGTCAGACATGACTGAGCAACTAACACACACACAAGGAGATATAACCATGGCGGTCTGCAAAACAGATCACTCAGTATGACTAAAATAAGGGATTTCAGGAGGGCAGGAGAAAGGGGGCTCAGGTGATGAAACATCTTCTATACTTTGCTAAGAATAACAAACTTTATCTTTTTAGGAAAAGCCTCAGTTCAGTTCAGTTCAGTCGCTCAGTCGTGTCCGACTCTGCGACCNTGACCCTTGAGTAAGCTTTTTAAAAATATTCAGTGTGATGAAATATATGCACAAGGCATTTCTGCTATGACTGAAGTCAGACGGCTGTCTCAAGGGAAAGGACATATGTGACTGAGCTGGGAACTGGACCACCTTTTTCAATTAAAACTTTATTTTTAAATCAGAGGATAATTGCTTCACAATGCTGTGTTGGTTTCTGCCATACAACAATATGCACTACACAAAAATATACATATGTCCTCGCTCTCTTGAACCTCACTCCCATCCATCGAACATCGCTTTTAATTAATAGAATAACTGACAAATAACTGAATGACTTTGGTCATTCAAATCTGGGTATTTGGCAATTTCTTGGAAATAAATGAAGTAAGGTTACTATTTTAAGGGAAAACTTTTATCATTTGTAGCCAATGATAAAATTCAAACTTTCAAGCCAGTATTAAAATTTTGGAAAATTTGTACTTTACACCACGAACGTAACAGCTTCCCAGTACAGGCTTTTCAAATAAGATCAGTGTTGACAATACACTTTTTATACTGTGCAATAAAATGTATCAACATTTGGTAGGTCTACATAACTCAGTGAGCCAATAGTTTCCAAATGACCCATGCATGACGGTACCTACAAGGTGGTCTATTCAAAATGCAATATAGACCAGTACATTTTAATGTAACTGAATACAAAAGTCGACTGGAAAGGTTTCAGATTCCACATTACAACTAAGCTAAGAGGTGGCTTTAAGAAGCTCCCTCTTTTTGAGTCTTGGCAAAGTATCAAAGAATAGCCGTAATTATCTGAAAAAGCTGTTACATATCTGCGTGAAGTCAGATAGTCTTCCTATATTCTATCCAAAACAACGTGCTGCAATTGACTGAATACATCACCAGATATTAGAATCCTTCTATTCAGTTCAGTTCAGTTCAGTTCAGTCGCTCAGTCTTTGCAACTCTGTGAATTGCAGCACACCAGGCCTCCCTGTCCATCAACGACTCCTTAAGTCAGACGTTAAAGAGATTAGGAAATAATGTCTTCTCCCTAAATTTATTTTTTTGGAAAAAGACATTTTTCTTTTTTGTTTTTTTATTTTATTAATTAAAATTTTCCGTCTCAGGTGTACATGAGTTCCCAATCTTGAACCCCAGACATTTTTCATAAAAATATCCTATATAGTTAACAAAAAAATGATTATAACCATTATTTTAATAACAAAAATATAAATTTCTCAATTTTAATATCTAATAAGAGATGGATACAATGCATATATACAAAAGCTCTTTGACATCCTCAATAACTTTGAGAAGGTCCTGAGACCAAACTATTTGAGAACCAGTGTCTTAGAGAAATTTCCCCTCAGGCTCAAGTGTTATGTACCTTGCGTGTCCACAGCAGCTCTGTTCCAACAGCAAAAAGTAGGAACAAACCACACACACACTGTGCTATGTTTCTACAGGACAAAACTGGGGAGCAGTGAAAATAAGTGCATCACAGCTAAATACACTGACATGAATACATCTTACAAAGACAACAGCTGGATGAAAATCCAAAGTGCAGAATGCATGCTACTTGCTACCTCTTTATATTTTTACATTTATATTTTTATAAATGGAAAAGACGAGTGAAACTAAATATGGTAAAGCTACAGAGAAAAGGGCTTCCCTGGTAGCTCAGACAGGAAAGAATCTGCTTGAAATGCAGGAGATGTGGGTTCAGTTCCTGAGCTGGGAAGATCCCTTGGAGAAACGAATGGCAACCCACTCCAGTATTCTTGCCTGGAGAATGCCATGGACAGAGGAGCCTGGGAGGCCACAGTCCATGGGGTTGCAAAGAGTCGGACATGACTGAGTGACTAACACTTACATATAGAGAAAAAGCAAGGGGAACAATCAACAGAAAATTTAGGATAATGGGAACAAGTAGCAGGAGAAGGACACAGACGAAATTTGAGAGTGTTGAAATTCACTAAATTGGACAGCAGGTTTACTAAAGTTCATTTAACCAGAATGCTTCATTATATATGTACGAATGTTAGATGTATTTTGTAAATGGCACATACTTTAGGACCAGTAAAGGTAGGCACTGCGTTAGAGCATTCTTTGGCAAAGAAACCAAAGAAATAAGGGGATGGGGGCCCTAAGCTCTGGCTGAGGGTCTGCAGTACTGGCCCCAAGAAACCCTTCCCTGGGCAGGTTTCTTCCTCAGACACCTTCAAAGCTCACATACACTGCCATCCATCTATCGGGTTGGCCAAAAACATTTGTTCAGGTTTTTCCTTAATCTTACAGAAAAACCCAAATGAAGTTTTTTGGCCAACCCAATACTTTAGTTTTTCAACAGCCCTTCCTAGTTGAAAAGGCTATTTCTTGCTTCAGGCCATCATCTTCCACCTCCATTTATATAACACAATGAAAAAACTATCAAACTCCACAGTTGATTTTGTGTTGTACCCAAAGGAGTAAACTTAGCCATCATAATCTCTTACCACTTGGGTTAGCTCCTACTATAGTTTTCCTATCTCCTATCCATACATCACCAATACGCCCTCTCTGGTTCACTAAAGTTTCTTAGAGTCTCCTGCCTACTTTTGCTTTATTTCGATCTCTTTTGGCTGATTCTATTCCTTCTGTTTGGAATGCTTTTCTCTCTCCTCAAGATCTAAATCCATCACGTTCGTGAAGATGCTGTAGGCACCACTCTCCTCCAAGAATCTTCTAGCCATCACTGTTACTCTGAGTTTCCTCAAACATTTACACACCTAATTCACATTATATTGGCTCGCACCTGTTAGCACATTGATTTGTAATTATGTTCTGTGGTTGTTTTGTGTCAACGTTTAAAAGAACTGTCAGCAGAGACTGCATTCCATACAACTTTTATGAGCCAGGTAAATGCTCAAACGGAGAAGGCAATGGTACCCCACTCCAGTACTCTTGCCTGGAAAATCCCATGGACAGAGGAGCCTAGTGGGCTGCAGTCCATGGGGTCGCTAAGAGTCGGATACGACTGAGCGACTTCCCTTTCGCTTCTTACTTTCATGCACTGGAGAAGGAAATGGCAACCCACTCCAGTGTTCTTGCCTGGAGAATCCCAGGGACGGGGGAGCCTGGTGGGCTGCCGTCTATGGGGTCACACAGTGTCGGACACGACTGAAGTGACTTAGCAGCAGCAGCAAATGCTCAAAACTTTTTCTCAATGAACGCGCACCAGGTAGGAACTCCAACTCTCAACTAATCAAATCCTCATGGCTCTAACAGGTGTCGACATCCAAGTATTATTCTCAAAAGGCTTTCAATTCAGCATATTGAAAGATGCTCCCCATCCCCCGAAGACCCCTTCCCTGCCCCCAACTAGAGGAGCAGATTTCACATTTTATAATAGAAACCAAGCAAAGCAGCATTTGCTCAACAGAATTCTCAACATCTCTGCTCCCCATCTCACCCCCTCTTTACTTGCAATCTTTAAAAAAAATCACCCCTGACATGCGGTTAAACCAGCTTCTTCATAACACACAAAATCTTCTGTTACACTTGGGGGCAAATTTACTTATTCAACAGATCCTTATCTTAAGAAATCAAAGTTATTTTCCCTCTAACTTTTACCCTATTGGTCCTGGTCTCTGTTTCTTGCTCAGCATTTCAGAAATCTATGGAAATACTTTTCAAGCTGAATTTAAATTATTTGTTTGCATCTCCTCTGCCTGCTTGGTGCTGAGATCCTTGCAAGCTCGGGCCATACTCTATTCAGCTCCACAGATCCCTAATCCCTGGTAGAGAAGCACTCAGTTACTGCTGCTTGAATGAATGAATGAATGAATGAAGTATCAGACACAAGGTAAGAATTTAGGATGAATGACAATTCAGAGCAAGTCTACTCCCTTTTTCAGCTGACAGAACTTCAAATATTTGAATTTAGTTACCATGCACAATTTTTACCCACTCTCATTCTTTTCTTCATACTGTATGTGTGTGTATGTGTATGTGTGTTAGTTACTCAGTCGTATCCAACTCTTTGCCACCCAGTGAACTGGAGCCCACCAGGCTGCTCTGTCCATGGGATTCTCCCAGGCAAAAATACTAGGGTGGGTTGCAATTTCCTTCTTCAGATCTTTCTGACTCAGGGATCAAACCCATGTCTGCTGCACTGCAGGCAGACTCTTTACTGTCTGAGCCACCTCATGTTAAGTACTCTCACGATGTACTTAACATGGGATAACTAATTCTTCACATGATGATTTCAAGAGCCTACAACATGCTAGTTGCCTCTGGCCTGGTAAGTAGTTTATCAGTGAAAGTGAAAGTTGCTCAATCGTATCCGACTCTCGGCGACCCCATGACTATACAGTTCATGGGATTCTCCAGGACAGAATACTGGAGTGGGTAGCCTTTCCTTTCTCCAGGGGATCTTCCCAACCCAGGGATTGAACCCAGGTCTCCTGCATTGCAGGCGGATTCTTTATCATCTGAGCCACCAGGGAAGTTCAAGAATACTGGACTGGGTAGCCTATCTCTTCTCCAGCAGATCTTCCTGACCCAGGAATCAAACTGGGGTCTCCTGCATTGCAGGCAGATTCTTTACCAGCTGAGCTACCAGGGAAGCCCCTAGTTTATCAATGTAAATTTTTATCAATTTTATCAATGTAAGGTGCCCTTAAAATCAGGGCACCTGATCTGGGATCCACTATTTTGTATGTGATCTATTCAGTTTTTAACGCCTTCATCCTAAATTCAGTACATACATCAAATCAGCCATCTCTGCTGATATGCATCCATTTTTCAAATGATGGCTGAATTTTAAATACTGCTTATTGGTTCACAGCAGTTACCTCTGGGGGCATAAGCTGCAAAAGGGGGCTTTCACATTTTCCTTTCAATATTCCCATGTTGCTTTAATTATTTATACTAAATATGCATTCTTCTTGTCATTAAAAGCCAATATAGATTTTTTAAACAAATTAATAAACTATTAACTAGTTAATTCCACGCTTCCAGCCTTATGGAGTACACAAATCATATTTAAAACATGTGTTCCCTTTACTGTGTATAAAAGAGATAACTAATGAGAACCTACTGCGTAGCACAGGGAACTCTCCTCAATGTTCTGTGGTGACCTAAATAGGAAGGAAATCTTAAAACAGAGGAGATTTATGTACACATACACCTGATTCACACTGCTGTACAGCAGAAACTAACACACTGTGAAACAACTATACTCCAATACAAATTAATAAAAAGAAAGAAAAATAATAGAAAAATAAAATACACGTTCTCATTTTTCCTCTCATTTTTCCTCTTCCTTCTTATCTATCAACACGTATTTGAGTAGCCACTGGTACACAGCACTTCTAGGATATAGCGGTCCAGCCAACCCAAACCTTCTAGATTATGAAATTCCTCTCTTCCTATAAATGTCAGAAAGCAGCAGCTCACTATAATTTGATTTCTCTCTTTCTTAAAGTGAAGTCGCTCAGTCGTGTCTGACTCTTAGCGACCCCATGGACTGCAGCCTACCAGGCTTCTCCATCCATGGGATTTTCCAGGCAAGAGGACTGGAGCGGGTGGCCAGTGCCTTCTCCATCCCTCTTTCTTAAGGTCAGATTAAAACCCAGGAAGATGTTATCTGAGGTTTGCCTTCCCCTGCAAAGGAGAAATCACACAGCACATTTCAGGAATATTTCTTGAAGCATAGTGTGTCCCAGCTCCCCACGTGGCTTGGTGGTAAAGAACCTGCCTACTAAGGCAGGAAACGACGGAGACTGGATTCAGTCCCTAGGTCGGGAGGGTCTCCTGGAGGAGGAAATGGCACCTCACTGCAGCATTCTTGCCTGAAGAACTCCATGGACAGAGGAGCCTGGCGGGCTCCAGCCCATAGGGCCACACAGAGCCAGACACGACTAAGCGACTGCGTAACCACGCACAGGGGTCCCCACTTTGTTCCCTTCCACACACAGCTGCGCTTCATGCTCTAGAGAGGCTGGCTGGATTAACAAGTAGGGTCATACAAGCACAGATTAGAACACAACTCACAATTCTAGGCCATTACATGAAGGCAGTGTTCTCCATGTGGAGGACATAGTTCACACCTCAGAAAGTATCATGGCAAGCGACTCTATTCTGTGACCTTCCGTTTAGTCTAAGGTCAAAATAAATCTTTGAGGACGGCAATATTCTTGGTGGCACAAGTCTTCCTGAACCACCGGGCAATGCATGTACTCCTTCAGCACCAAGGGGGCTTCCTGCAGTGGAGGGTGTGCGAGGAGGTGCAGGCGGTGGAGGCACATTCTCCAGGTTTGGGACCCCATGAAGCTTCCACAGAACCCTGGGCCCTGAGAGACCCAGGGACGGCCTGGCCCTTGTTAGCAGCCACGCTGGTGACATCAAGCTAGCCTCTTCCTCCCTGCAGCCCAGTTTCCCTGTCTCTCTAGTTGGTAAGATGAGGAGCTCTTCCCTGCCTGCCTCACAGGCAGATGATATCAGTAAAAATGCTTTGTGGACAATAAGCATTATATAAAGAGAAGGCATCACCAATGCAACGGACATGAACTTGCGCAAACTTTGGGAGATGGTGAGGGACTGGGAGACCCATGCTGCAGTCCATGGGGTTGCAAAGAATTGGACAGGACTGAGTGACTGGACAACAACAAAGAGAAGGCATGATTAATGTACTATTATCCACTTACAAGGTATCCATTTACAATATAAAGAAAGCTGAATGCGGAGGAATTGATGCTTTTGAACTGTGATGTTGGAGAAGACTCTTGAGAGTCCTTTGGCCAGCAAGGAGATCAAACCAGTCAATCCTAAAGGAAATCAGTCCTGAATATTCGTTGGAACGACTGATGCTCAAGCTCCAATACTTTGGCCACCGGATGCGAAAAACTGACTCACTGGAAAAGACCCTGATGCTCAAAAAGACTGAAGGCAGGAGAAGGGGACGACAGAGGATGAGACGGTTGGATGGCATCACCGACTTGATGGACATGAGTTTGAGCTAGCTTCGGGGGTTGGTGATGGACAGGGAAGCCTGGCGTGCTGCGGTCCATGGGGCTGAAAAAGATCGGACACGACTGAGCGACTGAACTGAACTGATTCATTTTACAAGATGGCACTCCATAAGCACAGAGAGGTCAGGTGACTTAGCCAAGGTCACAAAGCTAGTGAGAAACCCTGGTGACTGTGGAGGGAGAAGGTGACAGAAAGGACTGAAGTCTGTGCCTTCTGCTTAGTCCGGGTCCTTCCCTGAACCTCTGGCTCCCAGTCTGGAGGAGTTGGAGGAGATTACTCAGATCCACGAGCTATTTTTAAAGGTTTTAGGAGTCTAACAGATTCTCATCAATAAGCTGCCCAGACTCAAAATCACGTCTTTATTTTTGGCTAAACTGGCATCAGCCCAGAGCGAGAGTTCTTGTTAGCTCAGGAGTCCTCAACTCTGACTATCCATTTACATCACCAGGGGAGCTTTTTAAGGATGTCCATGCCCAGACCCCACTCTGAACCAATTAAATTTAAACCTCCGGGGGTGTTTGCATTTTCTAAATCTCCCAGGGAATTACAATTGACTGCCAGAATGGAGAACCACTAGGTTGGCTAATGATGATCAGAAATAGACAGGCAGCAATAGTTGTCTTTAACTGCTTATACCACACAGTTAAAGCAATCTTACCAAGATCCTTAACTGAAAGAAATTCACAAAACAAGAAAGAAATTAACACCTCCAGTGTCTTAATGTAGCCAGCATTTATTGTAAACATACTATGTCCCAGACATGAATCTAAATATCTACATGTATGAACTCACTTAGTTCCCATAGAACCTACAACGCTTTCCCAATTTACAGATGAGGAAACAGGCAAACTGCAGTAACTTGCCAAGGTCACAGCTAAAATGTGGTGCAGCTGGGATGGAACTCATGCATCTGGTGCTAGGATCTCGTTTTCTTTTACAGTTGCTTTACAAAGCTGTGTTAGTTTCTGCTGTACAGCAAAGTCAATCAGCCATATGTACACACAGATCCCCTCCCTCAGGGGCACCCCTCCCTCCCCACCCCCATCCCATCCGTCTAGGTCATCACAGAGCACCAAGTTGGGCTCCCTGCATTACACAGCAGGTTCCTACTAGCTATCTATCTTACCCAGGGGTGGGGGGAGGGTTGGAGAAGGACATGGCACCCCACTCCAGTATTCTCACCTGGAAAATCCCACTGACGGAGGAGCCTAGTAGGCTACAGTCCACGGGGTCACGCAGAGTCGGACACAACTGAAGTGACTTAGCAGCAGCAGCAGAGGGGAGGGTGGGATGAGAACTGGGAAACTGGTACCAGTGTCTTACTCCCCACCCTCGGCAGCTTCCTGATACTGCCATCAGATGAGGTTTACAGTATCCTAGCCTCGGCGAGAACATCAAAGATCACACAATACTGGGGAATATAGAACAACTTCTAATCCAAATGCCTGCAGGGGCCAGGACATAAGACACTTGGGCAGGGGCGGGCAGGTGTACATGCAGGCAGGGACAGGGAAGCCCCGGGGTGGGAACCGCGGCAGACCGGCGAGCACATGCCAAGGAAGGGAGACAGCCGCCACCGAATGCAGCAGATTGCGGCCACGTGGGGAGGTGGCCCGCGCTGCTGACTCGTCCAAGTTTCAGAAGATGCTGGAAGCCTGGATTTGTACGTGAAGTGGCCTATTTCCAAACGCTGTCTTGAGTTTTAAACATACTGTACAAGGCAAAACATACCAGAAGGCCATTAGCTTGTGACCTCTAATGTCATCTGTAACACATACATAAACACATATACAACACACACACACAACACACACACATACCCCAATCTTCTGAAACTTTTGAAAAATAGATACATGTATATGTTTAACTGAATCCGTTTGCTGTACACCTGAAACTCACACAACATTGTTCATCAACTATGCTCCAAGAGAAAACTAAAAAAAAAGTTTAAATAAATAAAATTCACTTAATGTGTTCTCTTGGCTTGGTTCTCTGCAATTAGAAACACCAGACCCTGTCTTTCCTTTGTTTTGTGCAAAATGTGAACTATTCGCCGTGTGACACATGGAAAACCCAACAGAAATTTCCCCTGGGTAACTTTAATCGGTGGGCTGACTGGTAAGTCAATGGATAAATAAACTTTTATTAAACACCTATTTTCTCATTTGAATCTCAGCCTAAGTCTGGGAACATGGATTTACTATCCTCACTTTATAGAAAAGCTCAGTCATAATTCATATGATTATTATACAATTGAGATATAATTCAGGTCAAATCACGCACACAGAAGAACTTGTTCCCCTTGTAAAAGCTGAAAGTAATATTGTTGGCCTGTGAAACAAGCAGTTGTCAAGCCCTATTATACAGCCTTATAAAAGAATTTTACTGTCATACTATTACTGTACGAGATACATGGAGAATATTTAAAAAAGAATAATAAATACAGACATCATCAAAAAATTCTGAGTCAGAAATATCTATAGTCTAATCACAGGGTATGCAAATGAAAACTTATTTCATATACTTAGTAATAGCTAATCCTTCTTGAGCTCTTTCTACAAAGCAGCCTTTAATAAGGTATGGTTTCGTGTGTGCACATAAATCTGATACTTCTGTATGTATTCAATTATCCAGACAATATCCCTGTGATATAGGAACTGTTGTCACCACTGAAAGACGAGGAAACCAGGGAACAGAGAAGTTAAGTAATTTGCCCAAGGTCACACAGCTAGTGGGCAGCAGAGGTTGAATCCAAACAAGCTATTGCCAGAGGCTGTGCAGTGGGCCACTACTCTGTAACCTTAAAAAGCACGTCCAGTCCCTGTTTGTTTCGGTTTTTCCCTTAGGATGTACAGTATACAGTGGCGGTGGTGGTTTAGTTGCTAAGTCGTGTCTGATTCTTTCGCAACCCCATGGACTGTACCTCTCCAGGCTTCTCTGTACCTGGGGTTTTCCAGGCAAGAATACTGGAGTGGGTTGCCATGCCCTCCTCCAGGGGATCTTCCCAACCCAAGAATCAAATCCACATTTCCTGCATCACAGGCAGATTCTTCACTGCTGAGCCACCAGGGAAGCCCACCGCCCACCGTCTACAGACCTAGTGAAAAGAGGGCCAAATCAAATGGGCCAATTTTCTCCCCCTGGTTACAGAGTAATAACACAAGCTTTTAAAAATACACCAGCAGACAACCCAAGACACTGGCCCCGTGTAACTTTAGAAAAATCTATCACCCTCCTCAAGTACAGTAGCTTGTTTCAAAAGCACAGATAAGCAGGCTGCTGCTGATCAGTCATGGAAAAGATCACCTTCCCTGGTCTTCTCCAGTCCGCTTGGAAAGCCACCTTCTCCAGAGCACTCCAAACAATCCACCGGGAGATTCTCTGGGGTCTAACCACTTTTCTGACCCATGGAGAAATTACAAGGAAGAGAAAGAGATGGACACAGGGATTATTCTGGAGTCTGCTTTTTCAGGCCCCAGCCTCGGAGAAGCCTTCTTCCTTGCTGGGAGACCGAACGTGGCTGAATTTGGACGTTCTTAAAAACAGAAGCAAAGAGCACCTAAGTCTTAGTCATTTCAGAACTTGAGAGGGAGAGCTTCAGTGGTGGAGGTTTGTTTTTTAAGAAGAAGGGAATGGCTGGCTGGAAATAATATCCTTTTTAGGCACACAGAATCTGCTGCATTTAATATAACCCTGGGTCAGTCTGTGAAAAACAGGGTGGCTAAAGGCCTCATGCTGATTTCAGACCGTGGGTGTGTATCACTGTACATTTTATAAAATTAGCTACAGTGCAGCCTCTGTGTGTGTGTGTGTGTGTGTGCACGCAGTGAGGCTGACTTTTACAAAGTAAACAGCAGTATGTACCCATGAAGCTAAAGATCAGTATCAAGCCAAAGTCTGATTTTAATTTATGAAACTACCTTGTAACTATAGCCATTCTATCCCAAGGTGGGTCCTTGGGGAATGATAAAGTCACCTGAGAGACCCTGCTTCAGCACCTAGTCACATACACTATTCTCTAATATCATAAAAGGGTAATTTACAGATGGAGCATAAAAATACAAAACTTGCTCCTAGACAGAAGGGGGAAAGTGGCTAGAAACTTCAGTCCATCAAGTCTCTTGGCTATTTCTAAGGTCTGTGCTTGGCACATTAGTTTCTTATAAAATATGACAAAAGACATTTCAGCTACCACGAACCATATTTTGTACACATGGCCCTAGATGGCATGCATTACTGAGCTACACCTAGAAAGCAGGAAATAGAAAAGAGCCCATCAGAAACAGGGCATGGTGGGACTTCCTTGGTGGCACAGTGAGACTTCCTTGGTGGTCCAGTGTTTAAGATTCTGTCTTCCACTGCAGGGGGCACCGGTTCACTCCCTGACTGGGGAACCAAGATCCCACATGCCAGCAAGGTCAAGAAAAAAAAAAAAAAAAAAACAGGACACAGCAACTTCACTGACAATCTGCATCTCTAAAATGTGATTCTAGAGTGCCTTTACTAGGCCAAAATGGGAACGAAATCTGAGGAAGAAAAGCAAAAACAAAACCACATGTCTCACCATCACTAGGCCTGGTCTGGATTTCTTTCGGATAAGAGGAAACTCAAAATCCACTCCTTTACCACAAAGCTCACGGTCTTGTTAAAAACCTTCTGCTGGAAAGCCTTTCGTGCCCCACCAAAGTCCTATTTTGTAGGTCACACTCTCATTATCTTATTCTGCGATCAGCCTGATTAAATTATAGAAAATTACTAATACATCACTCAGAATAGAGAGATAAGCTTCCAGCCTGTTGTGTTTGTTTCCCCATCCTCCTCTCCTAAGACTCCAGCAGATATTCAAAAAGGAAGAGTGGAGGAGAGACAAGGCAACTTGGAAAGGGGATGGCAAAAGGGTGTCTTAACCTCCTCCCAGGACTAAGCTGCCCTCAGCTTTCACAAAGGGCATTACTGACCAGTCACAGAAACCAAGAGAGCTTTTTACACTGTGACAATCGGGGCTCCACCATCATTTCCTCTGTGTCTTGTCATCTTTTGAGTCCAAAGACACCACTTTGCATGAAACAACCAGGGTTAGTGCTACTGGCTGAGTTTTTCTCTTTGGGGAAACAAAATCATTCAGACACAATCTCAACTACTGGGATTACTAAATAAATGGGTTTAACCACCAGCCGGGGTTACCACCACCACCATCCCCCCCCCATTTCGAATCCTGTCTTTCCTACACGGATATCTTGACATTAATTAATTAAAGCCAACTTTTAACACCAGGAGAAGCCTGCCTGCTTACTCCACCAACACAACACGATCCCTTGGCTGTCTCTATGGCCTTTGTCCATCTAATTTTATAAGCCTCGCGAGATGAAGATTTTCCACACCTCCCTAGGAACTCTCCTAACAGGCCATTCAAAGACTCTAAAACCTCAAATGCACAGCAAGCTTTAACNAACACCAGGAGAAGCCTGCCTGCTTACTCCACCAACACAACACGATCCCTTGGCTGTCTCTATGGCCTTTGTCCATCTAATTTTATAAGCCTCGCGAGATGAAGATTTTCCACACCTCCCTAGGAACTCTCCTAACAGGCCATTCAAAGACTCTAAAACCTCAAATGCACAGCAAGCTTTAACACTGGCCGAAAGCTGTCCAATTTATACCTCCCCAACGTGATTTATTAACACTTGGTGCAGGAGACTTGTCAATTCACACCAGCTGTGTCATCCCCAGCACGAGACAGCAACACATAGACAAATTAAAAATCAATTTTTTTATTAGAAACTATTTTGAAGCATTAGAAAGAATGCGATTTTGAGCGATCTTCCTCACTTTAACAGCAAAGCTCAGTGGACCTACTTATTGGATGAGGAATACATATAAGAACAGATGGGCATTTTTGCCCAGAATCAAGCAAGCTTGCTTTGTGGTGTCGCAGAATCATCCACAGTGAAATATTTTACTCTTTCAGATTCAGAAAATTTCCCCATGGCCCTTGTCTAGTCAGGAGGTATTGTCTGGTTACTGAAAAAAGTTTAGTAAGAATAAGTAAGGGAAAGATTCAACCTTCTTTCAACAGACATATAAAGACACGTAAAAATAAAACAATAAGAGATCTTGTTGCTTTTCAGTCATTTTGCTTCCCAATTTTACGAGAAAGCAAGAAGGAATTTTTATAAAGTTTTGTTCATGACAAACACAATAACCTGTTCTGGTCTTGACCCACAACTGAGTAAACAGTGAAAATACTGGAATAACAAAACAACTGTTTTATGAACTTTTCCTTTGTGCTCCCCCTTGGGAATAGGCATCGGGCAGCTTTCCAGCAATAAACAGAACAGGGTCTAAACTTGTGCATGTTTAGGGGTAAGCTGAAGCTAATGAGGAAATCTTAANTGGAATAACAAAACAACTGTTTTATGAACTTTTCCTTTGTGCTCCCCCTTGGGAATAGGCATCGGGCAGCTTTCCAGCAATAAACAGAACAGGGTCTAAACTTGTGCATGTTTAGGGGTAAGTTGAAGCTAATGAGGAAATCTTAAAAGTGCTGATGGCATCAATGGTCAAAGGATATACAGATGCAACCAACACACCCCTTTCCCTCTCCAGTTCAGGACCCCAAATGGAATAACGTTCACAAAGGGCTGAGCCTCAGGCCTGGCCAACAGTCCCCGTGTCAGTTTCCCTCTCTTCCACTTTCTTAGGCTGACAAACATTTTTAAACTCTGCAGTCTGGGGATTCTGCTAAAGATAAGCACATGGTATAGCTCCAAGGACCTCTAGGACATTTTTTGGAACATGGTATTGGACCCTGTTAATGGAAAGAACTTTTGTAAGAGAGCCATCAATCGCAGCAGAGTCATATTTAAATCCCCAAACGATAATCACTGCTCTAGGCCAAGAAATAAAGGCTTTACTCTGAATAATAATTTTGAGAGCCACTTCTTAAAAAGAGTTTGACACCCTTGGTTTGGGGTCACCTCTGAAACCTAGTGCAATTCGCCTTTTTTACTCACAGCCAGTAAAACCTAGTGCAGCTCGCCTTTTGTACTCACACACACCATTTCATTCTATAGGACAGACCATTTGTTTATCTGCCCATGTATGAGGCCCATCTAACAGAAAAAAAAAAAAAACGAACCCTCACATACACTTACTTCGGAGGCCCAGGAGGAAGGGACTGTGCAGAATTTTAAATCAGAAATCTAACGCTTAGGTTAGTAGTGTCAGGTTAAAGGCTCACCCATCCCCAAAGCTAATTCGGTTCTGAACGGTCCCATGGGTGTCTAGTTGAACAGAAGCAGCTAGGAAACCTTAGCAGGCCGAAGCTCAGCCTGGGGAATTGCTGGGACTCCGTGCCAGAAGCTGAGGCTCACCCCAGACTTGGTATCAGATAATACCAACTGCTAGTCTGGATTTCCAGGACTCATCTACTAGAGGCTGGAACTTCCAGGTTCCCTGGTGTCTCTGCTATATAGTGGGAGGACTCTGGGCTTTGTAGATTCTCGCTGTGGTTGGCTACTATTGTATTTAATAACACATAGAAAGAGTTTATTCGTAGCAATGATTCATTGGGAAGAGGAAAAGAAGCATGGGGGGGGTACCTAAGAGAAAGTAGAAAGCAATCTAAATTTTCTAGAAATGCAGTTATCACAAGTTTCTTTTTCTGGTAATTCTAATGTGAGTTTCTTACATGTGTTTACAGGCTCTCTAAATTTTAAAGACATTCTATCAATAGTAGCTCTTAAGCACCTGTATTTACTCAGAAGGCTCTTTGGTTTCAAAAGCAGTTCCTTCCCATCTCATCCCCCTCTGACCCTTCTCACCCTGAGACTACCTCTACATAACTTCTTAAAAACTCAGGAAGATTTCTATTAAGGCAATCCATCCCCAACTCACTGTATTTTAATTTAGATTCAAAACGGGTTCTCCAGGGAAAGAAAAATCCTGACACCCCTCCTCCCCCACATACACACAAATAAACAAATAAAGAACTTAGCATTCACACTGGAATTTAGGACTACAATTGTATTCTACACTAAACACAAATGAACACTAATTTTTACCAAAGTCCACCTCACTGCAAGTTCCTTCAAGACACACTCAGCACTTAAGGCAGTCTGGGGTTACTGTCTGAATTGCAAAATACACCATTTGCCCATAAACTGCTCTCAGCTCAAATGCAAGCTGCTTACAAAACATGTGTAAACCATGCTTAAAACAGGCTGCACACATCCACAAAAATCCATTCAAAGCAAAGGTAAGTGGAAAAAAAGCATCGCAAATTAGGCTTCTCTTTAAAAACTGGAGGCACTTTTACGGTGTTTCCAAAAGGTAATTGCTTTTTACTTCAGTAAAAGTGGCTTTATGTGACTGGGAGAAGGAGTTGATTTTTTTTTTTTTCTTTAAACTGAGTGTATAACAGTATTCAATTACAGAATTGGGTGGGTGGGAGAGCCCACTGGCAAAATCTAACTCAATCACCAGGCCCCGGCGCCCTGGNTCCCAATAAAAATAACGAGAATAAAAAGGTAACATATGGTGAAATCAGTAACTAGGTGGATGGACTAAGCGCCCCGTTTTGAACTGTCCAGTGGAGTTAAAACTGGAAAATGCCTAAATGAAAATTACAGCTCCTTGACAAAGGGGGGATAAATAAGATTAGGTCACCCCTGATGGTTGATTTAACTGCTACATGATACTCCTACAGTGCACACAACAATCTTGACTTCTGAAATTTACTTTTTTCCCTGCTATAATGGAGGTGTGTGACGCTTACCCTAAAGCAATTCCAGCTTGCATTATGAGCTCAATATAGCAGTTTTCATTAACTGAGACATACTTTCATTACAAATCACACATCTTTCTTTAAAGAGAGACATAAAGGGGAAAAAATAGAAAAGGATGGGTCTCACTCCAGCACAAAAGGTATTTGGTGAAAGAGGACTGTTCTCTTTGTGACTTGCAGTCATTTGGATAAAAGTTCACTCAGAGGTTGTTAATGATTTAAACTCCAAAATCTGCTACTATAATTGAAGTAAAAAACGGTCTGAAGAAGAGTTGTTTCATAAAACTCTCTTTGTAAAAGAAAACTTTGAACTTAGCAGAATACATTATATGTCATGAGTCAGATGTAGCGAAAAAATAAAAAAGGTGCATTATTTAACTACATCTTCCCTTTTTAGCTTTTTAAAACCTCTGACTCATCATCTTATTATGTTAAATATTTTCTTACAAATTTTAAAATAGATTTTTTCATCAAAGAAGGTGGAGGCACGGCAAAGATACAGAACATTAAAATGACACTCCATATGCTTATATGGATAGATAACGCCTCTTGGAGGTTCTGACTGAATTCTCACAACTGGAGTGATGTTCAAGACAGTGATGGGGGTTAATTCTGTAAACACTCCTTCAAAAATAACAATAAGCTTTCCTATTGCACGCTTTTCTTAGAGAAGCTTAAAAAGTGTTTTATCTCCCAAAAGATGTTTTTCATTGATAGTGAAATCTCAGGATGAAACTCTCANTCAAGACAGTGATGGGGGTTAATTCTGTAAACACTCCTTCAAAAATAACAATAAGCTTTCCTATTGCACACTTTTCTTAGAGAAGCTTAAAAAGTGTTTTATCTCCCCAAAGATGTTTTTCATTGATAGTGAAATCTCAGGATGAAACTCTCATTGCCAACTCCCCCGAAAGATCTAGCTTCCCAGTGACAAGTAATGCCATCTGAAGCAGGTTTTGAAACACCTGCTTGAATTCAATCTAAAACCAAACGAGAGCAGTCAGGTTTGAAATGGAGCATCCACGCTTAAACCAACTCTTCCTTGAATATCGGCTTACGTAAACTGATGGGCTTCTCTGTTGGATCAGTGGTGAAGAACCTGCCTGCCAGTGCAAAAGACTCCGGTTCAATCCCTGCATCAGGAAGATCCCCTGGAGAAGGAAATGGCAGGATTCTTGCCTGGGAAATCCCATGGACAGAGGCTGGCAGGCTACAGTCCTTGGGGTTTTGAAGAATTGGACACAATTAAGTGACTAAACAGCAACAAACTGGTAGTTAAGTCTCCCCAAGTTCCAACTTGAAATAGAACTATCTTCCAATGCAGATCAAATTCAACTTAGGCCATGATTTTTGACTACCATTGGTAGCATTGGTCATGATATTAGTATATNTCAAGACAGTGATGGGGGTTAATTCTGTAAACACTCCTTCAAAAATAACAATAAGCTTTCCTATTGCACGCTTTTCTTAGAGAAGCTTAAAAAGTGTTTTATCTCCCAAAAGATGTTTTTCATTGATAGCGAAATCTCAGGATGAAACTCTCATTGCCAACTCCCCAGAAAGATCTAGCTTCCCAGTGACAAGTAATGCCATCTGAAGCAGGTTTTGAAACACCTGCTTCAATTCAATCTAAAACCAAACCAGAGCAGTCAGGTTTGAAATGGAGCATCCACGCTTAAACCAACTCTTCCTTGAATATCGGCTTAAGTAAATTGATGGGCTTCTCTGTTGGATCAGTGGTGAAGAACCTGCCTGCCAGTGCAAAAGACTCGGGTTCAATCCCTGCATCAGGAAGATCCCCTGGAGAAGGAAATGGCAGGATTCTTGCCTGGGTAATCCCATGGACAGAGGCTAGCAGGCTACAGTTCTTGGGGTTTTGAAGAATTGGACACAATTAAGTGCCTAAACAGCAACAAACTGGTAGTTAAGTCTCCTCAAGTTCCAACTTGAAATAGAACTATCTTCCAACGCAGATCAAATTCAACTTAGGCCATGATTTTTGACTACCATTGGTAGCATTGGTCATGATATTAGTATATCAATGGTAAATTAGATAAATTTTTACATAGACTCATTGCCTTGAATATATAGCATCTCTAAACCTAACACAAGATGAGCAGAGTGGTCACAGCACTTCACCACTGCTCACTCCAAGCCTGTAGCTGGGCTATGGAGGACTCTCACTCTGCACAGACACACCATCACCTCTTTTTGAATTGCCAGCTCTTTACAATGCTTCAGTTCAGTTCAGTTCAGTCACTCAGTCGTGTCCGACTCTTTGCGACCCCATGAACCGCAGCACGCCAGGCCTCCCTGTCCATCACCAACTTAAGTACCCTATAAAAGAAAACACACTTTAGGCCTTGCCTCAAAGTAGAGTACATTTCCTGCAACCTTTTAAAGGCATACAGACAAATGCTATCAACATTTAATTATATAGGTGTTCTACCAACAGCCAAAAACATTTTTAATTGAATTTGTTCATGCCTCTACCTCTTTCCAAAAATCATTTGAAGTAGCACACAGCAACAGAAAAATGGAAATAAGGACAGAACAACTTACGTTTTAATCTCAGCTTAGAATCTCTGCCACAAAGCACCCTTCAAGGGCCCTGCATCTCCCCCTCAAAGCCCAGATGTTTAGGGAACACAAACTGATTGTAACATTTGACTAACCTAAAAATATTAGGAAGATAAATAGCTGGAGGTTACTATAATGGATTTCAAAATCAAGTGGATAAATAATTCGGGAAATATGTATCTTTTGGATGCCTTTTCCCATGAACTTGGATTACTGTTGACTATGGTCATCAAGTTGTAATATTCTATTTGATTCACCCTTGTGGCCCAAGCTTTTGAAAGCATATTTTATCTTAATAATTAAAGTATTCTCTCCACTTCCATCACCTCTCAAATGTAAGATTAAGATAGATTTTCTCAGAACTGTACATTCTAAGATGATGTTTCATAAATACTCTCCTAGGAGTAATTCTATCCTTCCCCAAATCTTCCTAAGGGTAGTAGACAGGGGAGCACCCCCCCTAGAATAATGTGTGGTCTAGAGAAGTCCTTGAGGTCAAAACTCTTTTCAGAATATTATTTGCCCTTTTATCCATGTTGACTGATGCTAAAAGCAATGGTAATGAAATGCTGGCAACTTAGCAGCTCAAATCAAGACAATGGCACAAAAATGTGTTGTATTAGTAGTCATTCTCTTCGTCACTTAAGAGAAAAAAGAAGAGGTTCATTTAAGAATGTCCTTGATAGAGTAGTAAAAGTTATTAATTTTATTAAATCTCAACCCTTGAGTGCAAGACTTTTAAATATATTCTTTGTGACAAAATGTTAGGTACCTATAAAGTACTTGTGCTGCACGCTGAAGTACATCATTATCTCAAAGAAAATCACTCTTGAGATGGTTTGATACAGCTGCTTTTTCCATAGAATATTATTTTTACTTGAAAGAATGACTGACAAACTGATTATTCAGACTTGAGTATTTCTCCAAAAATGACTGAAGTGAGCCTGTAACTTCAAAGAAAACAATTCATGATATTTTTGACAATGATAACATTTGTAGTTAGGAGTGAAAAGTAGAATTTTAGACAACTGTTCTATCACTGTGACTTTCAACAGCTTCCTGATATAGACTTTTCTGATGAGACTCATAGTGATATTAACGAATGTGACTTTTTGATATTGTGTCAACCTTTTGGAAGAACTGAAGAACTCAGTATCTTCCAAAAGACCAATACATGATGTTACAAAATCATATTGTAGTAAAGATCTATTTAAAGTACAAGATAAACCAAAGGATTTTAACATAACAGTGTAAAAAGGTCATTGACATGGTTTCAAATTCCACACTGTCAGTAACTTTTAAGAAACTACCACTCATCAAGTTTTACTGTTACATCAAAGAAAAATATCTACAATCACCTGAAAAAGCTATTAAAATCTTCCTCCCTTCTTCTAACTTCATATCTGTGTGAGGGTTGATTTTCTTCTTGTGTGTCTTTAACCAAAGCAACATATCACAACAGATTGAAAGCAAAAGCAGATAGGAGAATCCAGCTTGTCTTCTAGTAAGTCAGATACTGTAGAGATTTGCAGAAATGTAAACTAATGCCACTCTTTTCACTAATTTTTTTGTTTTGAAAAGTATATTTTTCATAAGAATGTGTTAACTTGAATTACACTTATTGTTGTCATTATATAGAAATTAATAAACAATTATTTTAGAAATTCCACAGTTGTTATGTAGTAAATATCAAGTCATAACCCACATAAACAACAGTTCTTTGGTATCCTCAGTAATTTTAAGGATACAAAAGATTCCTAATTCCAAAAAGTTTGAGAACCACTGCCCTAGAAATAAGTTGAGATACAATTAAGGGACAAAAGAAATTCTATGAGTGTTTTACTTGTCTCCAAACCCAATTGTAAATATGTNTTACACTTATTGTTGTCATTATATAGAAATTAATAAACAATTATTTTAGAAATTCCACAGTTGTTATGTAGTAAATATCAAGTCATAACCCACATAAACAACAGTTCTTTGGTATCCTCAGTAATTTTAAGGATACAAAAGATCCCTAATTCCAAAAAGTTTGAGAACCACTGCCCTAGAAATAAGTTGAGATACAATTAAGGGACAAAAGAAATTCTATGAGTGTTTTACTTGTCTCCAAACCCAATTGTAAATATGTTACACTTCTCAAAAAAATGAAACCCTCTTATCTCCAGGAAATGAAAGTTGGTTCTGTGTGTCCCAAGACTGGCTTCTCTTATGAGATTTCTTATGAAATGCAGAGAGGATGTATTAGAATTCTTTAAAGAAAAAAAAAAAACAGTTAAAAGAATTTGCCTGCAATGCAGGAGATACATGAGACGCAGGTTTGATTCCTGGGTTGGGAAGATCCCCTGGAGAAGGGCATGGCAGCCCACTCCAGTATTCTTGCCTGGAGAATCCCATGGACAGCGGAGCCTGAAGGTCTGCAATCCACAGGGTTACGCAGAGTGGGATACAACTGAAGCAACTGAGCACACACTCTTTCATTCATTCATTTACTTATTTATTTATTGCAGGGTTGACTCATGAGGTTAGGGAGGCCAAGAAGTCCCATGACCAACTGTCAGAGAACAGGAAAGCCAATAGTATAATTCAGAGTCAAATGGCCCGAGAATTGGGGAAGGCAATGGTATAAGTCCATGTCTGAGTTCAAAAGGCCGAGAACCAGGAGCTGCAGTGTCCAAGGTCGGGAGAAGAGGGATGTTTCAGTTCAAGCAGCAAGAGTGAATTTGCCTTTCCTCTGCCATTTTGTTCTATTCAGGCCCTCTGTGGATTGGACTATGCCTGCCTTGGCTGGTGAGGACAATCTTCTCTACTCAGTGTATGGTTTCAAATGCTCATTTCTTCCGGAAACACCCTCACAAACACACCTAGAGATATTAATAACACCAGCTATCTGGGCATCCCTTAGCCCACCCAGTCTTATGGACACATAAAATGAACTATCATAGAGGGCAAGCTTCCCTGATAGCTCAGTTGGTAAAGAGTCTGCCTGTAATGCAGGAGATCCTGGTTCAATTCCTGGGTCAAAAAGATCTGCTGGCGAAGGGGTAGGCTACCCACTCCAGTATTTTTGGGCTTCCCTTGTGGCTCAGCTGGTAAAGAATCCATCTGCATTGTGGGAGACCTGGCTTTGATCCCTGGGTTGGGAAGATCCCCTGGAGAAGGGAAAGGCTACCCACTCCAGTATTCTGGCCTGGAGAATTCCACGGATTGTATAGTCCATGAGGTCGCAAAGAGTCGGACTTACTTCACTTCACTTCACTTCACTTCGTAGAGGGCAAGTAGGTATTCACCAAGTGCTGTTGGTACAGATTGTTCAGCTGGGTGGAGACGCTGGTTATTCTGAACAGAGGACCCAACCCTCTTCTGATCTCAGACCCTTTAGGACAAGAACACCACCTCTCTCTCTTAAGGCCTGAGCTATGTGCCTCAAGAGTTAAAACAGGGACTCTCTTAACCCCCAAAGTGCTTCAAGTCTGACATTTTAAATAATGAGTGCTTGTCTCAAGGCAGAGATATGGGTCTGGCGTCTCTCCTGGCCTGAACCTCACGTGTTGTAAATCAGTATCTGGTGACGATGACCAGCCATCATACACAGAAAGGGGAGGCTTTTGTTCTCATGTGTGCGTATGTTCTGAAGAGGCCAGGGCCTAGCTGGGATCAGCAAGTTTTGTCACAATTTGAACTCACTGTGTTTTCAAAGGTTGTGGGTGAACAGGCACATGACCTGGCAGAGAAGCTGCCAAAGGTAACATTTCTGGGCATTTTGGAGGCCTTCCATCCAAATTCTCATTTTGGGGTCTTTCCCTTAAACTTCTTCCCCATAGTTCTCCACCGCAACACCGACTGGGAGAACAAGTCATATTTAGATTTAGTAAGTCCTGATCTCTGCCCTCTATGGCCTCTGTTTCTCTTGCCTTCCTATAATGACTGAGTTACTCAGTCTTTCCTTATTTATTCCAAACTTGAACCCCAGCTGAATGTTAAGCCCCTGTCTCCCAAGCCTCATTGCTAGGATTCATAACATCTCTACCAGTTTAGCTTCCCTGGGCCTCACTTTTTTTTTTTTTTCCAATCTGCAATGGATGAAAAAACTCCCCTAAGCAACTGCCCCCCACCACCATTTTCATGCATTTTTCCAGCAGATTTGTCTGGTCGCTTAATGTACTTCTTTGCTGCCTGACCCAGTCACCCTCTGACCTGCCTCAAATCATACTGCTGTCTCCTTGCAAGACTTGCCTTGTGCTTTCTCTCAGAGCCCTTCTCTGGCTGCAGTTGTCCCTGATCCAGTGTCTCTACAATTGTCTGTCTTCCTTGAGCTGGTTTTTCTTGCTATCTTCTCCCACCATGGGGCACCCACTCAGGGCCTCTCGGTAAGGTTGTTTACCCAACTCCCAGGTCAAGGAATGCCCTGCTTAGACTATAGGATCGAAGGGCCTAATGCTACAAGAATAACACAGAACAGAATGATAACACTTTCCAGTTCATGATTGTTGGTGATGAGCAAATAAAATGGGAGCAAAAACCAATCAGAAAGTTTTCTGTGGATTTCCCTATATTCTTTCCTCCGAGATTGCTATCTTTGTAGTCAGTAGTTTTGCCAAATTTTATGTAGTCAGATATCTCATTGACAGAAAGACCAATTTACCTTGAGCTTCAGCGGTGTCTTCTTGGTTATTGAAGGATTGGCTATTTCGTTTTTATTGGATTACAAGTCATTTCATAGAAAACAGCAAATGATAATGCCATGGGAATCAGCTATTACATGCTCTCTCGCTTCCATCACTTAATCTCATACTTTATTATTTTTAATAAAGAGGAGAAATAGAGCTTCGAATTAGAATCACAGAACTTTGTGGCCAGAAGGTACTTGCGGACCACTTGGTTTATCCCTGGTATTTCACAGGCAAACAACTTAGAGGGACTGAAACAGTAGGGGTCGATGCACCTAGCTGAGTTCTCATTAGCGGCTGCCTGCTCTTCCAGAAAAGTAGAGCTCAAACACAGGATAATGTGATGGCTTCTTTGTCCAGCCCAATGGATTTAAGTAAACCTACAAGAACTTACAAGCATTTGATGTAGCAACACACAAAGTGAGGAAACTGACTGCCTTGAAATATTGTACCTGGAAAACTCAGCATAGGTTTATTATTTTACTAGCTTCTGGAAGGTCAAAGGACAGTTATGGGGATGACAAGAAACTTTTAAAATTATAAAGAAAAATTCACAAATTGTAGCGATGAACTCTACGTGGAGAATACAGATGCTGTTGATAAAAGATGGAAATCTTCAAAATAAAAGCAGGGGAGAGTAAGTTGACATTCTGAGCAGAAACATTGCAAACATTTCAAAATAAAATGTTTATACCACCATGAAGAGAGTGTTTATGAAGCCCAGCTTCAGGTCCCGTGTTACCCCATGGTACACTTGGCCTTCGCTAATTGTCTTACAGAAGTCTTTTAGTGAGGGTCATGGGTACTTTGGAAGGATGTCAATGTACCAGTGCAAATCTATTACCCTTAAGGCAGAAACCATGAGTCACCAACCCCGTTCCCTGACANAAATTTGGGTGGAGTTGGAAGCCCACAGGAAGTCTTTGTTTCCAAAATGGTATGCATGCCTGCGTGCTCGGTCCTGTCTGCCTCTTTGCGATCCTGCGGAGCGGAGCCCGCCAGGCTCCTCTGTCCATGGGATTCTCCAGGCAGGAATACCGCAGTGGGTTGCCGTGGCCTCCTCCAGGGGATCTTACTGACCCCCACATGCAATCAAACTCACATCTCCTGTGTGTTCTGGAACACAGGAGGATTCTTTACCGCTGAGCCACCAGGTATAGGTGAATCTATTCGCAGGGCAGGAATAGAGACCCAGATGTAGGGAATGGATATGTGGTCATCCNGCCTCCTCCAGGGGATCTTACTGACCCCCACATGCAATCAAACTCACATCTCCTGTGTGTTCTGGAACACAGGAGGATTCTTTACCGCTGAGCCACCAGGTATAGGTGAATCTATTCGCAGGGCAGGAATAGAGACCCAGATGTAGGGAATGGATATGTGGTCATCCGCGGGAGAAGGAGGGACAAATAGGGAGACTGGGATTTGAGGAATGTGCACTGCCATGTGTAAAACAGATAGCCAGCAGGTACCTACTGTACAACGCAAGGAGCTCAGTTCGGTGCTCTGTGGTGACCTAGATGGAAGGGATGGGAGGATGGGAGCGAAGACCCAGAGGGAGGGGTTATTTGTTTCGCTTAGTTGTGGAAATAACACAGCTATGCCCACTCCCCACCCCAAAAGAAGTAATTGGTTTCCATTGTTGAAAAGCTAAGAACGCAATAGGAGCCACTTGCTTGAGAAGGCCATAAAGGCCCAATGTTGCAATTGCAGACTTCAACGAAGTGTCNAAATTTGGGTGGAGTTGGAAGCCCACAGGAAGTCTTTGTTTCCAAAATGGTATGCATGCCTGCGTGCTCAGTCGTGTCTGCCTCTTTGCGATCCTGCGGAGCGTAGCCCGCCAGGCTCCTCCGTCCATGGGATTCTCCAGGCAGGAATACCGCAGTGGGTTGCCATGGCCTCCTCCAGGGGATCTTACTGACCCCCACATGCAATCAAACTCACATCTCCTGTGTGTTCTGCAACACAGGAGGATTCTTTACCGCTGAGCCGCCAGGTACAGGTGAATCTATTCGCAGGGCAGGAATAGAGACCCAGATATAGGGAATGGATATGTGGTCATCCGCGGGAGAAGGAGGGACAAATAGGGAGACTGGGATTTGAGGAATGTGCACTGCCATGTGTAAAACAGATAGCCAGCGGGTACCTACTGTGTAACGCAAGGAGCTCAGTTCGGTGCTCTGTGGTGACCTAGATGGATGAGATGGGAGGATGGGAGCGAAGACCAAGAGGGAGGGGTTATTTGTTTCGCTTAGTTGTGGAAATAACACAGCTATGCCCACCCCCCACCCCAAAAGAAGTAATTGGCTTCTATTGTTGAAAAGCTAAAAACTCAATAGGAGCCACTTGCTTGAGAAGGCCATAAAGGCCCAATGTTGCAATTGCAGACTTCAACGAAGTGTCAAAAAATTCTGAGCCCTGGAATTTTCACTTTGTCTCTTCTTTCCTTATTAGCAATTCATTCCTCAACTCTCAACTTCAAGCCAGGACTCTAGACTCTACCTGCCTGTTCGCTTAACCAGCTTCTTTGAATTGACTTCTGGTCCTCCTCCCTCCGCTCAGATGTGCCTGGTCACAAAGTCTTGCTTTTTCCTCCAACAAGATCAGTTCTTTCCTGCATCGTAGGGCCCAAGCCTGCATCACAGGTTCTTCCATTAAAAATTTCAAATTAAATTTTATGACTGCATGGGTATAAGGATGAATGGATTAATGTTACATATTAAAATAGTCCCTTTGATCTGAAAATTTATGTTCTCTTTCCGATTTTAAAAGGAACTGAAATATTTTCATTGGCTCCTAAAGGAACTGTCGCCCTGTGTCTCCTGGGCCTGGTGGAGAAGTCAGCCTTGAGGTCTTTGCCTTTGCTGTTCCCTCTGCTAGAACTGTGGTGTTGGAGGACACTCTTGAGAGTCCCTTGGACTGCAAGGAGATCCAACTAGTCCATTTTGAAGGAGATCAGCCCTGGGATTTCTTTGGAGGGAATGATGCTAAAGCTGAAACTCCAGTACTTTGGCCACCTCATGTGAAGAGCTGACTCACTGGGAAAGACTCTGATGCTGGGAGGGATTGGGGGCAGGAGGAGAAGGATGAGATGGGTGGATGGCATCACTGACTCGATGGACGTGAGTCTGAGTGCATTCCGGGAGTTGGTGACGGACAGGGAGGCCTGGCGTGCTGCGATTCATGGGGTTGCAAAGAGTCGGACACGACTGAGCAACTGAAGTGAACTGAACTGCTAGAAGTGCTCTTCCCCCAGATAATCACACAACACAAAAACACTTCATGTTCCTGCAGAAATGGCCTTTTTTTCAGAGAGGCTTTCTCCCATCACCTTATCTAAAACAGGCCCCATACCTCACCTCCTGACAATCACCTCCATCCCTCAATCCTACTCTCCTTTTCTTGTAAGCATCTGAAATCATTGTAGATATTTGTTTATATTTTACTAGTTTGTGGTCTGTCTCTCACCAGAATGTAAGTTGTTAAGACTAGGTACTCTGTCTCCAGGGCCCAATGTGCCAAGACTCACAGTTGAAGCTCATAAATGTCTGTGCATAGTGAACGAATTTGTGCTTTCTTGATTCTAAACCCTTCATTGTCCCACATAGAAATAAAATTGAAAGAGGGCATTAAAGAAGAAAGAAAAGGCTTTATTGATCAAATATCCAACCTTATGGAAGATCTTGGAAAGGCTGGAGACATGCTGGGAGCCCCCAGGTCTTCCTACCAGGCCCTGTACTCCGGGCTGTCCATCACCTTGTACGTTTCCCTATCTCGACACACATCACCCGGTTCTGTAATCACTCACTGTTGCTGAAGCTGGGATTTTCATGCCTTGTGCCTTCCCCTCCTCCTCTCCCTTCCCCCTCCCCCTTTACCACCACCTTCTTTTCCTTCTCGCCTTCCTCCTCCTCCTTCCTTCTTCATCTTCCTCTCCCTCTTCTTTGAAAGTGAGTATTAGTCGATCAGTCGTGTCTGATTCTTTGTGACCCTATGGACTGTAGCCCACCGGGTTCCTCCTCTATCCATGGAATCCTCCAGGTAAGAATATTGGAGTAGCTTTAATTGCATTTTATTGTGGTAAGAATACTTAACATGAGGTGTACCCTCTTAATGATTTGTTTAGGTCTCTAATACAATATTGTCCATCAACTGTATCCCAATAAATTTTTTTTAAATGCAGTATTGTTAACTATAGGTAAAATGTGGTACAGCAGGTCTCTAGAACTTATCCATCTTTCTTAACCGAAACTTTTTGCTGATGCAGCGTTACCTTCCCAATTCTCCCCTCCCTCCTTTCCCAGATTCTAGCAACCACCGTTCCATCATCTATGCATTTGCCTGTTTAAGACACTACATATAAAAAGGATCATTTAATATGTGTCTTTCTGTGACTGGCTTATTTCACTCAGCATAGTAACCTCAAGGTCCATCTGTGTTGTGGCATATGGCAGAATCTCCTTCTTTTTTAAGACTGAATAATATTCCATTGTATGTATAGACCACATTTTCTTTATTCATTTATCAGCTGATGGACATATGATTTGCTCCCACATCTTGGCTATAGTGAATCATACTCCAGCAAATAGGAAGATGTGCAAATAGGTCTTTGAAATTATTCTTTCAATTATTTGAGGGTATATACTCAGAAATGGGATTTTGGGGGTTGTACAGTGGTTCTGTTTTAATTTTTTCTGGAAATGCCATACTATTTGGCATACTGGGAGCATCATTTTACAACCCTACTTCCAACATGCAAGGGTGCCAATTTCTCTGTGTCCTTGCCAACACTTGATATATTTAGCTTTTTTTTTTTTTTTTATAATAGCCATCCTGAGAGATGTGAGGTGATACCTCACAGTGGCTTTGATTTGCTGATAATTAATAACATTGATAATGTTTCCATATACCTGTTGGCCACTTGTGTCTTCATAGCAAAATGTCCATTTAAGTCTTTAGCTTACTTTTTATCTGGGTTATTTACTTATTTATGGTTTTGCTCATGGGTTGTAGGAATTCTTTATATATTTTGGACATGAATCCCTTGCCAGGGAGTCGTAAAATATGTGCTCCCACTCTGTTGATTGCCTTTTCTCTTCACTTCTTGCTTCCTTTGCCGTGTACCTCACGACTTCTAAGAACACGTACTGAGAACTCAATAGATTGCTGCTGAATCAAAAGTGAATGAACTGGAAAGAGAGAAGGATATAGAAGATTCTGTAGAAGTTTAAAGAACTTATACTTCAACATCAGATTGCACAGAACGGATGAGGATGGCTTTAACAAAATGGGGACGTATGTTGGCCGAAGCAAGAATCATTTAGTGTGCGAAAGAGAGAGCTTGTAAACATCACAGATGTCTAGAAACAGGTCTCGGAGCGATCTCCAAGTAGCAGGTATGATTCTTGGTTGCAAAATTCTCTCTTGAGGAAAAAGGAGACTTAACGGCTCTTTGAAAAGTGCAGGGGCAGGTTTACGTCCAGCTCCCCAGATTTTGAGCTCTGCCAACTCACTGGCCTGTGTTGTTCCTCCTCCAGTTGGAGTGGTGTCATCTCAGGCTCCACACTGCAGCAACATGGAGGCATTGCTCCATCTTTTTGTCCTCTCAAATCCAGCACCCGAAGTAAGTGAGTCTCTTCCTTAGAAGTTATTTGTGAGGTCTCGTTGTCTGTCATTGCTTGTGATTTGACCATTTACCTTTGGCCAATCACAGTACCTTGGAGGAGTGTGCTGGCGCTCTTAGGGCTGGGTCACCTCGTGGAGTGATCCTTGGTGTGGGGAAAGGCAGTGTGAGTGCCCCAGAGCCCCGGGGAGCAGAAATGAGTGTGCTGGGGGGGCTCCAGACCACAGTTACAGGAAGTAGGTGTATGGATGCTGAGTGACCAAAAAACAGAAGTGCATTACGCTTGGCTCCAGAAAGAGTCATGAACTTTTTCACATCACAGGCTGAGACCTGAACTAAGAGGTTGCAGGGAAATAGGAATAATATTAAACCCCCCAGGGACAACAAGAAACGATCATTAGCAACTGTGGAGGAAAAATAGATTCCTATCCTCACAATTCCAGCGCCCTGTTATGTTAGCAATTCCTATGATCTCGGGAATGAAGAGGGGGGTGTTTCATTTTATTGAAGCATTAAAAAAGACACAAGACACTAATTTAGTTTTAATGCAACTTCAGCCTTGAGACATGGGTGTGGGTGTGGGTGGGGAGTGAATTACCTTTTCTTCAGGGAAGGGAAGGAGTCTTTCACTCAGGAAAGCTGCTGTACAGAAGGAGTAGTTGCTTTTTCTACAGTTGTTTCTCACCAGATTATCTTAAGTAAGTCATTTCTGTGCCTCTGAGAAGTTGGGTCAATGCCAGATAATTATCTACTTAACCTTAAGTGTTAGGCAAGAAAGCTTGGTAGATGTCTTATTTTATTTATTTTTTGAAATTGAAATATGGTTGATTTACAATGTTCTAGGTGTTCAGCAAAGTGATTTAGTTTTACATATGTATATATCTTTTCCACTATAGGTTATAATAAGATATTGAATATAGTTCCCTGTGCTAAAAGTAGAATCTTGTTTATCTTTTCTATATGTAGCAGTGTGTATATGTTGATCCTAGACTCCTAATTTATCCATCCTCCTGTTTCCCCTTTGCTAACCATAAGTTTGTTTTCTCTATCTGTGAGTTTATGTCTGTTTTGTATCTTTATTTGCATCTTTTTTTAAGATTCTACATACAAGTGATATCATATGATATTTGTCTTTCTCTGTCTGACTTGCTTCACTTAGTATGATAACCTCTAGGTCCATCCCCATAGCTGCAAATGGCATTTCATTCTTTTTAATGGCTGAGTAATATTCCATATATATANTATGTCATTGCTTGTGATTTGACCATTTACCTTTGGCCAATCACAGTACCTTGGAGGAGTGTGCTGGCGCTCTTAGGGCTGGGTCACCTCATGGAGTGATCCTTGGTGTGGGGAAAGGCAGTGTGAGTGCCCCAGGACCCCGGGGAGCAGAAATGAGTGTGCTGGGGGGTCTCCAGACCACAGTTACAGGAAGTAGGTGTATGGATGCTGAGTGGCCAAAAAACAGAAGTGCATTATGCTTGGTTCCAGAAAGAGTCATGAACTTTTTCACATCACAGGCTGAGACCTGAACTAAGAGGTTGCAGGGAAATATGAATAATATTAAACCCCCCAGGGACAACAAGAAACGATCATTAGCAACTGTGGAGGAAAAATAGATTCCTATCCTCACAATTCCAGCGCCCTGTTATGTTAGCAATTCCTATGATCTCGGGAATGAAGAGGGGGGTGTTTCATTTTATTGAAGCATTAAAAAAGACACAAGACACTAATTTAGTTTTAATGCAACTTCAGCCTTGAGACATGGGTGTGGGTGTGGGTGGGGAGTGAATTACCTTTTCTTCAGGGAAGGGAAGGAGTCTTTCACTCAGGAAAGCTGCTGTACAGAAGGAGTAGTTGCTTTTTCTACAGTTGTTTCTCACCAGATTATCTTAAGTAAGTCATTTCTGTGCCTCTGAGAAGTTGGGTCAATGCCAGATAATTATCTACTTAACCTTAAGTGTTAGGCAAGAAAGCTTGGTAGATGTCTTATTTTATTTATTTTTTGAAATTGAAATATGGTTGATTTACAATGTTCTAGGTGTTCAGCAAAGTGATTTAGTTTTACATATGTATATATCTTTTCCACTATAGGTTATAATAAGATATTGAATATAGTTCCCTGTGCTAAAAGTAGAATCTTGTTTATCTTTTCTATATGTAGCAGTGTGTATATGTTGATCCTAGACTCCTAATTTATCCATCCTCCTGTTTCCCCTTTGCTAACCATAAGTTTGTTTTCTCTATCTGTGAGTTTATGTCTGTTTTGTATCTTTATTTGCATCTTTTTTTAAGATTCTACATACAAGTGATATCATATGATATTTGTCTTTCTCTGTCTGACTTGCTTCACTTAGTATGATAACCTCTAGGTCCATCCCCATAGCTGCAAATGGCATTTCATTCTTTTTAATGGCTGAGTAATATTCCATATATATATAAAACAACTTCTTTGTCCATTCAAATGTCTTATCTTACTATGCCTTATTTTCTTTAGTATAGAAAGGAGGCAGAGGCTTACCTAGGCTCCCTGGTAGCCACAGCCCACTCACACGAGCACGCTTTACTTCTTCCAAGTTTATGGTTTCGAATCGGGGAGCAAGAATGTCCGTGTTTGTTTCTAGAAAATCTATTGGTCACAGGCCACACATAACTGAGAGGTCCACTCACCTCTCTACCTGCTCCAAGGAAGAAGGCCACTGAAGACCAGATCAAGCAGACAGATGCTCCCCTGTTCTTCTCTTCAACACCATGACTGGTGGTTACCACTGAGTAACAAGTGCTACTGAGCCATAATTGCTGTATTTTGCCTGTTGAGAGGAGAAAGAAAAACACAAAACAAAGTAAGTCAAACCCAGGGATTGAACCTGGCTCTCCTGCATTGCAGGCAGATTTTTCGCCATCTGAGTCACCAGTGAAACCTCTAATCCCCCAGCTCTCCCTCAGTGTCATCCCTACTGAACACCTCGCCCTCCAGGCCTTAGAAGGGTCTTCGGAGGTTACAGTCCAACAGCATGCCACCATGTGCAGCTAAGACCCCTGAAATGCTTCCATGCTGTAAATCCCCCTTCTCTATAAAGTGCCCTTCCTGAAACTCTATAACATCGCTGTGGCTCCAGTTTATCTTTCCTCGTCCCTCCTCTGCACATTTCTCTAAAGAGCTATTTCCTGATATTATTTTCTCCTCCCTTTTTGTTTCAGTCGATCACAAATACTTACTGAGCACCTACTTCACACACCCTTTGAGGGATGGAACAGTGAATAAAATAGACAATAGCTCTGCCCCACCCTTATGAAGATAACATCCTGAAGAGGGAATCGCAGGGAGATGGAAAATAACCGCAATGAAAGCAATGAAATTTACAAGGTCAGGTGGTGATTTGTGCTTTGGAGGCAAAGTAGAGCTAAGGCAATGAGGTCAGAAGACTGCCTCCCTGTGCCTCGAGCCTGTCTCCTCAGCTCAGTGTTTTGCTTGGGTTCCCCTCCGGAACTGGGATCCAGTGAATGCCTCCGGGCAGAAAGCTCGGGCTCCAGTGGGCTTACTTCTCCCAGGGATGACGGTTGTCCATTGTCTGATGTCTGCAGTTGATTCCTGTTTTTGTCCAGTTTTCTAGTTTTTTATGGCGGGAGGGCTAGTCTGGTATCAGGATTCCTGGTGGCTCAGACAGTAAAGCGTCTGCCTGCAACGCAGGAGACCTGGGTTCGATCCCTGGGTCAGGAAGATCCCCTGGAGAAGGAAATGGCAACCCACTCCAGTACTCTTGCCTGGAAAATCCCATGCACGGAGGAGGCTGGTGGGCTACATACAGTCCATGGGGTCGCAAAGAGCGACTTCACTTGCTAGTCTGGTACCAGTGACTCCTTCATGATCAAAAGCAGAAGTCTTCTGGCTCAAATTTCAGAGGATGGCTCTGGCTGCTGTCCTCGCTACCCGCTGATTTCCGCCCTCTCTGTGTTCGTTGTTACTTTCTCATCTGTTCTAGAGACCAGGTCCAGTGGACTCTTCTTAAGCCTCATCCTTCTAGATGTTTCCATAGCATTTGATTCTCCTGGCTGCCCTCCCCTTCCTGGAATCCTCTTTTCCTGTGGCTATCATGAGACTCAGAGTTACTTTTGTTTTTGTTTTTACAATCACACTTCAGTTCTCATGCTCATTTGAATGCATACCCTCTTCCCCTCTTGACTGCAAGCCCCTTAAAGCAAAGATACAAAGTGTTCATCTTTGTGTACCAGGCCTAGTATAGTGCTCTTGACTTCATCAGGGGCTCCATATATGCTTGTTGAGAGAATGTGAAATACAATCATAAAAGACAATGTATGAGAAACACGCTTGGAGGGACACAGATCTGCTTAGAGCTTTCTTAGGGTGGCCAACTTTACCTGTGGGCCCAAGCGTCGAACTTTCAGTGCTAAAAGCCACAGTATGCTCAGCTGGTCATTCATGTCTGACGCTTTGCAAACCCATGAACCCCGTAGCCAGGCTCCTCTGTCCATCGGATTCTCCAGGCAAGAATGCTGGAGTGGGTTGCCATTTCCTCCTCCAGGGAATCTTCTCCAACCGAGGGAATGAACCCGGGTTTCTTGCGTCACCTGGATTGGCAGGCAGGTTCTTTACCCCTATGCCACCTGGAAAGCCCATGAAGCTGGAAGAGGCCTAGGCAAACCAGACTGATGGGTCTTCTGGGAACCTCCCAACCTTGCAAGTCACGGTACCTGGACAATGGTTATCTTTATGAAGCATCCTGGAGTTGATGGGGGAAACCCACCTTGGCAGAGATGGTCTGGGAGCTTTCCACTCCTTAGTCCTGCAGGGTCCCTGGGAGGGCCACAGGGAATTCCCAGCTGAGCACTTCCCCAGCCTGGCTGGGGAAGTGGGTGTGCTCTCCCCATGTGGGTAGCCCAGCTATTCGTAGTTGCAAGAAGGAGGCGGTGGCTGGCAGGCAGGATGGGCCTGAATTTGGAAGGCATGTATTAGAGTCCTCATGCAGGCACTCATCACTTGTGAACATGAGCAAGTCCCCTCATCTCTCAGAGATTTAAAAATGGCAAAACAGGACTTCCCTGGCGGTCCAGTGGTTAAGGATCTGCCTGCCAAATGCAGGGGACACGGGTTCTATCCCTGGTCTGGGAAGATGCCACATGCCATGGGCAACTAAGCCCGGTTGCTTCAACTACTGGGCCTACTTTCTAGAGCCTGTGCTCTGCAACAGGAGAAGCCACTGCAATGTGATGCTCTCCCATCGCAACCAGAGAGTAGCCTCCACTCTCTGGAACTAGAGAGAGCCCTTACACAGTAATGGCGACCCAGCGCAGCCAGAAGTAAATAAAAATAAAAATAAATAAATAATTCTAAAAGACTTAAAAAAAATTAAAAGTGGGAAAACAATAATACCTGTTTCTTTTGTTTTTGTGTGTGTGTGTTTTTAGGTTGTGGGGATTTAAAGGAAGTTATGTATGCAAGAACGTTTCCTATCCTAAAAATACCATACAGGTGTTATTTCTTCTTGTTGTTGCTTCTATTACATAATACAAATATTTAGAGAAAAAGGAACTGGTTGAAAGGACAGAGCCACAGAAGAACTCTTCAGGACAAAGACAGATGGGTGAGACTGGACCTCAGAGGGCAGCATCTTTCCTGGGACAAGAAGGAAAAAAGAAGAGATGAAAACATATTGAGTTGGGGCCAATTAACGGGGGCCGTTTAAATCCAACCACTTTGAACTTCTCAGAAAAATTAAAAACAATGTCGTTTGCTTAAATATAGGTGATGCTGGAGCTGAAGGTCCCTAAAGAGTATTTGAAATTGGCTCTGTTTTTCTTTTGGCCGCACGCATGCAAGACCTTAGTCCCCCAACCAAAGATCACACCTATGTCCCTCATAGTGGAAACGCAGAGTCTTAACCCCCGGACTGCCAGAATGACTCTGTTTTATTAACACAAGTGTGGTGGTGGGTGGCAGGGGAGGGAACTGAAGGTGTTTGTGGGATGAGTAGAGAAAGGAGACAGCAACCCCCGCCCACCTCCAACCACCAGCAGTCCTTCAAGTGGGACAGAAGTAGCAATGTCTAGGGGGAAAAGCCATTCGTTGAATACAATCAACTTACTTTCTGCACTTTCTTTCATTTCCTCATTTTTCTCATGCCTTCCCCTCTGCCCCCGCTTTCTTTCCTTCATTGGCCCTAATAGAGGCAGTTTTAAAGACATTAGTCTTGCAACTTATATTTATTGAACTCACGATTACTTTAAAAGCTTGAAAGTTGAATGCTTTGTCCTTCTCTCTCTCAGAAAAAGAAATGAATAATGAGAGTGTTTTCCATGTGGCCAGTAATGACTTTTTTTTAGTGGATCCTTTATTACCCTTGTAGGGGGGAAAAGGAAATCTCCCCATCCTAAGACTATTCCTATAATACTTAAAACATGGGGCATTAATGGCTCTTCTTTACCATTCATTTACCACATTTTTGACTTTTATTTCCCATGCAACTTTTTTCTGGAGAGACAAAACCCCTCCTTTGACCATTTCCTGCCTGATGCAAAGAACAAACATGGTTGGAAAAGAAGAGAAAATGTTAGTTACTCATTCGATCTGACTCTTTGCGACCCCATGGACTGTAGCCTGCCAGGCTCTTCTGTTCATGGAATTCTCCAGGCAAGAATACTGGAGTGGGTGGCCATTGCCTTCTCCAGGGAATCTTGCCGACTCAGGGATTGAACCCAGGTTTCCTGCATTGCAGGTGGATTCTTTACTGCTGAGCCACCAGGGAAGTGCAAGCCTCGCAGAGATCATCTGCCTTGAAGTCTGTCCCATCAATGCTGTCCTAGGAAGAGGCAGCTTTAAGGTTCAACAGCTGTTAAATGCCCCTGCCCCAACTCTTGGTATGTTTTGAGTGGTTGTGATGATTCTTGTATATAATGCTTTGATATTCATACTGTAATTTATTTTTCTTAATTAAAAAATTTATCGGAATATTGTTGCTTTACAATATCATGTTAGTTTCTACTGTACAGCTATACACATACATACACATACTATACACATACATGTATCCCCTGTTTTTTGGATTTCCTTCTCATTTAGGTCACCATAGTGCATTGAATAGAGTTCCGTTTGCTGTACTGCTGCTCTAAGTCGCTTCAGTTGTGTCTGACTCTGTGCGACCCCTTAGACGGCAGCCCACCAGGCTCCCCTGCCCCTGGGGTTCTCCAGGCAAGAACACTGGAGTGCGTTGCTATTTCCTTCTCCAATGCATGAAAGTGAAAAGTGAAAGGGAAGTTGCTCAGTCGTGTCCGACTCTTAGTGACCCCATGGACTGTGGCCCACCAGGCTCCTCCTTCCATGGGATTTTCCAGGCAAGAGTGCTGGAGTGGGGTGCTGTTTGCTGTACAGTAGGTCCTTATTAGTATCTATTTTATAAAGAGTAGTGTATATATGTCAATCCCAATTTTCTTATTCATCCTACCTCCCACTTCCCCCTTGATGTCCATACATTTGTTCTCTACATCTGTGTCTCTATCTCTGCTTTGCAAATGGGTTCATCTTTATATCATGTATTAGCACACATATGTGGAATCTCATGGCTTCCCAGTAGAGAATCCGCCTGCAATGCGGGAGACCTAGGTTCAATCCCTGGTCTGGGAAGATCCCCTGGAGAAGGGCATGGAAACCCACTCCGGTGCTCTTGCCTGGAGAATTCCATGGACAGAGGAGCCTGGGGGGCTACAGTCCATGGGATCACAAAGAGTCAGACACAACTGAGTGGAATCTCATGGAATCTCATGCTGTGATTTATTTTGTCCTTTTTCTTATAACCATGCCCTCACTATTTATTTATTCCAAATACCTTCACCCAAGTACACCTTCTTGGATGCTTTCTCTAACATTCAGGACTACCTCGCTGTCATTGACCTCCAATAAGCTAAGGATTAACCTACTGCCAACTCTCTGTTGAAATCTGAGCCAGGAAATCATTTCTGAAGTTGAGTTTACTTATTTGGCTTTGCTGTTTGAAGTTAATTTATGACGTAGCCCAACTAACTTATCTCCTTACCAGTGGTTTAGCTTTCAAAGTGGCAAGGGAATATTAATAGTATAAGTATAGAATGGTCTCAGGCTTTCAAATGCTATATTTGTCTTTTTTCCTATCCCTTTAAATAGCAACCATCAAGTCAATAAGCCACTATTTGGCATTACTGGTCAATATGCAAATATGTCTTCATCTGAATGGGCATTTCTGATAGATTGCATTGAACTACTGGGCTATTTGTTGAGTTCCACATTTATACAGGAATTGGTTCAAGATATTAATTATGAATTAATTGGAATTAATTGGAATTTTGAAATATCCAAACTCAGATATTTGCATAGGTCTGTTCTGTTTAATCCATGGTTCTCTATCAAGGTTGAATTCTCTAGGAATCTTACTTGGCATCAAGATGGATGAATGTCAGAAAATCAGACTAAACTTTTGTCATTGCAGTGCATCTAATGTACCATAATATAAACAGATTTAAAAGTTCTTCCTAAGAATTCAAGAATTCATAAATAAATTTATAACAAAGTTGCCTCCTCTCCTCATCCTTATTTATTGCAATCTTCTGCCCTCCAAGAGAGTTTCCTGCTTATGTAGAGCAATTAGAATCTCTATTTGCTGTTTTGCTCTTCACCCCAATTCTTACCATCAACTTGGGTTACATCAGTGTCCAGGTGAAGACCCACTAGTCATCCTACCTCAAAGCTCCTTAACCTCCTGTCAGCCAGTGACCTTGGTTTCTGTCTCCCCAAACCATTACCAAGACCATCTCCTGGACTTTGTTATAGCCAAAAATCACCCCACCTCTGAAACACCTCTGTTCTTTTTTCAAACTACAATTTCCTATTCTTTCAGCTCTTGTTCTCCTTCTATACCTTGAAAGGCTTTTTCCTGTCTTCTTCACCAATGCCACTTTATTTCTTACTATGCTATTCAAAAAGGAAGCTCTTGGTTGTAAAATACATCATTATTTTATGTACCACTGGTGAAAATAACCATGTCAATTAAACAATAGCTCAGTGATTTATCATTTCTAGTTTTTATATTTACTGAAAAACCTCTTTTAGACTTATGTGTTATTTTTATTATGTAGCACTCTCATGCATCTATTTGTAAAGGAACTTGACCACAGTGAGTGTCTGCATTTTCTGAATCACTTTTCAAAGTAGTCGTTGACACCTATGGCTTGCCATGTAAAGTCACCCTCTGGGTTAACCCCAGCCTTGGCGATGGAGCAATTTTTAAGACNAATAGCTCAGTGATTTATCATTTCTAGTTTTTATATTTACTGAAAAACCTCTTTTAGACTTATGTGTTATTTTTATTATGTAGCACTCTCATGCATCTATTTGTAAAGGAACTTGACCACAGTGAGTGTCTGCATTTTCTGAATCACTTTTCAAAGTAGTCGTTGACACCTATGGCTTGCCATGTAAAGTCACCCTCTGGGTTAACCCCAGCCTTGGCGATGGAGCAATTTTTAAGACAGTGTCACTACCGTCTCTGCAGCTTTCCCCAAGACAATGACAACCATTCTGCAAGTTTTCATACTGACATGTTATTGATCATACCAGAAAGTATCAATGGAAGGTTTTTGACAACGTTAAGAGCTCATATTTCTTTCTCAAATGGTCTTCAAATGATCTGTTGGCTGAAATGTCAAGGAGATGTCATGTCCAGTTGTAACACCAGAAAAAGCCATTGGATCACCATCCTTTCTAGTGAACTTGTCTTTAATTATTAATATACAAGTCTGTGAAACGGATCAAAAACTAATCATTAGGTGGGTAATGTGAGGTTCACAGAAGCCGATTCCAGGTAANCCTTACTGTGTGAGGCATATCACACTTATGTTTGAATGAATAAAACAACATTTTCGAGAGCAGGATAAACGTGTGCATGCAGTTGGGGCAATTGAATCCAAATTGCATGCAAATGGAGCTCTGCGCTAGTTGGCTTGTGAATACAGGTGTCCTAAAGGATGTGATGATTGAAGGCAAACTTGAGCAAAGGGCACTGGTGAGAGGTTGAGGTTTCATTATGTCCACTCTTGAGTGAAATGTCATCGTCCCTGAGTTTTCTTGGTCTGGCTCAATTCACTTTCTTGGGCAGCCAAAACTCATCATCTCACCCACCTTGCAAAAGGCAGGTCTCCTTCCTTTGACACTGGCTCTTTGTCGGCAGTCGGAGCGAAAACTGTGAAGTAGGCTCTTTCTCCCCTGCTATAGGCCTTTCCTTCCCNTCCCTGAGTTTTCTTGGTCTGGCTCAATTCACTTTCTTGGGCAGCCAAAACTCATCATCTCACCCACCTTGCAAAAGGCAGGTCTCCTTCCTTTGACACTGGCTCTTTGTCGGCAGTCGGAGCGAAAACTGTGAAGTAGGCTCTTTCTCCCCTGCTATAGGCCTTTCCTTCCCCTACTCCTGCTCCCACTCTCTTTATGGGATTCTGCTACACCAAACTGTTTCTGTGGAAGTTTCATTTACAGGGTCGTCCTCGAGTGAGATCACGTGTTGTTCACTCCAGGCTGATATGATAGATCTTCCCCCTGCCCCAGTTTTATAGAGATAAAATTGACATGAAACATTATATTCCTTTTAAGGGCATGACATGATGACTTGATATATGTATATATTGCAAAATGATCACCACAATAAATTTAGTTAACATCCATCACCATTCATAGTTACGATTTTTTTCCTTGGGATAAGAACCTTTGAGATTTACTCTCAGCTACTTTCAAATATATATAGCATTAAAGACTAGAGTCACTCTACTGTGCGTTACACCCCAAGAACTTATTTATCTTATAACTAGAAGTCTGTACCTGTTGATCACCATCACCAATGTTTCCCATCTCCTACTTCTTGCCTCTGGCCACCACCAATCTGTCAGCAGGAGGTCTTATGATCTGATTCCAGGCATCCTTTTACAGAATTACACAAAGGTTGGTCCCTGACTTTGGAGAGAATTTGTCATCATGCTTTTTTTTTTTAATTTTTAAAAATATTTTTAAAATTTATTTTTTATTTTAATTTTGGTTGCGCTGGGTCTTTGTTGCTGTGTGCAGGCTTTCTCCAGTTATGGAGACCAGGGGCTACTCTCTAATTGTGGTATTCAGGCTTAGTTGCCAAGAGGCATGTGGGATCTTCCTGGACTGGGGATTGAACCGGTGTCCCCTGCCTTGCAAGGTAGACTCTTAATCACTGGACCACCAGGGAATGCCCGTGTCATCATGCATTCTGGTGCACACATCAGCGTGTAGATCGTTTCTTGCTTACTTTAAAACTGTTGTTCCTAAGGCGGCAGTGGAGATTGGTGGATGCCAAGGTTCTGCTTCCTCATTGTAGACAAGTTCAGCTAGACTGCCATCTTTACCTGTGGTTTGTCAGGAGCAGGACAAATCTAACTTGAGCTCCCCATCTTTTGGGGTATGCAGACATACATATGGTATACATAATATTTTCTGCTTGACATATTAAATTTAGATGTTCTTAACATAATGTGGGGGAGAAGGCAATGGCACCCCACTCCAGTACTCTTGCCTGGAAAATCCCATGGATGGAGGAGCCTGGTAGGCTACAGTCCATGGGGTCTTGAAGAATCGGACATGACTGAGCGACTTCCCTTTCACCTTTCACTTCCATGCACTGGAGAAGGAAATGGCAGCCCACTCCAGTGTTCTTGCCTGGAGAATCCCAGGGATGGGGGAGCCTGGTGGGCTGCCTTCTATGGGGTCGCACAGCGTCGGACACGACTGAAGCGACTTAGCAGCAGCAGCAGCACAGATTCCCTACGTGCACTTCTTTTCTCACCAAGATTCCCGTGTTTTCATATCACAAAAGAAGCCAGTTAGATTGAGTCTGGAGGTATTGGGGCGAATTTGTGAGGAGAAGTAAGGAAGAGAAGAAAATAATTTTATCTACATTGGTGGTGAAACAAAAGTTCTAAGTGGGCCCCTGCCATGCCTCAGTATAAAGGTGAGTTGCTGTAGTTCAATTTATACATACAAGTGATAAGTTAACATTGTAATTCTAACTCCTCTCCTGCTAAAATGTGTAATTTCTCAGACTTGATGATAGAGTGACAAGATGACCCTCCAGGTCTCCGGGTAGTTCGAGGTCTTAGTGTGGAGAGCCCCTTTTTCCCACGGCCAAAGGATAACTGCAGGCTTATCTACCCATTCCAGACTCTTAACGTCCCAGGAAGCCTTGACCTTGTGCCCCTTTGTCCTTGAGCTCCCTCAGAATGAGAGGCAGATCTGGCTACTGGGTCACCATGCAGGATGTTAGCCTGCCAGGATGCCGTGAAGACTTTTGTTAAGATTTCTGTCACCTACCTGTTGTTTTTTTAAGCATATAATTTTATTTACTTACTTTAGTCTGCACTGGGTCTTTGTTGCTGCACGAGGCTTCTCTGGCTGCAGCGAAAGGGGGCTACTCTTTGTTGTGGTGCGTGGGCTTCTCCTTGCGGTGGCTTCTCTTGTTGCAGAGCACAAGCTCCAGGTCGGCAGACTCAGCAGTGCTGCTCATGGGCTCCAGAGTGTGGACTCAGTAGTTGGGGCGCAGGGGCCCAGCTGTTTCAAAGCACGCAGAATCCTCCCAGGCGAGGGATTGAACCAGGGTCCCCTGCATTAGCAGGTGGACTCCCATCCACCGTGCCACTGGGGAGGCTCCTTGCCACCTGTTTCTGTGGTCAGTTCCTAAGTGCAGCAACAGAGGGGAACTCTCACCCTGTCCCTACACCCACTCCTCCCTGGAAGTGAGAAAGCCATCAGCATTGGCACACACGCTCAGAACGAGAGGCCCTGCTTCCTGTGGTCACCCTGTCCCTGCACCCACTCCTCCCTGGAAGTGAGAAAGCCATCGGCGTTGGCACACACGTTCAGAACGAGAGGCCCCTGCTTCCTGTAGTCTTGTGATCACTGAAGGTTTGAGGGTGAACAAAGACCTTTCCCTGGGAATCACTCTGAGGCCCTGAGACTAGATTTGAAACTAGTCCCATGTTGTTCAAGGTCAGGAGATAAGTAAGAGCTGATGTCAACACCAAGCTGCATGTGTAAGGTCCTCTCAACCCCACATTCTGCGTTGAGTCGTATGGAAACAAGTCAGAATCTCAAATTCAGAATGCATTATTTTTCAATCCTGCTTAAGTAAATAGCTTTGGAAAAGGTAAACATTTTGCTCTTCCTGTCAAGTTTAAGGTGCTTCAGTTTCTCCTTTCTGGTGGGTACAGCAAGAAACAGGAAGTGCCCGTATTCAGCCAGGATAAAACATCTGTACTTAAAGCCATTTCTCTGCCACCATGCAAAGTCGTAACAGAGAACAATAGATTTTTATCTTAACTACTTGGTAAGCCACATAAATACATAAAATCTAAATAAAGACATACTAATATATATGGCTACAGAGGGGTATTTTTGTTTGTTTACTTTGACTTTAACCATTTTTAATAATTTTTTAAACGTGGATATAAAAACATCTTTTTGGTAAGTGAAAGTGTTTATTCTCTGGAAAATTTTAAAAGAAGGCTTTCCTGAGTTTTATATCTTTAGCAGTTTTTTTTTTTTTTTAAGTTTTCTATTTTGTTTAGCAGAGGAGAATTCAACAAAGTTCTGCAAAACATTGCTTTAACTTGCAATTGGCTGTGATTACACTTAAAATGCTTACTTACTCTTCAGTTAAACGCATTAAATACTGTTGTTTCAGTGGTCCTTGCTGTGTCAAACTATTATTTCTGGCATTTAAATATAAGCATGAGGTCAAGAAGAATAGAGAACACCAAATAAATTTCTCAGCAGGAATTTCAGCTTCCCTTCTCCTATATGTTCAGACTTCTGATTTCCAGGAGAAAAAAAAAAAGGAAATCTTATAGGCAGATAAAGTTGTCTGAATTTTGCTATCACTTCTGCTCATGGCTTTAAGAACACTAAGTGTATGAGATTGTACACCATAGTGGATACTTTTATATAGTAGAGACTGATTATAAATCTTCCTAGCTTATACAAGGACAAACAAAAATCTGAAAATAAAAGGGATTTTAAATCTTCAACTCATACTCTCTCTGAGTCCTTTCTTAGGTAATTCTCCTACAGGAAAACGTACTCCACGACATCTCATTTCCAGAGCTCTCATTGACTGGTGCTTTCCAAACTTCAGTGTCTGAATGTCTTTAAAAATGTTTAATCACCATAATGCATAAAACAGTGTGGAGCGGTCTGACATTGTATGTCTCTGTGTGGTTGGAAAAAAATTCAAAAATAAATTGTTTGTATGGTGCTGAAAATGGAGGCTGGGATTAAATTGACCTCAGGTTAATGATAGGATGAAGACCAACTGTCAAGTAGCAAGAAAGCGTTATAGCCTTGGCAAGAATTAATGGTGAACAATGACTGAGTTCAGATTATTGCAATGAGAGATGATACGCTGTTCTGACTGTCCAGAGGTCAATGTTACTTGGTTTCCTAGGCTTAGGAGTAAATAAGGAGGACTTTCTAGTAAAAACAATGTAACTGGATACAATGAGCCTGGGGTGACCCAAGGTTCACGGGAGACGTTTTTAGTATGTATAAAGGGTTTATAAAATACGTAACAACCAATGTCTTAGGGAAGTTGGTGCCGGATGGGGTGTGGGTGTGGGAGCCTGGGGAGCTAGGAAGGTGTTTATCAAACTGCAGAAAACAGACCAAGGTTACAGTTTCCATGTGTTGGCAGTTATCCTATAATTTTAATGAATCTTTTTTTGAATCCTTCATTTTCTGAATGGCACCATTCTTTCCATCATATATCATCACTGTCCTTGCTCTGATAATGTATTACATTAATGTATCATTAAAGCAACAGATGTATTAGAGTAATACATTATCAGAGCAAAGCACTCTCAGTTCAGTTCAGTCACTCAGTCGTGTCCGACTCTTTGCCACCCCACGAATTGCAGCACGCCAGGCCTCCCTGTCCATCACCAACTCCTGGAGTCTACTCAAACTCATATCCCTAGATGCCATGATGTTTCGGTGATGCCATCCAGCCATCTCATCCTCTGTCGTCCCCTTCTCCTCCTGCCCTCAGTCTTTCCCAGTATCAGGGTCTTTTCAAATGAGTCAGCTCTTTGCATCAGGTGGCCAAAGTATTGGAGTTTCAGCTTCAACATCAGTCTTTCCAGTGAACACCCAGGACTGATCTTCTTTAGGATGGACTGGTTGTATCTCCTTCTCCAACACCACAGTTCAAAAGCATCAATTCTTTGGGGCTCAGATTTCTGCACAGTCCAATTCTCACATCCGTACATGACCACTGGAAAAACCATAGCCTTGACTAGATGGACCTTCGTTGGTAAAGTAATGTCTCTGCTTTTGAATATGCTACCTAGGTTGGTCATAACTTTTCTTCCAAGGAGTAAGTGTCTTTTAATATCATGGCTGCAATCACCATCTGCAGTGATTTTGGAGCCCCCCAAAATAAAGTCTGACACTGTCTCCACTGGTGGTGATGGATTTCACAAAAGGTGGCTCCATCTTGGACAGAACAGGTCTGGAAGCTAGAATCAGATCAACAAGACAAAGTTGAGTCCATGGCACATGTTCGTTGGCACTGAACACATGTCTCCAGTTGTGCATTGTGACCCAAGTATAATACTCAGTCTTGTTTCTATCGGACAGTTGACTCTTCAACAAAATGAAGAGTTTCATTAAAACTCTTCATCACCTTGGATATGGTGAGTCCCATTTCTGGAGAACAGTGTGGAATGAAAGTCTTCTATGAGAGAGGAGTGTGAGCAGGCAATGGATTGTTCAGCACTGCTCCGTTTCCGGGAAGTTCATCTGGGAATGCAAACCTAAGTCTCACAGTCAGATTGACAGCTGTGTCATTTGCTGACACAGAAAGGCAGCTGCATTTGCCTTCCCTGTCACCTCACTATAAGCATCATTTTCCCTCAATACTTCATCAAGTCCTTTAACCAGGACAGGTGTTTCCAAAACCAAACATTCGGTCTACATGTAAAGAGAAATTTACAAGATGCTCAAGATCTCCAGGAAAACTAAAATAGAAGATGGGGAAACAGTGGAAACAGTGTCAGACTTTATTTTGGGGGGCTCCAAAATCACTGCAGATGGTGACTGAAGCCATGAAATTAAAAGGCGCTTACTCCTTGGAAGAAAAGTTATGACCAACCTAGATAGCATATTCAAAAGCAGAGACATTACCTTGCCGACTAAGGCCCATCTAGTCAAGGCTATGGTTTTTCCTGTGGTCATGTATGGATGTGAGAGGTGGACTGTGAAGAAGGCTGAGTGCCAAAGAACTGATGCTTTTGAACTGTGGTGTTGGAGAAGACTCTTGAGAGTCCCTTGGACTGCAAGGAGATCCAACCAGTCCATTCTGAAGATCAGCTCTGGGATTTCTTTGGAAGGAATGATGCTAAAGCTGAATCTCCAGTACTTTGGCCACCTCATGCGAAGAGTTGACTCATTGGAAAAGACTCTGATGCTGGGAGGGATTGGGGGCAGGAGGAGAAGGGGACGACAGAGGATGAGATGGCTGGATGGCATCACTGACTCGATGGGCGTGAGTCTGGGTGAACTCCGGGAGTTGGTGATGGACAGGGAGGCCTAGCGTGCTGCGATTCATGGGGTTGCAAAGAGACACGACTGTGCGACTGAACTGAACTGAAAGAGAGAAAACCAATATACTTCATCGAAGATGGGCATATGTGAGTTCTGCCACCAATGATCAGAGAAATGATACACAGATGGGAGGAAAGATAAACTTCGATACTTACTGCACTTTCAGTTAAAGAGATGTGTCTTTAATAGTTTGACTTTCATCATCTTCATTCTGTCAAAGTGCCTTTGGGGATTCAGGATATGGAGAGGGTTGGACCAGCAGGATCTTGAGATCACAGTGGGTACAGTGACATGTTTACAGGCAGATGGTGCCATGATCTGTGCTGGAATTTTTCTGGCAAGACTCCAATCACATTACTGCTATCATGGTGTAGGAATCAGATGTTTCATTCACTGCTACCCTTTGCACCTGGTTTCCCTGCCATCTCAGTGGTAAAGAATCTGCCTGCCAATTCAGGAGACATGGATTCGATCCCTGAGTCAGGAAGATCCCTTGGAGAAGGAAACGGCAACTCAATCCTGTGTTCTTGCCTGGAGAATCCTGTGGACAGAGGACCCTAGTGGGCTATAGCCCATGGGGTCACAAAGATTTGGGACACGACTTATCAAGTGAGCATGCATGCACACACGCTTTGCAGCTACTAGACCCGCAAAAAATTCAAGGAAAGGAACCAAATATTTATGTATAATAACTTAAAGACAAACTGGCTAGAACATGCAATTGATGGGAAGATTTGCACTATTTAGGGTTTGTGTGTGGGGGGAGGGGTAATACTTTCTAAGCAGTGACCTCTTGCATCTAGGTGAGCCTGAGAAAAGGGGGGTTTCATTTTAATTCTTTCTCTTTCAGAATTGTCTTGCCCCTCTTTCTCTCTGTTTCAGGGGAAAGCAGTAATCCCCTCCTACAGAGAGCCTGCAGCNAATCCTGTGTTCTTGCCTGGAGAATCCTGTGGACAGAGGACCCTAGTGGGCTATAGCCCATGGGGTCACAAAGATTTGGGACACGACTTATCAAGTGAGCATGCATGCACACACGCTTTGCAGCTACTAGACCCGCAAAAAATTCAAGGAAAGGAACCAAATATTTATGTATAATAACTTAAAGACAAACTGGCTAGAACATGCAATTGATGGGAAGATTTGCACTATTTAGGGTTTGTGTGTGGGGGGAGGGGTAATACTTTCTAAGCAGTGACCTCTTGCATCTAGGTGAGCCTGAGAAAAGGGGGGTTTCATTTTAATTCTTTCTCTTTCAGAATTGTCTTGCCCCTCTTTCTCTCTGTTTCAGGGGAAAGCAGTAATCCCCTCCTACAGAGAGCCTGCAGCAACAGCCAATACCTTGAGAAACTAACCCCAGTGTAGAGAATGGCATCGAAAGGGGTCTCCTTAGCATGGGAAGGAAGGCTTGGGAATGTCCAAAGCAAGGAGAGTATGTACTTGCTAATGTGATGTTACGGTAGTTGTTGTGACTCTTTGTCATGAGACTTTTGCCTAGACTCTTGGCGTGAGATGTTTGTTAACTCATTGGGCATTTTCTGAGTGGATAACTTAGATAAACAGATGGATCCACCCCTTAATGGGCTGATTAACACTTGATGCTTCCCTGGTGCCTCGGACAGTAAAGAATCCACTTGTAATGCAGGAGATCTGGGTTCGATCCCTGGGTTGGGAAGATCCTCTGGAAAAGGGAACAGCTACCCACTCCAGTATTCTTGCTTAGAGAATTCCATGGACAGAGGAGCCTGGTGGCTGCAGTCCATGGGGTCACAAAGAATCAGACATGACTAAGCAAGTAACACACTTTATCTCTTGACAGATTGCCGATATACCAGGAGAGCGAAGTAGAGGGAGAAAGTTGTTTCGCTAATTCCAGTTCCTTGCCTAGAAGTTACAAAACAAAATACACATGATTTACATGCCTGAAAGAGAAAGAACTCTGAGTGGGACTCATTGCAAAATGCCAACCTTAAATATAAGACACAGAAACAGGCTTGTGAGAAGAGACGGTTATCTCCCACATGAACTTGGGTCCCACTGTGTGCGTATTTACCAGTGACCTTACCACTGTCGCTTAGTACTGGATGATATGAGAAATGATTGAGTGCCATTTTCTTACATTTCAGAATAGACTTAGTCCCCACAAGGGGACTGATCTAGCCAGTCCCTGAGGTCCCATAGATTAATTCATTGATTTTAAATACTTTATAAAATGCACCCATCAAAAGGCTAGAAGCATATATCCATCAATTAAAAATTAAACAATCAAGGCAAAACAATACACACACACACACACACAAACTCAGCCATGCCATCCATTAGTGTGAATAAGCCATCAACAGGAGACCAAGCAAAGACAAATAACTTACATCAAGCCTGAAAGTGAACTACATTTATCAGCCCACTTAATAAACGCTTTTTGACATTTAAGAGCCTGTTCCTATGTGGTCCTATATGAGAGAGATTTACACATGTATACCGTGAGTATTCTTAGAACTTACTGCCTAAGAGAGAAATGAGCAGAGTCCACTGAGGGCTCTGTGGCATGCTCTACTAACAGGAAATTATTTTCAAATATGACAGGGATTGACATGTACACACTACTATATATAAAACAGATAAGGGTGGGTATCAGTTCAGTTCAGTTACTCCGTCATGTCCCACTCATTGAGACCCCATGGACTGTAGCATGCCAGGCTTCCCTGTCCATCAACTTCCCGAGCTAGCTCCAACTCAAGTGCATTGAGTTGGTGATGCCATCCAACTGTCTCATCCTCTGTTGTCCCCTTCTGCTCCTGTCTTTAGTGTTACTCAGCATCAGGGTCTTTTCTAATGAGTCAGCTCTCCACATCAGTGGGCCAAAGTATTGCAGCTTCGACTTCAGCGTCAGTCCTTACAATGAATTTTCAGGACTGATTTCTTCTAGGAATGACTGGTTTGATCTCCTTGTAGTCCAAGGGATTCTCAAGAGTGGACATACATAGGTGTATAACTGATCCACTTTGTTGTACACCTGAAATTACTAAAACATTGTAAATCCTCCAATTAAAAAATTTAAAATAAAATATAACAAATTAATATGGTTGCCTTTGGGTTTTTTCTTACATCATAATCTGAATTTGGAAGATAGATGAGTGAGAATAAGGTAAATGAATTAGAGGACTCACATCATATGCGTATACAGTGACTCGCAGATATTTCTAAGGGGAGTGCAAATTGTTTCCAACTTCCTAGGGCCATTTGGCAATGTATATTTAAAGCCTTGAAGTTTTTCATTCCCATTGGCCCAGAAATTCTACTTGCAGGAATTTATTTTAAAGACATAGTTATGGAGTTTGCAAAGATTTAGCAGCAAGACTATTCATTTCAGCGTTTTTCACAGGAGTTCCCATTTGTAAACAGTCTAAATGCTGAAAAATATAGTATTTTCTTGATCTATTAGGGGATACCCAAATAGTCAAAGCCTATTAAGTTCCTAAAAAATGATGAAGAACAATTAACGAGATTTTAAGATGAAAGAAGTATGGTGTAGAACAGTATTACTGAATCACCACTTTGTGCTTAAAAAACTACACATACAAATATACATACATACTCTGATTTCTGTGTTCATGTAGACAGTGCAAGACTTCAAGGAAACACAACCACAAATATTAGTAATGATTATCTTTGTGTGATGAAATTATTGATGAATTTTATTTTAGGTTTGCTTACTTATCTACATTTCTAAACTGAACTATTTAAAACTAATAAAAATGTACTGAGGTAGGTGAAAACCTGTTTCAGTATGGCTGGAGAGTGGAGCCCCAAGGAGATAAAGTTGGAGTTGGACCTAGAAGAGCCTTGAAGCTAAGAAATGAGACATTTTCTTCATATGGAGGAAAAAGGGGAAAAAATACACACACACACACACACACACATATGATGGGCTCCCCAGGTGGTGCTAGTGGTAAAGAACCCACGTGCCAAGGCAGAAGACAAGAAACATGGGTTCAATCCCTAGGTCAGGAAGATCCCCTCGAGGAGGGCATGGCAACCCACTCCAGTATTCTTGCCTGGAGAATCCCGTGGGCAGAGGAGCCTGGTGGGCTACAGTCAATAGGGTCTCAAAGAGTTGGATGACTAAAGCAGCTTAACATGAATGCGTGCATATATATAATATATTCCCTGGTGGCTCAGATGGTAAAGAATCCACCTGCAATGCTCGAGACCTGGGTTCGATCCCTGGGTTGGGAAGATCCTCTGGAGGAGGGGATAGCAGCCCACTCCAGGATGCTTGCCTGGAGAATTCCATGGAGAGAGGAGCCNATGAATGCGTGCATATATATAATATATTCCCTGGTGGCTCAGATGGTAAAGAATCCACCTGCAATGCTCGAGACCTGGGTTCGATCCCTGGGTTGGGAAGATCCTCTGGAGGAGGGGATAGCAGCCCACTCCAGGATGCTTGCCTGGAGAATTCCATGGAGAGAGGAGCCTGGCAGGCTACAGTTCATTGCAAAGAGTCAGACACAACTGAGCAACTAACACACACCTCCAGGGCATTTTAACTGAAGTTACATAAAATTGAACAAGTACTGTATAAAACACAGGCAGTCTTGCTTTATATTCAAAATTTAAGCTAATTGGAATCTCCTTCCCCCTTGCCCATTAAAACCCTTCACCGAGAGTCACAAGCCATCAGAGCTGGCAGGCTGAGCAGTCTGGAAGCTGTGTTCACTGTGGTCACAGGACGGCAGCACCTTAACCACCATCCTTTGTAAGTGCCCACTGAGCCGCAGCTCTTTACCTGCGTGGGAATGTCTACGAGAGACCTTATGGCTTTTCCTCTGTTATTTTAACATTTGCTGCCATTATTATTTGAAATGTTCTTTATATGTAACCTATAATCCTGTAACAAGGTCACCCAAGAGTTCATTAAGTGGTAGAGCTGTAAAACACTCAGGAAAGTCGGGAACTTTGGAACGGAACTGGGATGTGCTAAATCTCAATTGAGAAGGCCAGAAAACTCCCATGATGCTCTGTGCTGTTCATTTAAGAGCGAGCACTTCAAAATAGTAGAGGAANAAAAAAAAAAGAATAGAAAATAGAATTTATCTGCATAGTAAAGGTGAGTATCGTTTTATATGGGCTTTGCTTCAGTCATACAGGGGTGTGTGTGTGCATATGCATGTCTGCACGCATGTACACTGGGTGGTGGATTTCTTACTGGACATAGTGGTTGAAGATGGCCCTTGGGTGTGACCCTCTCAGAGCATCAATGCACGCCTCTGAGGGGTTAACGAGAAGGTTGTGAAGAATATACCCTAATCGTGTGTGTGCACAGGGAACACGTACTATACATTCCTGATGCGTTTTGCAAGGTTAGAATTAGATATTGAGGCAAGCCGTAAATGCAGGCCACTTTAAAGCAGAAGGCACGCGGGTATAATTTAGAACACGAATAGTCAGCAAGAGAGTTGAGCTGGACAGAGCCATTTGGACCAAGTAATGGCCTGAGTTATAAGAGGCTAGAGAATTGCAGGTCTTTAGAAATATTGTGGCCTCCCTGCCAGCTTACTGCCTATAGATATGTTGGGAATGTCTCCTATTATGAGAAAGAATGTCTCCTACTTACTGTGGACAGTAGTTATTTATTACTTCTTTTAAGGGTATAGTGTATATTGGATTTGGGATGCCTGCAGGTACCAAGAGCCACTGATGCTCAAGTCCCTTATATAAAATGGTGAGGTATTCACATATAACTTGCACACATCTCCCCATATACTTTATTTATTTATTTTAAAAGACTTTTTTTGATGTGCAACATTTTTTAAAGTCTCTTTTGAATTTGTTACAATATTGCTTCTGTTTTTAACGCTTTTTTTTTTTTTTTTGGCTTTTCGGCCTTGAGGCATGTGGGAACTTAAGCTTCCCAACCAGGGATGGAACCCCTACCGCCTGCACCGGAAGATGAAGTATTAACCACTGGACAGCCAGGAAAGTCCCTTCTCATGTACTTCAAATCATCTCTAATAATACCTCATACCATGCAAGTGCCATGTGACTAATCTTAAGTACAGTGAAAATGCTAGGTAAATAGTTGCCATCCTGTGACAAATTCAAGGCTTGCTCTTTCAAATTTTCTGAAATTTTTTTTTTTTTTTTTAGTATTTTTGGTCTGAGCTTGGTTGAATCTGTTGATGTGGAACTTGCAGATAATGGAGGTTGACTATAATTCAAGACATGTACAGTTATCTCTAAAATGCAACCAAGAACAACGCTAACTCCCATATTTATTGTCTACCTGGCGTCTGGCGTCCTCTCAGGTGCTTGGCCTGTATTATGGTTCATTCTCTCAGTGACCTTACAAGGTTGTCCTTGCAGAAGCTTTACATATAAAAGGACAGCAGCTATCATTGGTTCTGAGGGTTAACAGGAAGCTAGTTGCTTATGTACCAGTTCACAGAATGCTGCTAATCTGGTAGCATTGCATTTGCCCAGTCCTTGGCTCCACAGGCTCAGATGCCCACTTTCATCAGCGACCTGTCTAAAGCTCACAGAGAGGAGAGGACAACCAGAGTGCCTGTTGATTAACTTATGGTAAGAATAACTGACACAGCCTGGACCACCAAAGCAAGCAGAAGCAGAAGCATGGAACTCAAAGCCCAGTTGAAGCTTGCGTGCTGAATACTAAATTAGAAAAGGAGATGGGTATCGTATAGCACAATATTAGGGAACTGCTCAATATTAGGTAATGATCTAAACAGGAAAAGAATTTTTAAAAAATAGATACATGTATATGTATAACTGAATCACTTTTCTGTACACCTGAAACTAACACAACTTGTTAATCAACTATACTCCAATATAAAATAAAGCTTAAAAAAATAAAAAATAAACCAAAACAAAATAAACAGTGAAAATAACAACAATACAAAAAAAAACTGGGGCCAGGGGTAGGGATGGGGGCGGTGACAACCAAGGATTGACTGCCCGCAGGTCAGAATGGCCTGAAGCATCTCTTGAAGGTGACCGTTGCTGGCCCTCACCCCGCAGTCAGTGAGAAGAGAACGTTCTAAACGTGGAATGTTCAGGGAGAGAAGCAGTGCCTGTCCCTTGAAGCCCCCAGGCTCCAACTCACCCAAACTGAAGGGCATAGTTAAACGGACTTACCTCGTCACCCCCTACGACACCTCCCTCAGACGCGCCCCAAAAAGCTGGAGCAAGAAGGCAGAAGGCAGCCTGCTGGGGATGTGAGGTTCACGGAGGTCCCAGTGCTGGGCAGGCGGATCAAAGAGCGCAGAAGTGTTTGAGGTCCAGGAGCGGGTCCCTGACTCCATGACCACGCCCCCTGGAGCATGAGGCCAGGACTTGATAGGCTGTCTCATGTCCGGGTAGCCCCGCCTCTTTCAGGGAGAAAAGAATAAAAGGGTGGAGAGAGCGCGCCCACCTATTCTCCGCAACAGTCTGCAAACTGGGTACATCAGGGTCCTCCATCTATGGAGGAAGGGGGCTAACACTGGTAGCCACAAATGGGCAAACCCAATGCCTGGACTATGATGTTCTTGATTTGGTTGCCTCTTTCCCCCCTAATTATTTCTAGATGGATGCTGGGAGCTTAGCATGGGACTCCATGAAGGCAGAGCAGGCCTGATTTCATTCACTACCTTGAGGCCAATGCTTTAGCAAACTTTCAAAATGCAAACAGAGCTCATGAATTTTCCTCTGTTCTCTCCTTTTCCTTCTCCTGTAGCATCGATCGCTGCTTCAAATTGACCACTGTTCCTTTAGCTGTGTTAATATCTTCATTCAGGTTACTGTGTTTAGCATGATGACTCTCTGCATATCTCTGCTGCATATGTTTATATATATATATATAGATAGATTTTTAATATTGAAATATAGTTGATTTACAGTGTTGTGTTAATTTCTGCTGTGCAGCAAAGTGATTCAGTTATGTTGAATACTTATATGTGTATATACATATTCTTTTAAAATTTAAGAAAAAAATCGTTTCCACTGTGATTTATCACAGGATATGGAGTATAGTTCCCTGTGCTATCCAACAGTTGATTTGGTTGTTTAGCGCTTGGAGGAATCTTTCATTTTCCTTCCTTCCCCATACCAAGTTCTTTAGCGGGACATTTCCCTGTGGCTGTCCAATGCTTACTGTCTCTTCCCCATTCTATAGTCACTTAAGAGGAGAGGGAAAGTTGAGGTCCAAGGTCACAGAGGAAAAAAATCCTGGATGCACTGTTTCAACCACTCCCATTAGACATTCACGTTTCAAGAGAACTCATTGGAGAAACCCAAGTCTTCACAAACTCTACATGTATTCCCACTTCCCACAGCAGTTAGCTTGCCCAAGAGAGGAAATTACTTCCAATTTACAGAGCCGATCCATTGGAAAAGACTCTGAAGCTGGGAAAGACTGAGGGCAGGAGGAGAAGGGGGTGACAGAGGATGAGATGGTTGGATGGCATCTCTGACCCAATGGACATGAGTTTGAGCAAGCTCTGGGAGATGGTGAAGGACAGGAAAACCTAGTATGCTGCAGTCCATGGGTCACAGGGTTGGATACGACTTAGCGACTAGACGACAAACAACAACAGTTGGTAAAGGGCACCTCCCAAAAAGTTTCCTGTGAGGGTCGGAATGTGGTCTTACTATAGGGTTAGTACTTTATTGGGGCAGCTCCTTGGCGTGAGTTAGCAAGCAACACTTCCTCCACCACTCCTTTCGTAATCTCTGTGGAAAGAGGTTCTGGTGGGGTTGTTGCAGAGGCAGTCTGGGGGATCCAGTGAAGTTCGACGTGCTGCCTAAAAGCAGGGATGCCCTGTTCCATCCCTGAGTCACCAGATCTGGTCTCCAAGGAGCTGAGCAGGGTGAAGGTGGGATGTCTCTCTGCCTTTCTCTTCCATCTCCTGTTCTTCCACTGCTCCCATTGCCTTTGCACAGCTAACCCAGGCTGCCTCCTTTCTTTTCTCTTCTCTTTACAAGTTCTCAAATGATGTGATAACTTTTAAAACTTTTCTTTCTTTCCTAATTCCTTACACATCTCCTTAGCTATTCAAATGCACAAAGTTCACCGTCCAGCCAAGGAGACCCGTGCAACTTGGGAGGTTGAGAAGATAGACTATAAAACCAGACTTCCTGAGGCTGAATCCCAGCTGCCTGGGAGAGTTATTTAGTCTCTTGATTCCTCAGTTTCCACATCTGTGAAATGGGGGCGATCCTAATAGTGCTTTCACCATCGGGTTATTATGAGAATCAAATGAGTTAGTACATGTTTAGAAATGTTGCTTAATACACACAAGAGTGTTTGCTGGGGTGAGGGGACCCAAAACGAGTTGTAGGTGGGGAAGAATGAATAGGAAAGCACAAATGGGTTTTAAAACACAAATCATATCGCACACTTTGTTCCTCTGATTGAGGATGGGGGAGTATACGTGTATTTAACTCTGGATCTGTTCTTTTTATGTAAGGTGAATTTAGTCCAGAAGTATTTGCTCGCTCTCTCTTTTTTTTCATTTGCTCTTCTCTTTTGCTCATATTTGCTACCGTTTTTTTTTTTTTCCTGACAGGGTGAAAAGTCTGGTCCCTTTTGTGAAGAGATATCTCTGGCCAGTTTATTGATGGTGTTAATATTAATGACTATTTTTTATGCCCATGTGATATGTAACCTGAATGACTGCCCCTGTGTTATATAATTCATGTCCTAGGTATGGAGGTTAAAAATGCCAGGATATTATGGGGTAGAGAGAAGTAAACATCACCAACCCACTGGTAAAATCCCCCCTCCCCCCATATTCACTCTTTAATTACAGAACTGTATTTATGTACATATTTAGATAATTGCATGTTTACATGTCTTGTCTCCCCTAGATCACAGGCTGGTGTCTGTTCCATATTACGTACTCTCAGTGCTCAGAACAGCGCTGTACTTACCTGTGGGGCTATAAGTACAGCTTGCTGACAAGCTGAGGTTTTTGATGCAAACCTATATAAATACACCACACATTAAGCAAGTTTTATGAATATAGAGTGCATCAAATTTACGAGTTTCAAATGACAAATATGAAAGGAAAGAATTAAAATGAGTGTGGCTTGCATTTTTCTAATCACATTCTTTTACAGAAAGGTCTGAGAGGCAATGTCAAACATACTTTTGTCCTCATATGTGCATGGAAGGGATATATATTATATGTACATATATATATATGTGTGTGTGTGTGTGTGTGCACTGTATCTTGACTTACCTTGTCAATTAAGAAATGTAAATTGAAAGAAAACCGTTTTGATCCAGTTGGTAAAGACTTTTTTTTAAAATGCTAATACGCATATGGCTTCCCACGTGGTGCAGTGGTAAGGAATCTGCCTACCAAAGCAGGAGATGAAGAGATGCTGGTTCAATCCCTGGGACAGGAAGACCTCCTGGAGGAGCAACCCGTTCCAGTATTCTTGCCTGGAAAACTCCATGGACAGAGGAGCCTGGTGGGCTACTGCCCATGGAGTCACAAAGAGTCGGGCATGAGCGCGCACACACTCACTGTTCTGAGGGATGGGACCTCACTGTGTAACAGACATTCTCTTAGCTGGTGGATATAAACCATTTCAATCTTTCAAAAAGCAATTGAGTGTTGTATATCTAGAACCTTAAAAATGTTCAAGGCTTTGGATCTAGCAATCCGAACGCTAGCAAAAATTTCCAAAGGTAACCAGGTATGTGGCCAAAGGACATTACTTGCAGGATTATTTACAGTGATAAAACATTGAAAGTCATATATGTTCCCAAGTAGAATGACTTAATAAATCAGTGTAAACTTATGTGATATGATATTATACTGCTGTTAAAATAGTATCTTTGAATGTTATTTGATAATTTAGAAAATGTTTATGCTAGATGATAAAGAGGATCCAAATATATATAATATCTGATTCCTTTTTTTTTTGCATTTTTTTGAAGTCTTTATTGAATTTGTTACAGTATTGTTTCTGCTGTTTATGTTCTGGTTTGGGGGAATTGACGCATGTAGGATCTTAACTCCCCAACCCGAAAGGCAAAGTCTTAAATGTCTCACCAACCACCAGGGGAGTCCCTGATTCCTGTTCGATTATCAAGAGAGTATTGAGAAAAAGGGCTAGAAGAAAATCAATTAGAGGCTACCCTTTTTGGTTGGTGAGCTTTGAAACATGCTGCCCTTCTCATAGTAAGGTGTGCAATTTTGTATACGTGTTGCTCAAATAAGCAAATGAATGAATTGTGGGAATATGGATAATTGAAATCTTCTCCATAGTTTTTGAAATTTTCCAGATTTGGTACAATGAGAATGCATTCTTTTATTATTATAAAAGTTTACCATTATCGAAAACTTATAGTGTGTTGACACTGAATGCTGCTACTGCTGCTAAGTCGCTTCAGTTGTGTCCGACTCTGTGTGAGTAAGACAGGAAAAAATTGGTGTTTTTTTGTTGTTGTTCAATATCCTCCATTTTTATTGCTTTTCCAAAAAGCAGAATATGAGGCTCAGTATTGACTTAGTAACTTTTTCATGGTGAGGCTGGATGAATCCCCTTAAAAATTAGCTTGCTCTCCATTCTTACTTAGTGATTCTAGTTGATAGAATTTATTCATTCAAGGTCACCTGAAGACAAATATATAATATCACTTATATGTGGAATCTAAAAACAATACAAATGAACTTATTTATGAAGCAGAAATAGACTCACAGACGCAAACAAACTTATGGTTACCAAAGGGGAAAGGAAAGAGTGGGAGGGGTAAATGAGGAGTGTGAGATTAATGGATACAAACTGCTAGACATGAAATAGATAAGCAACAAGGATTTACCGTATAGCACTGCTGCTGCTGCTGAGTCGCTTCAGTCGGGTCCAACTCTGGGCGACCCCATAGACGGCAGCCCACCAGGCTCCCCCGTCCCTGGGATTCTCCAGGCAAGAACACTGGAGTGGGTTGCCATGTCCTTCTCCAGTGCAGGAAAGTGAAAAGTGAAAGCGAAGTCGCTCAGTCGTGTCTGACTCTGTGCGACCCCATAGACGACAGCCCAGCGAACCATATTTCCAATGTCTTATAGTAACCTAAAATGGAAAATAATCTGAAAAAATATATAACTGAATCACTTTGCTGTCTACCTGAAATTAATACAATACTGTAAATCAACTGTACTTCAATTTAAGAAAGATTGTCTGCTGAAGAGCACCTTTGTATTAGTCAGAGTTCCTCAAAGAAATAGAACCAGTAGAAGATGATTTAGCTGTAGATATAGTGAACTGTGGTGTTGGAGAAGACTCTTGAGAGTCCCTTGGACTGCAAGGAGATCCAACCAGTCCATTCTAAAGGAGATCAGCCTGGGATTTCTTTGGAAGGAATGATACTAAAGCTGAAACTCCAATACTTTGGCCACCTCATGTGATGAGTTGACTCTTTGGAAAAGACCTTGATGCTTGGAGGGACTGGGGACAGGAGGAAAAGGGGACAACAGAGGATGAGATGGCTGGATGGCATTACCGAGTCAATGGATGTGAGTCTGGGTGAACTCCAGGAGTTGGTGATGGACAGGGAGGCCTGGTGTGCTGCGATTCATGGGGTCCCAAAGAGTCGGACACGACTAAGCAACTGAACTGAACTGATAGATGATACAGATATAGCGATTGATTTTTAAATGTTTTATACTGTTTTTAATGATTACTTTCCATTTAGTTATTACAAAATTCTGGCTATATGCCTCCCATTGTACAGTACAGCCTGTAGCTCATCATACACTCAGTGCTTTGTGCCTCTCACTCCCCTTTTCCTCCCCCACCCCTCCCAGTGGTAACCACTAGTTTGTTTTCTATTAGATACAGAGATTTATCATGAGGGATTGGCTCTTATGATTATGGAGGCTGAGAAGTCCCACAGTCTGCTGTCTGCAAGCTGGAGGTTCAGGGAAGTCAGTGATGTAGTTCCCATTTCCAAGCCCTCTGGTCCAAGAATGAGAGCAGGGGGCCAGGGTGGGGATTGGGGTGATGGTATAGGTCCCAGGCTGAGTATGAAGATCCGACAACTCGGAGGGGCATGGCTGAGGGTAGAAGACGGACACCCCAGCTCAAGCCAAGAGAGCAAATTTGCCTTTCTTCTGACTTTGTTCTAATCAGGCCCTCAGCAGGTTGGATGATGCCCACCCGCACTGGTGAGGGCAATTTTTTTCACTCAGTCTATTGATTCAAATGCTAATTTCTCTGGAAACATCCTCACAGACACACTCAGAAATAATGTCTGACCAGCTATCTGGGCATCCTTTAGCCCAGTCCAGTTGACATATAAAATGAGCCAGCGCTGCCAGTGGAATTAAAATCATTATAAGAAGTTTTTCCAATTTTGCAAAGATTTTTGTTTCATGGCATAACTTTTAGACGTACCCAACAGCAGCAGCAGCAAGCTTTGTATCATTTCCATATGAACAGAGACGTGTATCGCAGAGGGCAGAAGGTAGCTAGGGCTGTGATTGTGCTATGCTGTCTTTATATAAGCCAACTGTCCTGCATGGAAATAGGACTTTTGATATCAGGCTCGTTGGCATTATATATTAACCAAGTGACTTACTGGGTGGCAGAGGTGACAATGGGAACTCTTAGTATAGAGTTACGGATGGCTCAGCTCAACCCATTTCTTGCTTCTGAAAAACAAGTCTAATCTCAAAGCCAAGATCTGGAAGGCAGTTGAGTTATATTCATACAAGAGCAGCCCAATGTCCTTCCATGTTATCATTTCCTAAGAATGTCAAAAATAAGTTGCCATGCATTGTTACAAACATTGCTAATTGATGTGGAAATCATAAAAGCACATATCTCTTTAGCAAGATCCATCTCACATGTATTTTTTATAATTTAGTAATCTTTCATAATCTTTCAGAATTTAGTAGGGCAGAAACTGCCCCCTATTATTATTGACTTTCTTGCAAAGGCAAATGAGAAATTTTTACTAAATCTGGGGTTTCAAATTGGGACATTACTGAGGAACCAAGGGGAACCTTTGGACCTGAAAATGATTTTGACATTTAAAAAAAAGAGAGAATCAGTTACACGACTGAATCAGATACATTGAAGTCAAGTAAGACATTCTCATGTCAGCACATAAAGCAAGATTCCATTAGTTCCTACTCTCAAAGAGTCCATTAGAACTTACTGCATATTTTATAAGGAATGGAGCTATTAAGATGATTTTGAACAGTGAGGTGATCTGCCCATTGCATGTTTTTTTGTTTTTTTTTTTTAATCTACATCTGGAACTTCACTGGTGGTCCAGTGTTTAAGAATACACCTTCCAATGCAGGCAACGAGGGTTCAGTCCTGATCAGGGAACTAAGACCTCACATGCCATGGGGCAACTTGAGAGCCTGATCTCCAAAACTACCCAGTCCCTGCACCACAACTGGAGAAGCCCAGCCATTGCAACTGTAGAAACACTTGTGTTGCAACTAGAGAGAAGCCCTCGTTCCACAACTATAGGAGCCCTCAGGCAGCCATGAAGACCCAGGGTAGCCTAAAATAATTGTTTAATTTAAAAAAATTTTAACTTACATCTATATATAAGTTAGCTAAAGGTTATACTGTATTTGCTTTTTATGACCATCCATGTAAGAGTCAGGCTGAGAGTAACATCGAATTATTGCACTTCCCAGGTGGCGCTAGTGGTAAAGAATCCACCTGCTGATGTAGGAAACAAAAGAGACAAGTTGGGAAGATCCCCTGGAATAGGAAACGGCAACTCATTCCAGTATTCTTACCTGGAAAATGCCATGGACAGAGGAGCCTGGTGGGCTATAGTCCATGGGGTTGCAAAGAGTCAAACAGGACTGAATGACTGAACACACACACACAGTCATAGAAAATGGAAACACATGGGATTTCCCTAATGGTTCAGTGGTTAAGACTTCAGGCTTCCACTGCAGGGGTACTGATTCAATCCCTAGTGTCAGGAAAAACAGTAGCCAAATATATTGCTTTTTTTATTTCTGAGCAGAAGTGAGCTGTCTTTGGCATAAACAGTTACCTGTATGATCAGAGGATGAAAAAAGTTCCTGCTGCTGGAAGAGTCCTCACTCCCGGCAAGGCTCAGTGCAGAGTGGTTTACCTCAATGACTTGTCAAATAATGAAATTGCCTGCTGTGATCCTTGGTCCTAAAGGCCTTCTAGACACTTACTCATTTTCTCTTAACTTCCAAATAAATTTTTGATGAGCACCTCCTATGTGCTAAGTGCTAGGGGAAATAAATACTGAAGCAATCAATGAAATGATTCAAACCCAAATTCTGTCCACAGTATGCTTTTTCTCAAGTCCATGGGAGGACCACTCATCTCTCAAGTAATTGTAATCCAAAAAGAAAATAAATGTAATTAGTAGAAATCACAGTGCAGTTATCTTCAAGTTACAGCTGTGGGAGTTTAAAGGAAGGCGAGATCATATTTTAACTTGGTTAAAGAATTAAGTCATCCAGGGAGATTACTAAATTGATAGGGATTAGATTATTTTATGAGTAAATGGCAACTACCCTCCATCATCTTCAACAGTGATTTATAAACACTTTTGATTGCACAGGCTAATAGTAAATAACATTTTGAGTAGTAACCTCCAAAGATGTCTATTTATATTTTGTTCTGTATATGTATTGCTGTATTAAAATATATGTATATCATAGCATACACAAAATAGATATTTTTAAAGGATGGACTAAGTTGAAAATGAACAATATTTGAAAACATTTATTTTTATTTGTGACAAATTTTTTTTCTTGAAAATGTTATTTTTAATCAGTGCAATGTGTTTGAATATGCTTCATTATTTTTGGGAATTGTGGTTTGACATTTTGTTATGTAGCAATTCAAAGGTCTGCTTCTAAGTTCAGTTTGCTTTGTCATTGGTTTTAACAGCTGTCACAGTCGAAAAAGACATTCCACAATTGCGCTATAAGCTCGGTGAAAGTGNTGATGGACAGGGAGGCCTGGCGTGCTGCGATTCATGGGGTCCCAAAGAGTCGGACACGACTAAGCAACTGAACTGAACTGATAGATGATACAGATATAGCGATTGATTTTTAAATGTTTTATACTGTTTTTAATGATTACTTTCCATTTAGTTATTACAAAATTCTGGCTATATGCCTCCCATTGTACAGTACAGCCTGTAGCTCATCATACACTCAGTGCTTTGTGCCTCTCACTCCCCTTTTCCTCCCCCACCCCTCCCAGTGGTAACCACTAGTTTGTTTTCTATTAGATACAGAGATTTATCATGAGGGATTGGCTCTTATGATTATGGAGGCTGAGAAGTCCCACAGTCTGCTGTCTGCAAGCTGGAGGCTCAGGGAAGTCAGTGATGTAGTTCCCATTTCCAAGCCCTCTGGTCCAAGAATGAGAGCAGGGGGCCAGGGTGGGGATTGGGGTGATGGTATAGGTCCCAGGCTGAGTATGAAGATCTGACAACTCGGAGGGGCATGGCTGAGGGTAGAAGACGGACACCCCAGCTCAAGCCAAGAGAGCAAATTTGCCTTTCTTCTGACTTTGTTCTAATCAGGCCCTCAGCAGGTTGGATGATGCCCACCCGCACTGGTGAGGGCAATTTTTTTCACTCAGTCTATTGATTCAAATGCTAATTTCTCTGGAAACATCCTCACAGACACACTCAGAAATAATGTCTGACCAGCTATCTGGGCATCCTTTAGCCCAGTCCAGTTGACATATAAAATGAGCCAGCGCTGCCAGTGGAATTAAAATCATTATAAGAAGTTTTTCCAATTTTGCAAAGATTTTTGTTTCATGGCATAACTTTTAGACGTACCCAACAGCAGCAGCAGCAAGCTTTGTATCATTTCCATATGAACAGAGACGTGTATCGCAGAGGGCAGAAGGTAGCTAGGGCTGTGATTGTGCTATGCTGTCTTTATATAAGCCAACTGTCCTGCATGGAAATAGGACTTTTGATATCAGGCTCGTTGGCATTATATATTAACCAAGTGACTTACTGGGTGGCAGAGGTGACAATGGGAACTCTTAGTATAGAGTTACGGATGGCTCAGCTCAACCCATTTCTTGCTTCTGAAAAACAAGTCTAATCTCAAAGCCAAGATCTGGAAGGCAGTTGAGTTATATTCATACAAGAGCAGCCCAATGTCCTTCCATGTTATCATTTCCTAAGAATGTCAAAAATAAGTTGCCATGCATTGTTACAAACATTGCTAATTGATGTGGAAATCATAAAAGCACATATCTCTTTAGCAAGATCCATCTCACATGTATTTTTTATAATTTAGTAATCTTTCATAATCTTTCAGAATTTAGTAGGGCAGAAACTGCCCCCTATTATTATTGACTTTCTTGCAAAGGCAAATGAGAAATTTTTACTAAATCTGGGGTTTCAAATTGGGACATTACTGAGGAACCAAGGGGAACCTTTGGACCTGAAAATGATTTTGACATTTAAAAAAAAGAGAGAATCAGTTACACGACTGAATCAGATACATTGAAGTCAAGTAAGACATTCTCATGTCAGCACATAAAGCAAGATTCCATTAGTTCCTACTCTCAAAGAGTCCATTAGAACTTACTGCATATTTTATAAGGAATGGAGCTATTAAGATGATTTTGAACAGTGAGGTGATCTGCCCATTGCATGTTTTTTTGTTTTTTTTTTTTAATCTACATCTGGAACTTCACTGGTGGTCCAGTGTTTAAGAATACACCTTCCAATGCAGGCAACGAGGGTTCAGTCCTGATCAGGGAACTAAGACCTCACATGCCATGGGGCAACTTGAGAGCCTGATCTCCAAAACTACCCAGTCCCTGCACCACAACTGGAGAAGCCCAGCCATTGCAACTGTAGAAACACTTGTGTTGCAACTAGAGAGAAGCCCTCGTTCCACAACTATAGGAGCCCTCAGGCAGCAATGAAGACCCAGGGTAGCCTAAAATAATTGTTTAATTTAAAAAAATTTTAACTTACATCTATATATAAGTTAGCTAAAGGTTATACTGTATTTGTTTTTTATGACCATCCATGTAAGAGTCAGGCTGAGAGTAACATCGAATTATTGCACTTCCCAGGTGGCGCTAGTGGTAAAGAATCCACCTGCTGATGTAGGAAACAAAAGAGACAAGTTGGGAAGATCCCCTGGAGTAGGAAACGGCAACTCATTCCAGTATTCTTACCTGGAAAATGCCATGGACAGAGGAGCCTGGTGGGCTATAGTCCATGGGGTTGCAAAGAGTCAAACAGGACTGAATGACTGAACACACACACACAGTCATAGAAAATGGAAACACATGGGATTTCCCTAATGGTTCAGTGGTTAAGACTTCAGGCTTCCACTGCAGGGGTACTGATTCAATCCCTAGTGTCAGGAAAAACAGTAGCCAAATATATTGCTTTTTTTATTTCTGAGCAGAAGTGAGCTGTCTTTGGCATAAACAGTTACCTGTATGATCAGAGGATGAAAAAAGTTCCTGCTGCTGGAAGAGTCCTCACTCCCGGCAAGGCTCAGTGCAGAGTGGTTTACCTCAATGACTTGTCAAATAATGAAATTGCCTGCTGTGATCCTTGGTCCTAAAGGCCTTCTAGACACTTACTCATTTTCTCTTAACTTCCAAATAAATTTTTGATGAGCACCTCCTATGTGCTAAGTGCTAGGGGAAATAAATACTGAAGCAATCAATGAAATGATTCAAACCCAAATTCTGTCCACAGTATGCTTTTTCTCAAGTCCATGGGAGGACCACTCATCTCTCAAGTAATTGTAATCCAAAAAGAAAATAAATGTAATTAGTAGAAATCACAGTGCAGTTATCTTCAAGTTACAGCTGTGGGAGTTTAAAGGAAGGCGAGATCATATTTTAACTTGGTTAAAGAATTAAGTCATCCAGGGAGATTACTAAATTGATAGGGATTAGATTATTTTATGAGTAAATGGCAACTACCCTCCATCATCTTCAACAGTGATTTATAAACACTTTTGATTGCACAGGCTAATAGTAAATAACATTTTGAGTAGTAACCTCCAAAGATGTCTATTTATATTTTGTTCTGTATATGTATTGCTGTATTAAAATATATGTATATCATAGCATACACAAAATAGATATTTTTAAAGGATGGACTAAGTTGAAAATGAACAATATTTGAAAACATTTATTTTTATTTGTGACAAATTTTTTTTCTTGAAAATGTTATTTTTAATCAGTGCAATGTGTTTGAATATGCTTCATTATTTTTGGGAATTGTGGTTTGACATTTTGTTATGTAGCAATTCAAAGGTCTGCTTCTAAGTTCAGTTTGCTTTGTCATTGGTTTTAACAGCTGTCACAGTCGAAAAAGACATTTCACAATTGCGCTATAAGCTCGGTGAAAGTGAAGTCGCTCAGTCATGTCCAACTGTTGCGACGCCATGGACTGTGGCCCACCAGGCTCCTCCGTCCATGGCATTCTCCAGGCAGGAATACTGGAGTGGGGTGCCATTTCCTGCTCCAGGGGATCTTCCCAACCCAGGGATCAAACCCAGGTCTCCTGCAATGCAGGCAGACGCTTTAACCTCTGAGCCACCAGGGAAGCCCGATAAGCTCAGTAGGTATACCCAAAGTAAAATTTAGGTGCTTGAAGGTAGGTAGCCTTCCATAGTTCGGGTAGTCTTCTGGGTGTTTCCAGTTTGGTGGGAACCACTTTTCCAATCCGACTAGTTTGCCCTTACTTTTCCTGTGTAATGTGACTGAATAAACCTGGTTTTAGGACCACAAATGTCAGCTCTGTCATTATCTGGTTTGATTTTTGTCTTATCACATCTTCAATCAGCAGGTTGGTTTTCTTTTCCTGTAATCTTTTAAAGTCCTTTGTATATATTGTGAGGCTAGTTTACATAAAACTAGGCACTATGATCTGTGCGTGCGTACAAAGTTGCTTCAGTGGTGTAGTTGTGTCTAACTCTTTGCGACCCTCTGGGCTGTAGCCCACCAGGCTCCTCTGTCCATGGGACTCTCCAGGCAAGAGTGCTGGAGTGGGGTGCTGTGTCCTTCTCCGGGGGATCTTCCAGACCCAGGGGTTGAATCGACATCTCTTGCATCTCCTGCATTGCCAGGCTGGTTCTTTATCACTAGTGCCACCTGGGAAGCCCACTGCGTTCTGTAAATCCACTTAACCTAACACAAATAAATGTCTGTGCCAGACCCTGGGAGCTGTGGGATGCCGCAGTCAGTGCCTCCAAGCTGTGGCGTTCCTCCTTTTCGGTAGACACACCCCCTCTAGTGAGTGAGGACTGACAATCACGCATGTCTACCAAGGATTGACTGTTGGTGCCCCTGTCAGTCCATATATTGAATATTCATAACGCTTATTTCCCCCTCTGTGAAGGGGGCATGCCCCACAGCGTGGCTTATAGAATTTTAGTTCCCTGACCAGTGATAAGACCTGTGCCCCCCCAGTAGTGGGAGCACAGCGTCCTAACCACTGGACCACCAGGGAAGTCCCTCCCTTCTTTCTAAGATGATCAGTTTTGAGAAGTTCTAACATTTCCTTCTCACAATGCAATGACTACACTGAGAATGCCAGGAGGGGCAGGCTCACAGCCTACTTTGGAGACCTTCCAACCGGTAGCCAGCCTCTGCCCTCTGCCCTGGCTTCCCTGGTGGCTCAGTGGTAAAGAACCAGCCTGCAGTGCGGGAAACATTAGAAGCAGAGGTTCGATCCCTGGGTGGGGAAGATCCCTCGGAGGAGGAAATGGCAACCCACTCCAGTATTCTTACCTTGGAAATCTCATGGACAAAGGAGCCTGGTGGGCTGCAGTCCATGGACTCACAAAGAGTTGGACGCAACTTAGTGACTAAACATCACCAGCAACAACCCCTCCGCAGGCGAGGCAGGGGCCTGGTGTGCTAGATACGCCAGGATGGAGCTCTGAAGCAGCGCTCTTTCCCTACAAAATTCCAGGTGTTTACACAGCCAGATAACCATGAAGTTGCAAATACACTACATTTTTGTTTGTTTATTTGTTTGTTTGGGGGATCCCTTTTGATTAAATTAGCAAATTACCTCTGTCCTTAATCCTCAAGGCTCTCAAAGTCTTACACCTGTGTGGGTTGACTCACTAGACAGATGGATTAGAGCTCTCCTCCCCTCCGGGGATCACTTGGGCAGCACAGAACAGGAGGCTTCTACTTGTTCATCATCAGCGTTGGGAGCTTGATCAACAGTTTTAATACTAAATGCCAAATATCTGTGTTTGTAGATCTATCAAACAGATGGTCTGTGTTGTTCTTTTCTTATTTCTCAGACTCAAAATGAAACACTGCCCTCTCTAGGATGTCGCTTATTCTGAGGATGCCCCCTGGGCTGTCTCCAGGGGCCTGAGGCCCGGTTCCTTCTCGCTTCTTCAAAGGCCGGGGAGCCTTTTGCTGTGTGACGCTGGTCTCTGATCACCCCCTGGCCGCCAGCTGTGTCCTCTTAACTCCATCAGGCAGCTTTTGTTTAGCCTGAGAATGGTTGTATGACACTCAATTCAAATTCAGTTAGATAAGTTGTTTTGGTGGTGGTGGCCCTNTCTAGGATGTCGCTTATTCTGAGGATGCCCCCTGGGCTGTCTCCAGGGGCCTGAGGCCCGGTTCCTTCTCCCTTCTTCAAAGGCCAGCGAGCCTTTTGCTGTGTGATGCTGGTCTCTGATCACCCCCTGGCCGCCAGCTGTGTCCTCTTAACTCCATCAGGCAGTTTTTGTTTAGCCGGAGAATGGTTGTATGACACTCAATTCAAATTCAGTTAGATAAGTTGTTTTGGTGGTGGTGGCCCTGGTTTAGTTGCTGAGTCATGTCTGGCTCTTTGCAAGCCCGCCAGGCACCTCTGCCCATGGGCTTTTTCAGACAAGAATGCTGGAACAGGTTGCCATTTCCTCCTCCAGGGGATCTTCCCAACCCACGGACTGAACTTGCGTCTCCTGCTTTGGCAGGCAGATTCTTTCCCACTGAGTGCTCACGAAAGCCCAGGTAAGTGTTTGCGTCTTCCAAACGGGCACAACACCTAGATCCACAGTTATTAGTCTGTTTGGGTCATCAATGCCTTTGAGGGTTTATGCAACATTTAATCAGAAAAAAATGCTCAAGCACACACATTTTGCGTAGAATTTCAAAGGGGGATATTTCATATTCCTTCTGAAATTCGTCTTAAACTAGAACTATTTTTTATGCAGTTAACTTACAGTGTTGTGGTAATTTCAGTTGTACAGCAACATATATGCATAAATATATATTCTTTTTCATTTTCTTTTCCACTTTAGGTTACTACAAGACACTGAATTGCCTGTGCTACGCAGTAGACTAGCTCCCCAGGTGACGCTAGTGGTAAAGAACTCGCCTGACAGCACAGGAGACTTAAGAGACACGGGGTTCCATCCCTGGGTTGGATGAGCCCCTGGAGGAGGAAATGGCAACCTGCTCCAGCATTCTTGCATGGAGAAGTCCATGGACAGAGGAGCCTAGTGGGCTATGGCTCATTGGGTCACAAAGAGGCAGACATGAGTGCAGCAGCTTAGCACACATCCAGTAGATCCCTGTTGGTTATCTCTTTTAAATATGGCAGTGTGTACCTGTCAGTCCCAAACTCCCAGTCTATCCCCCTTGCCTTTCCTCCCTGGTAAACATAAGTTCATTTTCTAAGTCTGGGTGGGGGTCTGTTTCTGTTTTGTGAATAAGTTCATTTGTATTCGTTTTTAAGATTCCACATATAAATATTATGTTTATTTTACTCTGTTTGACTTACTTCATAGAATAATCTTTAGGTCCTTCCATGTTGCGACAAATGGCATCATTTCATCCTTTTTTATGCTATTGTTGCTCATTTGCTAGGTTGTGTCCAAGTGTTTGTGACCCCATGGATTGCAGCAAGCCAGGTTTCCTTGTCCTTCAGTACCTCCCAGAATTTGCTCAAACTCGTGTCTATTGAGTCAGTGATTCCATCCAACCGACTCATCCTCTGTTGCCCCCTTCTCTTCCTGCCCTCAATCTTTCGCAGCATCAGAGTCTTTTCCAGTGAGTCAGCTCTTTGCATCGGGTGGTCAAAGTACTGGAGCTTCAGCTCCAGTCCTTTCAATGAACATTCAGGGTTGGTTTTCTTTAGGATTGACTGGTTTGATCTCCTTGCGGTCCAAGGGACTCTCAAGAGTCTTTTCCAGAATCAATTCCTTGGTGCTCAGCCTTCTTTATGGTCCAGCTCTCATGGTCCAATTCTTTGTATGGCTGACTAATATTCCATTGCATGTTTATAACACATTTTCTTTAGCCATTCATCTGTCAATGGATATTTAGGTTGCTTCTGAGTCTTGGTTAGTGTAAACAGTGCTGCTGTGAACACTGGGGTACATTTTAAAAACTATTTTTAGTATATTTTTAGGGCTACTTATAAACCTAAATATACTGAGTTGATGTCCTATAAATCAATTCAGAGTAGAACTGATTGTTTTAGGTTTTAAATGTTTATTGTCAGTTCTACAAAGAGGCTAGCTTTGGACAGATAAAGTGTTTATGATATGTCTATTTACATTGCCTTGAATGGTTAAGGACTGTTCATTATGGCATAATATTTATCCTTCAAGATATAGCTACAAAGGCCTGTGCTTTATAATTTGTTACTGAAGCCAGAACACAGGTACAGGTGTTAATTATTTACCCCAAATCTCTCTCTCTCCTTTTTCCTTCACTAAGAGAACCTTGATTTTGTTGGAGGATGTCCACGTACCCAGCTGAAAACCTACATTTCCCAGCCTCCCTTGTAGACAGAGGTAGCCACAAGACTAGCTTATTGTCATCGCCAATTTAAAGAATGAGCGTTAAAAGGGGAAGACTCAGCAGGAATGTGTTCTTTTGCCTCCCCTCCCACCCTATCTTTTCTTTTTCTTGCCAAGAATACAGATGGCATGAGCTCCTGTGGCCATTTGATAGCCACGTGGCAACTTTGGGAATAAAAGCCATGCTTTCTGCAGATGGCAGAAAAAGAGAGGAGGAGACTGAGAAACTGATCATCTTGACGCCTCTGACTGGCCCTGGACCCCTTTCCTTTGGACTTCTTGTCTTCAAGTTACACGAGGAACAAAGAAACCCTCACCTTCATCAAAGAAATAGGTATGTGTACACATACACACACACATGTACACACAGCTTAGCACATTCTTTGACTAATACAAGCCATACACACACACACATATAACATATATACATACACACTTCATAAGTCTATGAATATTAAGTAGCAAATTTTCTCTCCTTAAAAGAAACGAAGAATTTTGGCAAATTCTTTTGAAAACGAGTTATTAAACAAACTAGTTGTAAAGTATCATCAGAAGTGTGTATTAGTAGTTAGCATACAGATGATAAATTCTTGCAAAAATTCCCAGTTTAGAAGTTTTAATGTCCTTTGATATTTCCTTTCACTTCCCTCTCCTGCAAAACCTTGTTCCCAAGAATAACCACTTGTATCAGTTTCCTGCTGATGGAACAAATTACCACAAACATCGTGGCTTGAAAAAGTCCCCCACAAATTTATTACCTTACAGTTCTGGAGGTTGGAAATTCAAAATGTGTCTCTCTGGGTGAAAATCAAGATGCTGCCAGGGCTGAGTTCTGCTCAGGAAGTTCCAGAGCAGAATACACCTCTTTGCCTCCTGCATCCTTGACTCCCTCCTTTCTCCAAAGCCAGCAAAGCCAGTCCAGCCTTTCTCACACCTCATTACTCTGACACTGACTCCCCTGCCTCTCTCTGTCACCTATAAGGACCCTTGTGATTATACTTGGACCTTCTGGATAATCCAAGTTAATACTCCCATCTCAAATTCTTAATTTAATCCTATCTGCAAAGTTCCCTTTGTCATGTAAGGCAGTACATTCACAGGTTTGGGGGATGATAATGTGGGCACCTTTGAGGGACCATTACTCTGTTGACCACAGCACTATTACAAATTTGGCGTGTAATCAAACCAAGTCCATGAAGATTTTGGGGTAACTTGTTCAGTGACATTGTATTTTAAATATTTTATCAAAATGACATTACTTGCTGTTCTGAAACGCTTGTTTTCACTTAGCCACGTGTGATGTACAATTTTCCACATTGGGATAGATAAATCCTGTAAGGAAATATTTTAAAGAAAAATCTCCTGGAATTTTAAGGTGTTTTTTCTTTTCTGCTGAAAAAAATGAAAAGAAGAAAAAAAAGATTCTAGACATCCCTCTTAAGGCTAACTAAAGTGAAAAATGACAGTGAGAATTTCACAAGAAACATTCTCATCCACTTACATATTACAGGTGAATGTGCTATTTCATGAAGCAGTTGATAAAGCCAACTGCATCAGTTTGTCCTAGGTGTTGTATTTAGTTGTTCAGTTGTGTCCGCCGACATCTTGCAACCTCATGGACTGTAGCACAAGGCTCCTCTGTCCATGGGGACTTTTCAGGCAAAAACACTGGAGTGGGTTGCCACACCCTCCTCCAGGGGATCTTCCAGACCCAGAGATAGAACTGGGGTCTCCTACATTGCAGGTAGACTCTTTACCAGCTGAGCTACCTGGGAACCCTGCTTTCAGTTTAGCTCTGTCGAAATCTTGGAAACTGTCTGCAGTGGACATTCGTGGTTATTTAACTGCTTGGCACTCATTCCTCTTGCTGATAGCATTTGAATTCCCTTGGAAAATTACCACTTCGCAATAGATAAAGTTTGTTGGGATTAAAATAGGTGTTCAGCCCACCTCTTAGCCAAGGATGGCACAGGACCCATGCTAGACCAATCACATTTTCCCCTCTCTAAAATCCAAATTTTGATCAGAGTTACTTTGGGCTATATATTTGTATCCCTCCCCCCGATTCATATGTTAGAACCCTAATCCCTAATCTGATGTTATTTGGAGATGGAACTTTGGGAGGTAATTAGGGTTAGATGAGGTCATGAGAGTTGTTAGGTCCTCATGATGGGATTAAGAAAGAAAGTGAGAAAGTGAAGTCGCTTAGTCATGTCTGACTCTTTGTGACCCTGTGAACTGTAGCCTACCAGGCTCCTCTGTCCATGGGATTCTCCAGGCAAGAGTATTGGACTGATTTGCCATTTCCTTCTCCAGGGGATCTTCCTGACCCAGGGATCAAAGGTGGTTCTCCTGCATTGCAGACAGACACTTTACCCTCTGAGCCCTCAAGGGAGCCCGCATGATGGGATTAGTGGCTTTATAAAAGGAGAAAGAGAGAGACCCCCTCCCACAGACCAAGGAAAAACCATGTGAGCACACAGTGAGAAGATGACCCTCTACAAGCCAGGAAGAAAGCCTTCACTGGGACCTGAATCAAAGCCTACACCGTGATCTTGCACTTCCCAGTCTCCAGAACCAGGAGAAATAAACCTCTTCTTTAAACTACAGAGTCTACACAGGTGTTTTGTCATGGCAGCCTGAGCAGGCTAAGACACAGAGTGATGATTAAACTGAAAATGGCTGATATTCATGCATCATTGTGGCAACTCTAAAAAGATTAAAAGCATGAGAGAGTACTCAGTGAAATAGAAAATGCCCCTGAAAACAACTTTGAAGCAGGACTCCAGAATTGTATTTTTAAAATGTTAAGAATTGTCAGTCCTGCCTTGTTAAGAACTGTTTTGGTGAGCTCTCTTGCTTTTATCATTGGGATTAAAAGGTCAAGGTAGTCCTAGGAATGACTCAGGTACTCCTGAGGACATTGAGCTTCAGTAATGTGACAATTCAGGGAGATGTGTTTGCTACTGCACCTGAGAGGTGGTGTCCACCCACCTCTGTAATCTGGAGCCAGGCCAGCAGTGTTGGACAGCCTTAGTCACTATCTAAGCTGGGAGTGGGGAGAGCAACAGATAAAAAAAACCCAGGAAGGGAGCTTCCATACCTGAGAAATCTATGACTGAGAAATCTAAACGGAAAAGTAGCAGAAAGCTTTGCCTAACTAAACAGTGACTTTATGACGATTTGATCAAATAAACAAAAGTAAATGCCAGACATTCATCCAAGTTATTGGTTGTAAACACCAGATACCCCACTTGATTTACCTTCAGAACAAAAGAGGAATAATGGGAAAGAAAGATATTTATTAGGGGAGCTTCCAGAATAGAAGGAAAGTCGGGGACGGTCAAGCCCCCAAAGGCAGTGGAGGCCAGAAGATGGCAGTGGGGACCTCAAGCACTGAAACCAAGGACTTGAGGCTTTATTTCACCTGTCTCTGCAACTTTCAGACCCTGATGCTGGGAAAGATTGAGGGCATGAGAAGAAGGGGACGACAGAGGGTGAGATGGATGGATGGCGTCATCGACTCAATGGGCATGAGTTGAGCAAGCTCTGGGAGATAGTGAAAGACAGGGAAGCCTGGCATGCTACAGTCCATGGGGTTGTAAAGAGTCGATACGACTGAGCAACTGAACAACAACAACTCCAACTAGATTTCATTCTTACTGACTCACTTTCTCCACGTGGTGGAGTTCCACGGTTCTTTCAGGGATCATCACTGGGAAAGGAAGGGCTTCCCTCCACCTTTGTCTCTGCTTGGAAAACCTGGGAGAAGACCTCTAATTGGTTTCACCTCCATAGCCTCTTAGAGCTATCACCAAAGTCAGTGTATAATACATGAAGATTAACAACATTCCTGTCACTATGAAGAAAATCAGAACGCTAGCTTCCAACATGGGGTTTCTATGTTATCTACCTTCCACTGCATGCCATACCAAGGCTAGAATGTCTGAGTCTGTAGAGCTACTCCTTGAAAAAATGTAAAGTACGAAGATGTGTATGTGTGTGTATGCATGTATATGAAAACTCTTCTGTAAGATGAAAGCTAAATGGGCCCTTATAATCTAATAGCTTAAGAACAGAAAATCAGGACCCTGCAGTTAGAATTTCCCACATGGCTGACATGCAGAAACAACAGTTCTTTCCAAAAAGTTTTCATCAGAAGAAGCAATAAACAATATTAGGTAGACAAAAACAATAGAGTTTCAGGGAAGCCCAGCTGTGGGTAACATACCAAGGATGATGTTTGGGTGTTCAAAATGCCTGTGTGAAGAACAAGTCTGGATATGATTTGGTTTCAGAAATTCACGTTTCATCAGAAGTGAAGACAAATGAAATGGGATTTATTCAACAAATATTTGTATAGTTTAAAATGAGCAGAGATTGTTTATTTGTGACTCTTGACCACTCTCTGGCTTTCAAGACGACACTGACATTTTCTTCCTCTCTGTTAATATGGACCTTCTTCTAAATTTGGCTTAGCAATATCACTTCTGGAGCGTTTTATACTAAGTGCAGGAGATGAAGGAAGAGCTACCATACACTTGGGCTTCCCTGGTGGCTCAGATGGTAAAGAATCTACCTGCAATGTGGAAGACCTGGGTTCAGTCCTGGAGAAGGGAATGGCTACCCACTCCAGTAAGCCTGGAGAATCCCAAGGACAGAGGAGCCTGGTGGGCTACAATCCATGGGGTTGCAAAGAATCGGACATGACTGAGTGACTAACAGTTTCACTTTGAGCATACACTCGCTCCAAACATGGGGTTTCTATGTAAGTTACCTTCTAGAAGAAATACTGCAAGCCATACCAAAGCTAAAATGTCTGAGTCTAGAGAGCTACTCTTTGAAAGTATGTAAAGTATGAAGATGTGTATGTGTGTGTATGCATGTATATGAAAACTGTTCTGTAATGAAAGATAAATGGGCCCTTACAACCTAACAGCTTAAACAAATTTCAAAGAAAAAAATGCCTATTAAATTTGAATTATGATGTTTATTTCTCCTGCATCATGAAAATGTTGATTTCATTAATCATTGTAGTTGGCCAATGATACCAATTTCAAAATAATTCCTTGATAGTTGACAGCCCTGCCAACTCTTTCCATAGTTATTCAAATATTCTTCTTCTTATGGTATAAGTATGTATTCCTGCATATTTTTTCAATGTTCAGTTTCCTCATTCTTTATAAACTAGTGAAAATAACATACTCTAAAAGCTGTTCTTTTACTAGTACTACAAATAAGTATTACTTAGGCAGGCCTATCAACTAAAATGGTATTACTTTCTCAGCAAAATTTTTTTCATAGCAAGTAACAAATAAATATAGGTAGGCAAACTTCCAGTGAGAGCTTGCTGTCTTTGTTTGGGCTCCCCCAAAAGCAGATCCTGTGAGAAGCACTGGACTGTGGGTTGTTTAGCTGGTCATCACAGAAAGCTCGAGGGATGGATTGGGTAAAGGACAAAAGAGAAAGAGGAAAGTTGAACAGGTACGTTAATGAGCAGACTACCCCTTTGGACAGCTGGGGTTCAGCACCACTGGGGGGCCCTGAGAAATCGGGTAGAACACATCCCAGAACTAATGCACTGGAGGATAGGGAGGTTGGAGCAGTTATCTTCCGACTCTGGAACTTTATTAGTTAAAGGTTGATCTTGGAGCCCTCCAAGACTGAAAGCAGCAGAGTTAGGGAAGCCGTACTCTTCCCTGCTGTGGCTGGTCCAAGGCCATAATCTAGACTCTCCATCTCTCTCTTCTGCCACCTGTCCTAGATTTCTCTTTCCCTCACTCAGTCCTCCCACTGATCTCCCAAGTTGCTTGCTGGTAGGAGGACCAGACCTGCATCTCTGAGCAGTGGAGTCCTGGTCATCTTGCCCTTGTCAGGCCCTGGTTTCTTCAGTCACCCCNTTTATTACCTTACAGTTCTGGAGGTTGGAAATTCAAAATGTGTCTCTCTGGGTGAAAATCAAGATGCTGCCAGGGCTGAGTTCTGCTCAGGAAGTTCCAGAGCAGAATACACCTCTTTGCCTCCTGCATCCTTGACTCCCTCCTTTCTCCAAAGCCAGCAAAGCCAGTCCAGCCTTTCTCACACCTCATTACTCTGACACTGACTCCCCTGCCTCTCTCTGTCACCTATAAGGACCCTTGTGATTATACTTGGACCTTCTGGATAATCCAAGTTAATACTCCCATCTCAAATTCTTAATTTAATCCTATCTGCAAAGTTCCCTTTGTCATGTAAGGCAGTACATTCACAGGTTTGGGGGATGATAATGTGGGCACCTTTGAGGGACCATTACTCTGTTGACCACAGCACTATTACAAATTTGGCGTGTAATCAAACCAAGTCCATGAAGATTTTGGGGTAACTTGTTCAGTGACATTGTATTTTAAATATTTTATCAAAATGACATTACTTGCTGTTCTGAAACGCTTGTTTTCACTTAGCCACGTGTGATGTACAATTTTCCACATTGGGATAGATAAATCCTGTAAGGAAATATTTTAAAGAAAAATCTCCTGGAATTTTAAGGTGTTTTTTCTTTTCTGCTGAAAAAAATGAAAAGAAGAAAAAAAAGATTCTAGACATCCCTCTTAAGGCTAACTAAAGTGAAAAATGACAGTGAGAATTTCACAAGAAACATTCTCATCCACTTACATATTACAGGTGAATGTGCTATTTCATGAAGCAGTTGATAAAGCCAACTGCATCAGTTTGTCCTAGGTGTTGTATTTAGTTGTTCAGTTGTGTCCGCCGACATCTTGCAACCTCATGGACTGTAGCACAAGGCTCCTCTGTCCATGGGGACTTTTCAGGCAAAAACACTGGAGTGGGTTGCCACACCCTCCTCCAGGGGATCTTCCAGACCCAGAGATAGAACTGGGGTCTCCTACATTGCAGGTAGACTCTTTACCAGCTGAGCTACCTGGGAACCCTGCTTTCAGTTTAGCTCTGTCGAAATCTTGGAAACTGTCTGCAGTGGACATTCGTGGTTATTTAACTGCTTGGCACTCATTCCTCTTGCTGATAGCATTTGAATTCCCTTGGAAAATTACCACTTCGCAATAGATAAAGTTTGTTGGGATTAAAATAGGTGTTCAGCCCACCTCTTAGCCAAGGATGGCACAGGACCCATGCTAGACCAATCACATTTTCCCCTCTCTAAAATCCAAATTTTGATCAGAGTTACTTTGGGCTATATATTTGTATCCCTCCCCCCGATTCATATGTTAGAACCCTAATCCCTAATCTGATGTTATTTGGAGATGGAACTTTGGGAGGTAATTAGGGTTAGATGAGGTCATGAGAGTTGTTAGGTCCTCATGATGGGATTAAGAAAGAAAGTGAGAAAGTGAAGTCGCTTAGTCATGTCTGACTCTTTGTGACCCTGTGAACTGTAGCCTACCAGGCTCCTCTGTCCATGGGATTCTCCAGGCAAGAGTATTGGACTGATTTGCCATTTCCTTCTCCAGGGGATCTTCCTGACCCAGGGATCAAAGGTGGTTCTCCTGCATTGCAGACAGACACTTTACCCTCTGAGCCCTCAAGGGAGCCCGCATGATGGGATTAGTGGCTTTATAAAAGGAGAAAGAGAGAGACCCCCTCCCACAGACCAAGGAAAAACCATGTGAGCACACAGTGAGAAGATGACCCTCTACAAGCCAGGAAGAAAGCCTTCACTGGGACCTGAATCAAAGCCTACACCGTGATCTTGCACTTCCCAGTCTCCAGAACCAGGAGAAATAAACCTCTTCTTTAAACTACAGAGTCTACACAGGTGTTTTGTCATGGCAGCCTGAGCAGGCTAAGACACAGAGTGATGATTAAACTGAAAATGGCTGATATTCATGCATCATTGTGGCAACTCTAAAAAGATTAAAAGCATGAGAGAGTACTCAGTGAAATAGAAAATGCCCCTGAAAACAACTTTGAAGCAGGACTCCAGAATTGTATTTTTAAAATGTTAAGAATTGTCAGTCCTGCCTTGTTAAGAACTGTTTTGGTGAGCTCTCTTGCTTTTATCATTGGGATTAAAAGGTCAAGGTAGTCCTAGGAATGACTCAGGTACTCCTGAGGACATTGAGCTTCAGTAATGTGACAATTCAGGGAGATGTGTTTGCTACTGCACCTGAGAGGTGGTGTCCACCCACCTCTGTAATCTGGAGCCAGGCCAGCAGTGTTGGACAGCCTTAGTCACTATCTAAGCTGGGAGTGGGGAGAGCAACAGATAAAAAAAACCCAGGAAGGGAGCTTCCATACCTGAGAAATCTATGACTGAGAAATCTAAACGGAAAAGTAGCAGAAAGCTTTGCCTAACTAAACAGTGACTTTATGACGATTTGATCAAATAAACAAAAGTAAATGCCAGACATTCATCCAAGTTATTGGTTGTAAACACCAGATACCCCACTTGATTTACCTTCAGAACAAAAGAGGAATAATGGGAAAGAAAGATATTTATTAGGGGAGCTTCCAGAATAGAAGGAAAGTCGGGGACGGTCAAGCCCCCAAAGGCAGTGGAGGCCAGAAGATGGCAGTGGGGACCTCAAGCACTGAAACCAAGGACTTGAGGCTTTATTTCACCTGTCTCTGCAACTTTCAGACCCTGATGCTGGGAAAGATTGAGGGCATGAGAAGAAGGGGACGACAGAGGGTGAGATGGATGGATGGCGTCATCGACTCAATGGGCATGAGTTGAGCAAGCTCTGGGAGATAGTGAAAGACAGGGAAGCCTGGCATGCTACAGTCCATGGGGTTGTAAAGAGTCGATACGACTGAGCAACTGAACAACAACAACTCCAACTAGATTTCATTCTTACTGACTCACTTTCTCCACGTGGTGGAGTTCCACGGTTCTTTCAGGGATCATCACTGGGAAAGGAAGGGCTTCCCTCCACCTTTGTCTCTGCTTGGAAAACCTGGGAGAAGACCTCTAATTGGTTTCACCTCCATAGCCTCTTAGAGCTATCACCAAAGTCAGTGTATAATACATGAAGATTAACAACATTCCTGTCACTATGAAGAAAATCAGAACGCTAGCTTCCAACATGGGGTTTCTATGTTATCTACCTTCCACTGCATGCCATACCAAGGCTAGAATGTCTGAGTCTGTAGAGCTACTCCTTGAAAAAATGTAAAGTACGAAGATGTGTATGTGTGTGTATGCATGTATATGAAAACTCTTCTGTAAGATGAAAGCTAAATGGGCCCTTATAATCTAATAGCTTAAGAACAGAAAATCAGGACCCTGCAGTTAGAATTTCCCACATGGCTGACATGCAGAAACAACAGTTCTTTCCAAAAAGTTTTCATCAGAAGAAGCAATAAACAATATTAGGTAGACAAAAACAATAGAGTTTCAGGGAAGCCCAGCTGTGGGTAACATACCAAGGATGATGTTTGGGTGTTCAAAATGCCTGTGTGAAGAACAAGTCTGGATATGATTTGGTTTCAGAAATTCACGTTTCATCAGAAGTGAAGACAAATGAAATGGGATTTATTCAACAAATATTTGTATAGTTTAAAATGAGCAGAGATTGTTTATTTGTGACTCTTGACCACTCTCTGGCTTTCAAGACGACACTGACATTTTCTTCCTCTCTGTTAATATGGACCTTCTTCTAAATTTGGCTTAGCAATATCACTTCTGGAGCGTTTTATACTAAGTGCAGGAGATGAAGGAAGAGCTACCATACACTTGGGCTTCCCTGGTGGCTCAGATGGTAAAGAATCTACCTGCAATGTGGAAGACCTGGGTTCAGTCCTGGAGAAGGGAATGGCTACCCACTCCAGTAAGCCTGGAGAATCCCAAGGACAGAGGAGCCTGGTGGGCTACAATCCATGGGGTTGCAAAGAATCGGACATGACTGAGTGACTAACAGTTTCACTTTGAGCATACACTCGCTCCAAACATGGGGTTTCTATGTAAGTTACCTTCTAGAAGAAATACTGCAAGCCATACCAAAGCTAAAATGTCTGAGTCTAGAGAGCTACTCTTTGAAAGTATGTAAAGTATGAAGATGTGTATGTGTGTGTATGCATGTATATGAAAACTGTTCTGTAATGAAAGATAAATGGGCCCTTACAACCTAACAGCTTAAACAAATTTCAAAGAAAAAAATGCCTATTAAATTTGAATTATGATGTTTATTTCTCCTGCATCATGAAAATGTTGATTTCATTAATCATTGTAGTTGGCCAATGATACCAATTTCAAAATAATTCCTTGATAGTTGACAGCCCTGCCAACTCTTTCCATAGTTATTCAAATATTCTTCTTCTTATGGTATAAGTATGTATTCCTGCATATTTTTTCAATGTTCAGTTTCCTCATTCTTTATAAACTAGTGAAAATAACATACTCTAAAAGCTGTTCTTTTACTAGTACTACAAATAAGTATTACTTAGGCAGGCCTATCAACTAAAATGGTATTACTTTCTCAGCAAAATTTTTTTCATAGCAAGTAACAAATAAATATAGGTAGGCAAACTTCCAGTGAGAGCTTGCTGTCTTTGTTTGGGCTCCCCCAAAAGCAGATCCTGTGAGAAGCACTGGACTGTGGGTTGTTTAGCTGGTCATCACAGAAAGCTCGAGGGATGGATTGGGTAAAGGACAAAAGAGAAAGAGGAAAGTTGAACAGGTACGTTAATGAGCAGACTACCCCTTTGGACAGCTGGGGTTCAGCACCACTGGGGGGCCCTGAGAAATCGGGTAGAACACATCCCAGAACTAATGCACTGGAGGATAGGGAGGTTGGAGCAGTTATCTTCCGACTCTGGAACTTTATTAGTTAAAGGTTGATCTTGGAGCCCTCCAAGACTGAAAGCAGCAGAGTTAGGGAAGCCGTACTCTTCCCTGCTGTGGCTGGTCCAAGGCCATAATCTAGACTCTCCATCTCTCTCTTCTGCCACCTGTCCTAGATTTCTCTTTCCCTCACTCAGTCCTCCCACTGATCTCCCAAGTTGCTTGCTGGTAGGAGGACCAGACCTGCATCTCTGAGCAGTGGAGTCCTGGTCATCTTGCCCTTGTCAGGCCCTGGTTTCTTCAGTCACCCCTTTACCATGTGCAGATGTACTGAGTGTCCTGAGAACCCTCCCAGGAGGCTTTGTGCATAGCTTCAGTGTAACGTTGTGAACTGATCATTGGATGATGTGTTTGCATCATTCTCTTTCCTCAGTGCTTTTGGCCAGTGAGCAAAAGCCAGACACCTCTTCAACTCCTAGGACTGCCACAACCCCCATTACTTTCAGGCATAGCGCTATTGCCTGATCAAATCCTCTCCTTTTACACTGGTCTCATTCCAGCATACCACAGGTGCAAGTTTGGGTAATTACGATTCTATGAAGTGCCAGGGTTTATCATCACCCAACTTACCACCATCAGTGGGATTTCTGTTACCTCCTTATCATTGAGAATATACTTTCCAGGGCCACTTCCACTACTAATTCCCTTAGTTTGAGTTCCTCCAAAAGCCGACTTTGAGATAAAGCCTTGGATACAAGGAATTTATTTTAGAAAGGATTTCAGGAAGCATGAGAGAGTATGGAAGATGAGAGAGAAAAAGGAGAAAATCCAGTCGGATTAGATTGAATTGAATTAATAAATACGAATAGACAACTTGGGCTCAATTCCACTCGGGAGTTCTGAGACACCATGAAGAATGTCTTATAATAATTCCACCAAGGTATAGGAAAGTTCGCCAGTAACCCACTGATCCCATTCTTCATTGGGTGAGAGGTGTCAAATGTCCAGAAACTCTAGGATACCTTATGTAAGGGCTGAGCAAATTTTTTGTGATACCACAGAAAATCCTTGATTATAGAGGCAGAATGATGCAGGTGCTTTTGTTGAGAACCTGTCAGAACATTGCTAGACAATGTTCATTGCAATTACAGGTCAACTCAAAAGGGGAGTTGGGACAGGACATAAAGATTGTCTGTTATGCGTGCTATTCAATAATCCATCTGAGAAAACCAGGAGGAAGTCCCTGCCAAACGTGCGGATGGGACATATGCATTCACCACACCTCCACCTGGAAGCCTCTATACAATGACTGACAAGGAGTAGAAACTTTTTTAGAAAACCTGGGACGATCAAGAGAATAGAAGAGACAACAGTAGATAAGACCTAACAACAAGATGTTGGAAGACAGAAGGCAGAAGGTGAGTGGTAACAAAGTTAGCCTAACAGCAAGAGAGTCTGCCTTGCTGTGGAAACCATCAAAAAAGCAAGTAGATCCTTACAAAGACCCTGGCAAGGCTCAGAGATTGGAAATAGTTGTTACCTCTGTGTGAAGGAGTTCAGGGTGGGCCTGAAAAAAAAGAAACCGTAGTTGGATGCTAAAACTCCTCTCTTCTCCTGTGCAAGAGGGGGCCAAAAGTATTACTGGCCAGCTGGAAACAAGAAGATTAATTTCTGGGAAAATGAAACTAGGGAGTGTTCAGAATGAATGATACCACGTTTGATAGAAGATGGGAAAGTGAAAGGAAAGTGAAGTCGCTCAGTCGTGTCCGATTCTTTGCGACCTCATGGACTGTAGCCTACCAAGCTCCTCTGTCCATGGGATTTTCCAGGCAATAGTATTGGAATGGATTGCCATTTCCATCTCCAGGGGATCTTCCCAACCCAGGGATCGAGCCCAGGTCTCCCGCATTGTAGACAGACGCTTTACTGTCTGAGCCACAGGGAAGAAGATGGGAAGAAGACTGAAAAAGACCCCAGAGAGCTCCCTTCTCCCTCCACTACGTGAGGATGTGTGTGAAGAGGGCAGTCTATGAACCAGAAAGTAGGTCCTCACCAGAAGCTGAATCTGCCAGCATCTTGATCGCAAACTTCCCAGAGGCTTAAGCCACCTCCTCTCTGGTATTCTGTTATAGTAGCCCAACTATGACAGTGCCTCACTCTTTGATATGAACTGACAGTCAAATATCACCAGACATGTGTGGAAAGTCTAGTAAAATATGGAGATTAAAACAAATGGGCAAATGGACAAAGATAACTTGGGGTAAACAAAGACAATGAGCAAAAAATAGATAGCATTTAAAACAAATCTACTAATGACCCTAGGAATATAAAATATTGCATCCATGAAATAAGAACATAATGTTAAAAGAAAAATTAACATCTCAAAAGGAAAATTTTTAGAGTAAGAAATAGCTGCTGGAAAATAAAAGTAGGATGGAGAGTAGAAATAATAGAATCAATGAAAGGGCTAGAAGACCAGTCTTAAGAAACTGAACAATGAGATGAAAAGAGATGGAAAAATAGGAGAGCCAGGTGAGTTAGAGCATCAGATCAGGGGATCTGTCATTAACTATTGGCTTTCAGGAAAGAGGAAGTGTAGTAAACAGAGGGAAGAAATTACCAAAAAAAAAAAAGGTTCAAGAAACTGTCTCAGAGCTGACGGCTATGAATCTCCAGGTTAATAGGCTCATGAGTACAAATACAATGGATAGGAAAAGATCACCTCCTGGCTTACAGTCACTCTCCAATATCTATGCCCTCATGGATATTCTGGGAACTCAATATCAAACTAGATATTCCTTCCAGAATCCTAACCTCTCAGCTCCTTGACCTCCTTTCCTTCAATTATTTAATTAATTCCCACCATTTTTGTCAGGCAGCTTCTCACTACTCAGATCCTAGACTTGATCAATACCAAATAACCACATTGATATTAACTTGATATTCAACTGCAAGCTTTCCTGTTTTTCCAATTTACTCCCACTCCCATCCTGACTCCTAAAATATTTCAGGTCCTTTAGGACCGAAAATCAATAAAGCTTATCTTACCACATTTTCACAGTCCCTCGTCCACCTCTGGTGCTTACTTAGCTTAGACTGCACACTCTATCATTATAAACAGTCCTTTGCATACATGTTCAACTCTCTTGCTCTTCTGTCCTTTAATTGTATTTTCTTGACAAGGGCCTAATCCCAGTTTTAATCCAACTTTCTTCCTTATATAGTCAACATGCATGCTACTTAACACAGGTGGAGGAAAACCTGTGTCCATGCTAGGTAGTCCCATTTTAAATTTATCACCACACAACTCCCATGAGCCTTTGGTGCTAGTCAAAATCCCATCATATTTTCCTAGTCTATTTATTTTCCACTCTCTTACTTCCCTTGTGGCTCAGCTGGTAAAGAATCTGCATGCAATGAGGGAGACCTGGGTTGGATCCCTGGTTTGGGAAGATCCCCTGGAGAAGGAAAAAGCTACCCACTCCAGTATTCTGGCCTGGAGAATTCCATGAACTGTAAAGTTCTTGGGGTCGCAAGGAGTCGGACACGACTGAGCAACTTTCACTTCACTCCTACTTTATTTCCTGCCCCCCTCCAAAGGACTGTTTGCATCTTCTATACACTCCCCTCTTCCACGCTCTTTTCAAGGTGATGACCAGGGGACTTCCCTGGGGGTCCAGTTGTTAAGACCCCATCCTTCCACTGTGGGTTCAATACCTGGTTGGGGAACTAAGATCCCACATGCTATGTGGCATAGCCAAAAAACAAATTAAAGAAAGAAAGGTAGTGACCTTGCTTCCTATTTCTCTGAGAAATCTGAAATCTGAAAAGTACCCTCGTTCATGCTCACCACTAAAGAATGTGGATTCACTTGCATCTCATGGCGTATTCCACCTGTGTGTAGACTGTCCAGCTCTGAGCTAAAATAATCTCTGTACTTTCTGTTACCTTTTAATAACTCTCCACACAGCCTAGTCTCCATCTTTAATTGAAGATGTACTTGATACAAGTATTGCTTCAACAAGGTGCGTATCTCCCTGCTTGTGGTTGCCAAGGGCATAATTGAGACTTACCAGGCTGAAGAGAATTTAGGCAAACACTGGCCAAAGTGACTGGGAGTGAAAAACAGAACACATTAAGATGTGGAAAAGCATCCACACGGGGCACTTGAACCTCCATTGTACCTGCTTGGAGGAAAAAAATAGAAAGAATGTGTGTGTGCTAAGTCGCTTCGGTTGTGTTTGACTCTGTGGGACCCCATCCTAGGCTCCTCTGTCCATGGGATTTTCCAGGCAAGATTACTGGAGCGGGCTGCCATGCCCTCCTCCAGGGGCTCGCCCCAACCCAGGAACTGAACCTGTGTCTCTTAAGTCTCCCGTGTTGTCAGGCTATTTCTTTGCCGCTAGTGCCACCTGGGAAGCTAGTGTACTAAACCTAAAAAAAAACCCTCTAGATATCATCCACTTGGTTACACATTCCAGCAATGATNTGTTTGACTCTGTGGGACCCCATCCTAGGCTCCTCTGTCCATGGGATTTTCCAGGCAAGATTACTGGAGCAGGTTGCCATGCCCTCCTCCAGGTGCTTGCCCCAACCCAGGAACTGAACCTGTGTCTCTTAAGTCTCCTGTGTTGTCAGGGTATTTCTTTACCGCTAGTGCCACCTGGGAAGCTAGTGTACTAAACCTAAAAAAAACCCCTCTAGATATCATCCACTTGGTTACACATTCCAGCAATGGTCCCTTTTCTCTCCCGTGTCATTAGTTTTTTTTTTTTCCCTCTATTGGATCACCCTCACCAGCCAACAAATGTGCTATAACACCTTTCATTGAAAAGTTAAAACCCTCTTCCTTACATCACGTCTCTGCTCCTCTTTAGAACAAGATGTAAAGAGTTATCTCTTTTTCTGCTCTTCCACTTCCTGTTGAACACTCTGCAATAATGTTTTAACTCTGGCAGGCAGATCTAATCAAAGTCACTGATGATCTCCACCTTGCTAACTCCAAAAGTTAATTCTCAGGCTTCTCTTACTTAATCAGCCAGCGATGGATCACCCTCTTCTTGAAACTCTCCTCTGGTTTTCTTTCTACCTCTCTGATCACTCCTTCTTACTCTCCTTGGTGGACTCTTCTTCTGATCTTGACTATATTGACATGCCCCAGAGCTCAGTCCTTAGACCTGTTCTCTCTTCTGTATTCCCTCTCCTTTGCTGATATCACCAACTTTGTCATTATTTATTTGCTAATGACATCAAAGCTTAAACATCTAGTCTAGACCTCTCCCCTTAACTCCAGACTCCTGTATCCAGCTGCCCACTTGAGATGCCCATTCAGGTGTCCAGTAGGTGTCTCCAAATGAGATATCTAAAACTAAGCCCCTCTTTTTGCTACAGACTTCTCCATTTCAGCATCAGCAACTCTTTCCTTCCATTTGTTCACGTAAAAACACTGGTATCCTATTTGATTCTATTTTTCCTTTATCCTATTTACAGCCATTAGGATTTCCTATTAGCTCTGCACTCAGAACATAATCAGATGCTAAACACTGCTCAAAGCTTTCAGCAACACTGTTCACAGCTTTCAACGCCACTACCTGGAACACACTTGGCTCGCTTCCTGCAATCACCCCCTAACTGTTCTCCCTGCCTCTGCCCTTGGCTCACTCAGGCTTTTTTCTACACAGCAGTCAGTGTGATCCTTCACACATATAATTCAGATCGTGACATTTCTCTGCTCGAAACCCTTCATTGCCTCCCCAACTTATTCAGGATAAAAGCCAAATCCTTATAGAAACCTCTGAAGCCTGATGTCATCTGGCCACTGAGTACCTCTTGCACTCCACATCTAACTTCTCTCCCTCTTACAAGTTCTGCCCCAAACTCCACAGGCCATTACTGTTCCCACCTCTTGCCCCGTGGGCTCTTTACCCTGGGTATTCATTATGTGGTAGGTGCTTCCCTCAGTGGCCTGCTCCCTCACTTCCTGAAGATCTATTTTTTTTAATGCTTTAAGCAAAAAGCAAAATATTAATAGCAATGCCTTTATGAGACTGAAGCTCTGCCTACTGTGCTAACGTGGTGCCTAGCAATGCCTTTATAAACTCTGCTGGAAAAGACTCTCAGTCTGTAATTCTCTACGTATCTATAATATTCATCATGCTTGAGGGTAGACATGATATTTTAAGGTAGGCAAGAGCTCAACAAATTTCCCTTCTATTTCTTTTTCAGGAAGTTCCTGGAGGATGTGCCCCGCCAATGTGATATAATAACCTGAGAAAGAGGAAGCAGGGCATCCAACCCTGGAGAGAGGCAGTGGGAATTCCCAGGGTGAGGGTGACCGGAAGTCCTGAGCACTGGCTGTACAGCCAGCCTAGAAAGAGGACAGAGGTCTCTGGGAGGAAAGCACCAAAGGGCAAAATGGAACTGCAAAGGTCGCCTGATGTATTGCATCGTGATAAGGAGAGGGATGCAGTTTTCCAGTTTGGCAGTGGTACATGAGAGTTCCATAGAAAGCCAGGGGCATGGTTTTCTGCAGGAAAGAAAACAGTTGGGCAAGAATAAGAGACATTCATAATATTCAACATGCCTGAACTGGTAACAGTTTTTTCCATGGTTTAATTTTAAAATGTATAATAACTGTATTGGGAGGACGTAGGAAGAGTGTAAAGGGCTTCCCAGGTGGTAGTAGTGGTAAAGATTCCACCTGCCAGTGCAAGAGACCCAAGTTTAATCCTTGATCAGGAAGATCCCCTGGAGGAAGAAATGGCAACCTGCTCCAATATTCTTACCTAGAGAATCCCATGGACAGAGGAAGCTGGTGGGCTTCAGTCCGTGGGATTGCAAAGACTCAGACATGACTGAGTGTGCACACACGAGCACACGCACACGCACACACAGACACACGCGCACACACACACACACAATGTGGAGAGGAGACAGGGGTGGGAGAAAGCTAGAGCTTCCACTACTAGGAGGCTAACACACTGCATCTGAAAGTGTAAAAGTCAAGACCCAACAATGGAGTTGTTTCTGAAGAATGTGTAGGCAAACGCTAGAGATGATAGCTAAAAGACTCCAAAGTGGTTCTTCCTAGGAACAGAAATCAGGATGGGGACGGGGTGGATATTGTTTTCCTTTCTTAAATTAAAAGCCTTGTGATAATTGACTTTTAAAAACTAAGTTGTGATGGTTAATTTTATGTGTAAACTTGACTGGCCACGGGGTGCCCAGGTGAAACATTATATCTTTCCTTTTTTAAAAAAAATTGTTTTTAATTGGAGTACAGTTGCTTTAACATGTCATGTTAGTTTCTGATGTATAGCGAAGTGAATCAGTTATAGGTGTCTGAAAGCAAGTTTCTGGATGAGATAAGCATTTGAATCAGTGGACTCAGTAAAGTAGATGGCCTTCCCCAGTGTGGGTGCCATCACCCAATCCTCTGAGGGTGAGAATCTCTAAGGCAGAGGAAGGGGGAATTTGCTTCTATTTCCTGCACGGTAGATTGTGGAACTTCGAAGCCTTCATAACTGCATGAGCCAGTTCTCATAATCAGTTTCTCAGAATCTATCTATTCATGCCTCCATCCTATTGTTTTTTCTCTTGAGAAATCTGATATACAAGTGCAATCATGTCTTTGAGAAAATTAAAATAAAACAAAAAATAAAGCAAAAACTCCTTCTCTTCAAATCACCCAAAAAGAAGGTCAGGAATTATGTAAATCATATTTAAGATAACTAATACATAAATGGTGTAAATTTCTCATAGATGGAAAGCAAAGGAAATCATCTCAATGTGCTATCACTCGGTGGTTATCTGATAACTCAGAAAACATTCCTCCTGTCTTCTAGGAAATGCATCTGCTTTGCGTTAGACACTTCTTCTTTCTCCAACCCAAACACGAGCTTTTGGACATGCCTATCATAGTATCGCTTATCATGTACACAGGACAGTGAGTCTTGTCCTGGAAACCTCTGAATGGCTGAGAGAAATGCAACTCTGCAGAGGCAGATACAGAGTAGCCAGCAGGTATGTTTCCTCTGTGGAAAAAAATCCTGTCTGTACTTCAAGTTTCCAGTGCTGCAGGTAAGGAGCTTAGAAGTTGCCACTTCATCCTAACAACAGGTAAAAAGCTGATGAGACTGAAACATCAGCAGTTCTCCTGCCTTCGTAGCAAGGAGAGGACACAGGGCAAACCTCTGCCCTCAAGACTGGAGAGACAGACAGGCAAACGCAAGCTGTCAGGGCTTCCCAGACTCACCAGCAGAAACTACTGTGGGAGCCACCGCCTAACTGTTGAATTGGTGGAGGCTTAATGAGGATAACTCTGAGAGTTAAAAATGCCAGGGTACCCAGTCTTTGGGCCCCCCTATACTTTTGTGGGTTTACCTCCAGGATCTCCACTAGCTTCTCATAGTAAATATTGGAGAAAAATTCCCTCATGCTACTGGCATAGGGAAGATGGGGAAAAAAAAAAAGTTTGAAAAATGCCAGAGAACTCTGTTCTTTTTAACAAGGCCTCCCCTCAAGGGAAGCTGGTTAGTCAGAGCTTAACTTGTTGAGGAATTATCAGAGTGCAACTCATCCGGAAGAAAGGAAAGATCTAACTCCTACCCAGTTTAGCAATCCTGTTCCCTCTAAGGGGGAGGGAAAAACAATGGGGAAACGCTTGTGAAGTTCATGGCTTGGAGGCACAGGTTCACTAAGACTGAGATCTAATCACAAAACTATACAATCCTGCCCCTCCCCCCCCACTTCATCACCATGTTCCTGAAGACCTACTTACAGCAGTTCCTCTTACCTAGTATTGTGTGCAACTATCCAGAAAAAAATAACAACGCCTACTATTTAGAAGAAAAAACCCCCCACAATCTGAAGAGAAAGAGCAAGCTTCAGAGTTGGATGTGGGAGGGACGTTGGCCCTACCAGATCAGGAATTTGAAACAACTGATTGATAGGTAAGGGCTAGAATGGATAAAGCAGATAGCGTGCAAGAAGAGATGGACAAGGTTAAGTGGAGAGATGGAAATCCCAAGAAAGAACAGCAACAAAATTGCCAAAAACAAAAAACACTATGAGGGAATGAAGAATGCCTTATAATGGGCTTATTAGTAGACTGGACATGACTGGGGAAAGGATCTGAGTCTGAGGACATGTCAGCAGAAACCGCCAAAACGGAAAAGCAAAGAGAACAAGGACTAAAATAAGCAGAACAGAATATATCCAAGGACTGCGGGGACCACGATGAAATAGGTAGCATATGTGTAATGGAAACACTGGAAGGAGAAGAAAGAGCGAAAGGGACAGAAGAGATATTTGAAACAAAAATCACCGAGGGTTCCCTACGTTAATGTCACACACCGAATCACAGATCCCAGAAGCTCAGAGAATACCAGACAGGATAAATGGCAAAAAATGAAAGAAAGGAAAGAGAGAAACTCCCAAAAGCAAGCAGGCAAAACCCCAACCTTTAGGCATATCATTGTAAAGCTACAGAAAATCAAAGACAAGTAAAATTCCTAAAATAAGCCAGAGGGGTGAGCAATCTTATCTATAAAGAAGTAAAGATAAGAATTACATCTAATTTCACCTAGACACCATGGAAGCAAGAAGAGGGTGGAGTGAAGTGTTAAGTGTTGAGACAAAAATCCCACCAATATAGAATTTTCTACCCCAGCGTGTGGGCGGTTGGGAGGGGGGNCAAATCATTTATTTAACCACTCTCATAGACTATTAATACAGGAAAAGGGAGATTTTTAAAAAACCCCACCAAATTTATAAAAGCGATAAACATAAACCTAATTCAACATGTTAGCAGCCTCGAAGATTACATTTCTAAGAACTCTAAAGGAAAGCTATGAATTCCCAAACCTGGCCACATCTGACTGATCTGCTTCAGCAGATTAAAAAAAAGAAAAGCATGAGCCCAGTCTCCAAATATTCAGATTCAGTACGTTTGAGTTGACGGCTCAGGAATCAGTATTTGAAAACACCTCCCTCACTGAATCAGATGTAATCAGGTTTGGGAATCACTGAGTTAAAGAAATAGACTGTTAGAATGAAGAGAGAGTGAGCTTGAAGTTTCTCACCAACTAGCTGATCGTTTTTTGAAAATTTACCATCTTAACCATTTAAAAAAAAAAGACTTATCTCTTTTGTGTTTTGGTTGTGGTGGGTCTTCGTCTGCTGCACGCAGGCTTTCTCAAGTTGGGGTGAGCGAGGGCTGCTCTCGTGTGGTGGAGCAGCAGCTCGAGGTGCGAGGGCTTCACCAGCTGCAGCCCACGGGCTGCAGAAGCTGCGGCTCACGGGCTCTACAGCGCTGGCTGAATAGTTGTGGCACACCAGCTCAACTGCTCTGCCGCAAGTGGGATATTCCTGGACCAGAGGTCAAACCAGTATCCCCTGCATTGCAAGGCAGAGAGTCCCAACCACTGGACCAGAAGGGGAGCCCCTAGTTGGCTGATTATTAATGGACCCAAGCTGGATGATGCAATTCCATTGAAAAGTCTTCATTCAGAATCTCAAACTGGCAACTTCTGTACATGCTCAGGAGAGAGGGCTGTGTTAGACCCATGGTTTCTGATACCAGCATCCCTCAGGGGTGTTCCCTTCCTGTAAACTTGCGGGGGCTTTGGTTTTGCTTTTGCTTTCTACTGGCATCCTCTGCACACGACCTTGCCTTCTGCCACTGGGAAGGTGTGCACAGAGTCCAAATATGAACTGAGAGGATGAGGGTGTAAAGTAATAGGCCTCAAGTAAACAAAGAGCTCTTGGTGGTCCTGAGTACCTGATTTGTTTTGACAGAGTCTTTTAAAACAATCACCTCACACAAGGTCATACTGTTCCTTGCTGTATTCCTCTTTAATCCTTCCCCTCTGCTTAATTCGGACCTTGAATCATTACACTATCTTCTGCTAGCTCTTCCCTATTTATCTAGACTAAACTCCTTTTATTGATCTCATCCTTTGCTCTAATTTTATACGTTTTAATTCAATTTCTTCTGCAGGTACGGTCCCTCCAGCATCACGCCATCTTCAAATTTTTATTCATATGGTCTTCAGTCTATCTTCGAGGCTGATAGTTATTACTAATATTATGTAATGTTAATGAGACTATTTAAAAATATTGTGCTGTGGCAGCACCTTATTAGAAAAAATAGCCTTAACTTGACAGAAAGCCATTAATATTAACGTTTATGTTTTATTATTATTATTATTTGCCAATTTGGCATTCATTTTACAGCAGAGAATTGTTTGATTCACATGTCTCCAGTTTCCCTCTGGGTGTTGGGTAAAGGAAAATGCTTTTCTAACACAGTGAAATAATACCATGAAGTGCTCACTTTGGCACTATATTTTTTTACCTACAGAACTTCTTAGTTCCTCCAATAGATAAATCCTCCACTTTCTTCACCTTCATAAGTTAAGGTAAAAAAACAAATTCAAGGAAATGTTAAAATAATGAAAGCCTTTGACATAAAACTACAAACTCTTGACATTTATAGGTAATATTGATGCTACAGCCTAAATTCATTCTGTGGAGTCTAAGTTCTAGTCAATACAGGATTTTCAAGTTTCCCCAAAGAGCTGCTTATCATGGATCCTTACTGTACATAAAAGAAGTGGGTTAAGATAAATGAGTGGATTAAGATATAGATGTCCCAGAGGTTTCTGGCAATTCCAGTCAAAATATTATATACCCACATAAAGATGATAAACCTCAACAGTGACACTCTGCCCTTGTTTGCACCTTCTAGTTACAAATTTCAGCTCCTTCTAGAATTGTTAAATTTCGGAACACTTGAGAAACAGTGTTAAGCAAGGTTATTCTCTATTTCCAAAATTAACAGAAGAGTGAGGAATGTTTATGTATCCCAGGGTTTTTATGTTTCGGGTTTTTGGCCATGAGGCATGTGGGATCTTAGCTGCCCAACCAGGGATCAAACCTGCACTCATTGTATTGGAAGTCTTAACCACTAGACCACCAGGGAAGTCCCTTATCCCAGGGTTTTTAAGCCAAGAGATTCACTCCACTTCTGTCTCTAACACGGCTGCATAGTTCTTTCTGGACTGTTTTCTCCCTGATAACCTCCAGCGCTTTGCTTGCAAACTGGGCTTTTGACAAGATGACCAGTTTTCAGGCTGAAGATCTCATCATTGCCACTTGCTCAGTTTTGACCTTTTAATTCCCCATGGCTTAAGATTCACAATGGAGAATCTTCCCTCTTATTGGGCTTGTCAACTACGTCTGCTAATTGCATTTCTGGGTCCAGCCTCTAGGGCATTTCATCTCAGCAGGACCTGGGTCTGGCGCCCGGCTGTGTTTACTCTGGATCCTTCTGGAAAACCCAGATGGTGTCCATGCAACCGCAGCTTAATTGGCCTGAAATGAAAACTGTGGTTATTTCAAATCAACTAGTTTGGTTTGTACGATTGAACCCTGTTGGATGGCCCTTAATGATGATAAGGCCTAAGACACTCTGCCACACCTGAGAATATAAAAAAAAAAGAAGAAAAAAAAGACATTTTATGGTGTACATTTAATTTTCTTGAGTAGAAAAAGCCTAAAGTATGAGCGAACTAAGAGAGACTTCAAAGTCAATTTGGCTAATGTTTTCAATTACTGAAGAGGCTGTACAATGCAGACTTTCAAAGACGGTCTCTTGAATTCCTTCCAGTCTCATCAAATATTAGGGTCAGGGGAGAGGAACCTAGAAGAACATATAATTGAACTTCTCATCTAACAGAGTAAGAAATGTAAATTTTTGTTGTTGTTTTAGGTGCAAAATCATGTCTGACTCTTTTAAGACTTCATGGACTGCAGCCCCTCCAGGCTCCTCTGTCCATGTGATTTTATAGGCAAGACTACTGGAGCAGGTAGTCATTCCCTTCTCCAGGGCCTCTTCCTGACTCAGGGATCGAACCCACATCTCTTGCATTGGCAGGCAGATTCTTTACCACTGAGTCACTAGGGAAGCCAAGAAATAGAAATTACAGAGAAGCTAAGTAAATTTGCTAGAGCTTGAACTATAACCTAGATCGCTAGTATTCTCTAATCTCTTTTATCTATCACTCTGCCTGACCTTAGTGTGAAAATGTTTCTATTTTCCCAAAGATTAGTAAAACGAGACCATGAGTAACAAAATAGAGGCATTCTAAGAAAAATAATCTAGCATAAGTTGGACATTTCTGGAATGTTTTATGACTCGTACCCTATTATGAAATAGGACCATGGCATTTTAGAATTGAAGAAAACACATCGTCTTCTCCATTCCAGCCCACATAAGAAGGCAGTGGACAGGGGCTTATACCTTTGTTATCTTTGAGTCCACTGACTACTTCCTTGTTCTTATTTCTCTCCAGAGAAGTTGCTAACATTTGGCGGTCTCATGAGAATGTAGCTGAAACAACCCCATGGAGAACTCTGTTTTGAAATTCTCAAGTTCATCCACTGGAATTGCACCTTCATGATTCCAAATAGTTTCATTCAACCCATTAAGTCAAGAAAATCTTAACCTATAAAGCTCAGTTGTGTCTGACTCTTTGTGACCTCATGGGTTCTATCTAGCCTGCCAGGGTTCTCTGTCCATGGAATTCTCCAGGCAAGAATACTGGAGTGGGTAGTCATTCCCTTCTCAAGGGGATCTTCCTGACCCAAGGAATGAACTCAGGTCTCCTGCATTGCAGGCAGATTCTTTACCATCTGAGCCACAAGGGAAGCCCATAAAAGGTAATAAGCCAATCCAAATCCATTTAAGAATTTTAAGCAAAGGGAATACATCTTCACAATATAGATTAAAAAGTGACAATAAACAAATAAATGTGGTTCTTCTATAAATGGTCGATACTGGTGTTTTAGTTTATGGTGATAGATTGAGTTGATAACATTCTGACACCATCTGTTAGGACAGCCACTAGTCTGAGCTTGCTGTCCTCAGACACCTGGCCCCAGTCTTCCACGTTCCTTGACAGTTTCATGTGGCATTTTCTCAATCAATTATATCACCATTGCTCTTAGATTGATCACATCTTAAAGATTTCAGTAAAAGAATCACTGTCTTCACCCAAGATAATTAGGTTATAACCACTCGCAGGTAGGAACATCCTTCGGAGGAAGTTGAAGGGGCCTGGTAGAGCCCTGAAATCAGGTAACTGGAGAGTTATGCTAGGCCAGTGCTGTCCAGTAAAAACCAGAAGTCTCCTAGGAAAGAACATAGGCAAAGCACTTTGACATAAATCGTAGCAATATATTTTTGGATCTGGCTCCTAAAACAAAAGAAACAAAAGCCAAAAAAGTAAAAACAAAAAAATGGGATCTAATTAACTTAAAAGGTTTTACATAGCAAAGGAAACCACTGATGAAATGAAAAGACAGCTTACTGAATGGGAGAAATCGTTGCAAATCAGATGACAGATAAGGGACTAATATCCAAAATTTATAAACAGCTCATACAACACAATATAAACAAAAGCCAATAAGAAATGGGCAAAATACCTGAATAGACATTTTTCCAAAGGCGATATAGATGGCCAGCAAGCACGTGATAAGATATTCATTATCATTAATAATCAGAGAAATGCAAATTAAAAACCCCAATGAGATATCACTTCACACCTGTCAGAATGGGCTATCATCAAAAAATCTACAAATAACAAATGTTGGTTAAGATATGGGGAAGAGACAGCCATAGTACACTGTTGGTGGTAATATAAATTATCATAAAAAACAGTATGGAGATTCCTCAAAAAGTCCAAAAATAGAGTTACCATGTGACCAACAATCACAATCAAGGATATATATCTGAAAAAAACAAAAGCACTAAATTGGAAAGATACATGTACCACAATGTTCACAGCAGAGTTATTTACAGTTGCCAAGATATGAAAACAAACTAAGTGTCCATGAACAGATGAATGGATAAAGAAGATATGGTATACGTAAAATGGAGTATTTACTCAGTCAGAAAAAGAATAAAATTCTGCTATTTGCAGTAATGTGGATGGACCTAGAGGGCAGAGAAGGCAATGGGACCCCACTCTGTCCATGGGAAATCCCATGGGCCGGAGGAATCTGGTGGGCTGCAGTCCACGGGGTTTGGAAGAGTCAGACACGACTGAGCAACTTAACTTTCACTTCACTGTCATGCATTGGAGAAGGAAATGGCAACCCACTCCAGTGTTCTTGCCTGGAGAATCCCAGGGACGGGGGAGCCTGGTGGGCTGCCGTCTAAGGGGTCCCACAGAGTCGGACACGACTGAAGCCACTCAGCAGCGGCAGCAGCAGCGGGACCTAGAAGGTAGTGGAATAAGTCAGACAGAGAAAGACAAACAGTCTATGATATCACTGATATGTGGAAAATAAAAAATAAAACAAACAAATGAATATAGCAAAATGGGAACAGATTCACAGATACAGAGAACAAACTACTGGTTATCAGTGAGGACAGGGAAAGGATGAGGGGCAAGATAGGAGCAGGGGATTAACAGATGCAAACTGCTAGGTATGAAATAAATAAACAATGAAGATACATTATTGTATAGTGCAGGGGATGTAGCTATTATTTTGTAATAAATTTAAATGCAGTACAATCTATAAAAATATTGAATTGCTATGTAGCACACTTGAAATTAATAAGATATTGTAAACAAGCTGTATTTCAATTAAAAAGAGATAAAATGAGGACTTCCCTGGTAGCACAGTGGATAGGAATACTCCTGCCAATGCAGGGCACACGGGTTTGACCCTGGTCCAGGAAGATTTCACAGGCTGCAGAGCAACTAAACCCATGTGCCACAGCTACTAAGCCTGTGCTCTAGAGTCCCAGCGCCACCACTACTGAGTTTGCACGGGGCGGCTGCTGAAGGCCGCACGCCCAAGACCTGGTGCTCCACAACAGGAGAAGCCAACACAGTGAGAAGCCCGAGCTCTCAAAGGGAGGGTAGCCCCCGCTCGCTGCAACTAGAGAAAGCCCGCACAAAGCAATGAAGACCCAGCCCGGCCGGTAAATAGATAAACAAAATTATAAAAAGATAAATAAAATGGGAGACATATATCTACTTTAAAATTTTCTAGTTGTCACTTATGAAATTAGTACTAGTGGTACATTTTCCTTAACCCAGTATATTCAAAATATTACCATTTCTAGAGGTGGCGTAGTCATATTTTAAATGCTCAACAGCTACACGTGGCTTGTGGCAACCGCACTGGAGAATGCAGTGTTAGACTGATCTCTAGGCAAATCATCTTCTCCTGTTGACACTGAAGAGCCCACTCTTTACAATGAGCTTGTCATGATGGGAAAATTATGATAAGTCATGCCTTACCAATTGTATGAGTCAGGGTTCTCCAGAGAAGCAGAATCAATAGGGTGTAAGAAGCAGTGCACACAATTGTGGAGGCTGGCGAGTCTAAAATCAGCAGGCTGGAGACAGAGGGAAGAGTTGATGTTGCAGCTTGAATCTGACACTGGTCTGGAGGCAGAATCTCATTTTCCTGTGGTGACCTCGGTTTTTTCCTCTTAAGATTTTCAACTGATTGAATGAGGCCACTCACATTATAGAAGCTAATCTGCTTTACTCAAAGTCAACTGATTTAACATTCATGAGAATAAAACTATGATACAATATCACAGCAATATCTAGACAGGTTTTTGACAAAATATCTGGGCGCCATCGCCTAGCCAAGTTGACACATAAAATTAACCATCACATCAGCCAAACCAAAGCAAAGGATTTGAAGCAATAATAAATGGAACTCAGGGAACAGTCTTCATCCAAGAAGTCAAGATAGAATTGAGTTTGTCTTTGGCTCTGATAACCTGGCAGAAAGGATGTCCTTTCCCAGATTCTCTCAAACTGCTTATTATTCTCATGGATGGCCTCATTTGAAATATTTTAACTGTTACAACAAGTAGCTTAATTGGATTGTATTAGCAAGGAGGACATTTTATAAATTAAACTAATAAAAGAAACTAGGAACACCAATTCACTCGATAGGTTTTCCTCTGGAACCTGGATGAGCCACAGAATATTTATATATATATAACACTTAATGACACCATAGGAAAATACAGAAGATGGTTATTGATCCTTTTTCACGTGTTCTTTCTCACAGCCCTGATAAATGCAGAAATCACACACTCTCACTGCTTGACTGCTTCTGTTCTTCCCAAGTTAAGATTTGGGTAGTGTCGTTTTTAATAGCCTGGTACTATCTCAAACCCACCCGAAAATGTGGACGGCAGGTATTCTTTGGAATCTGAAACAAGCCTATGTTTCTTCTGCCCATCCCCTGGATATGCGGATAAGGACATAGAAATGAGGTCTGGGATTTTTGCAAATCTCTATAATCTCTGGCAGAATAGGAGACAATAGCATTCTCAGATAAGCTTCTGCATTCAACCTGTCATATGTTCTTTGAGTTAAATTATGAAGAAAATNGTGCAGGGGATGTAGCTATTATTTTGTAATAAATTTAAATGCAGTACAATCTATAAAAATATTGAATTGCTATGTAGCACACTTGAAATTAATAAGATATTGTAAACAAGCTGTATTTCAATTAAAAAGAGATAAAATGAGGACTTCCCTGGTAGCACAGTGGATAGGAATACTCCTGCCAATGCAGGGCACACGGGTTTGACCCTGGTCCAGGAAGATTTCACAGGCTGCAGAGCAACTAAACCCATGTGCCACAGCTACTAAGCCTGTGCTCTAGAGTCCCAGCGCCACCACTACTGAGTTTGCACGGGGCGGCTGCTGAAGGCCGCACGCCCAAGACCTGGTGCTCCACAACAGGAGAAGCCAACACAGTGAGAAGCCCGAGCTCTCAAAGGGAGGGTAGCCCCCGCTCGCTGCAACTAGAGAAAGCCCGCACAAAGCAATGAAGACCCAGCCCGGCCGGTAAATAGATAAACAAAATTATAAAAAGATAAATAAAATGGGAGACATATATCTACTTTAAAATTTTCTAGTTGTCACTTATGAAATTAGTACTAGTGGTACATTTTCCTTAACCCAGTATATTCAAAATATTACCATTTCTAGAGGTGGCGTAGTCATATTTTAAATGCTCAACAGCTACACGTGGCTTGTGGCAACCGCACTGGAGAATGCAGTGTTAGACTGATCTCTAGGCAAATCATCTTCTCCTGTTGACACTGAAGAGCCCACTCTTTACAATGAGCTTGTCATGATGGGAAAATTATGATAAGTCATGCCTTACCAATTGTATGAGTCAGGGTTCTCCAGAGAAGCAGAATCAATAGGGTGTAAGAAGCAGTGCACACAATTGTGGAGGCTGGCGAGTCTAAAATCAGCAGGCTGGAGACAGAGGGAAGAGTTGATGTTGCAGCTTGAATCTGACACTGGTCTGGAGGCAGAATCTCATTTTCCTGTGGTGACCTCGGTTTTTTCCTCTTAAGATTTTCAACTGATTGAATGAGGCCACTCACATTATAGAAGCTAATCTGCTTTACTCAAAGTCAACTGATTTAACATTCATGAGAATAAAACTATGATACAATATCACAGCAATATCTAGACAGGTTTTTGACAAAATATCTGGGCGCCATCGCCTAGCCAAGTTGACACATAAAATTAACCATCACATCAGCCAAACCAAAGCAAAGGATTTGAAGCAATAATAAATGGAACTCAGGGAACAGTCTTCATCCAAGAAGTCAAGATAGAATTGAGTTTGTCTTTGGCTCTGATAACCTGGCAGAAAGGATGTCCTTTCCCAGATTCTCTCAAACTGCTTATTATTCTCATGGATGGCCTCATTTGAAATATTTTAACTGTTACAACAAGTAGCTTAATTGGATTGTATTAGCAAGGAGGACATTTTATAAATTAAACTAATAAAAGAAACTAGGAACACCAATTCACTCGATAGGTTTTCCTCTGGAACCTGGATGAGCCACAGAATATTTATATATATATAACACTTAATGACACCATAGGAAAATACAGAAGATGGTTATTGATCCTTTTTCACGTGTTCTTTCTCACAGCCCTGATAAATGCAGAAATCACACACTCTCACTGCTTGACTGCTTCTGTTCTTCCCAAGTTAAGATTTGGGTAGTGTCGTTTTTAATAGCCTGGTACTATCTCAAACCCACCCGAAAATGTGGACGGCAGGTATTCTTTGGAATCTGAAACAAGCCTATGTTTCTTCTGCCCATCCCCTGGATATGCGGATAAGGACATAGAAATGAGGTCTGGGATTTTTGCAAATCTCTATAATCTCTGGCAGAATAGGAGACAATAGCATTCTCAGATAAGCTTCTGCATTCAACCTGTCATATGTTCTTTGAGTTAAATTATGAAGAAAATCCAACCTATCTTGGGTATGTAATTGGAAAAGAGAATTTTGATAACCTTTTCAGATAATTGTGGATAATTTTTGAGACAATGTCAAAACTTGACATGTTCAGTTCAGTCGCTCAGTTATGTCTGACTCTTTGGGAGCCCAGGAACTGCAACACCCCAGGCCTCCCTGGTCATCACCAACTCCCAAAGCTTGCTTAAATTCATGTCCATTGCATCATTGATGCCATCCAACCATCCCATCCTCTGTCATCCCCTTCTCTTCCTGCCTTCAGTCTTCCCCAGCATCAGGGTCTTTTCAAATAAGTTAGTTCTTCTCATCAGGTGGCCAAAGTATTGGAGTTTCAGCTTCAACATCAGTCATTCCAATGAATATTCAGGACTAATTTCCTTTAGAATTGACTGGTTTGATCTCCTTGCAGTCCAAGGGAATCTCAAGAGTCTTCTCCAACACCACAGTTCAAAAGCATCAATTCTTCAGCGCTCAGCTTTCTTTATAGTCCAACTCTCACATCCATACATGACTACTGGAAAAATCATAGCTTTGACTAGACACACCTTTGTTGGTAAAGTAATGTCTCTGCTTTTTAATATGCTATCTAGGTTGGTCATAGCTTTTCTTCCAAGGAGCAAGTGTCTTTTAATTTCATGGCTGTGTCACCATCTGCAGTGATTTTGGAGCCCCCAAAATAAAGCCTCTCACTGTTTTCACTGTTTCCCCATCTATTTGTCATGACATGATGAGACTGGATGCCATGATCTTTGTTTTCTGAATGTTGAGCTTTAAGCCAACTTTTTCACTCTCCTCTTTCACTTTCATCAAGAAGCTCTTTAGTTCCTCTTCACTTTCTGCCATAAGAGTGGTGTCATCTGCATATCTGAGGTTATTGATATTTTTCCGGGTAGTCTTGATCCAGTTTGTGTTTCTTCCAGCCCAGCGTTTCGCATGATGTACTCTGCATATAAGTTAAATAAACAGGGTGATGATATACAGCCATGACATACTCCTTTCCCAATTCGGAACCAGTCTGCTGTTCCATGTCCTGTTCTAACTGTTGCTTCTTGACCTACATACAGATTTCTCAGGAGGCAGGTCAGGTGGCCTGGTACTCCCATCTCTTTAAGAATTTCCCACAGTTTGATGTGATCTACACAGTCAAAGGATTTGGTGTAGTCAATAAAGCAGATGTTTTTCTGGAACTCTCTTGCTTTTTCGATGATCCAATGGATGTTGGGCATTTAATCTCTGGTTCCTCTGCCTTTTCTAAATCCAGCTTGAACAGCTGGAAGGTCACGATTCACGTACCTTTGAAGCCTCACTTGGAGAATTTTGAGCATTACTTTGCTAGCGTGCAAGATGAGTACAGTTGTGTGGTAGTTTCAGCATTCTTTGGCATTGCCTTTCTTTGGGATTGGAATGAAAACTGACATTTTCCAGTCCTGTGGCCACTGCTGAGTTTTTCCAATTTGCTGGCATATTGAATGCAGCACTTTCACAGCATCATCTTTTAGGGTTTGAAATAGCTCCACTGGAATTCTATCACTTGCACCAGCTTTGTTTGTAGTGATGCTTTTTCCTAAGGCCCAGCTGACTTCGAATTCCAGGATGTCTGGTTCTAGGTGAGAGATCACACCATTGTGGTTATCTAGGTCATCAAGATCTTTTTTGTACAGTTCTTCTCTGTATTTTCTTAAACGTTAGTTGTAGTATAGAATCTGGAACCACACCAGTAAACATTCCCTGTGGTGTGGCATCAAAATTTATTTAAAAATAATTTTGCAACATGCATTTTGTTGTTTAGTTGCTAAGTCATGTCTGACTCTTGTGGCCCCATGGACTGTATCGCTTATCTGCAGAATATGGGTTTACCGCAGTATCAGTTCAGTTCGGTTCAGTTTAGTCACTCAGTCGTGTCCGACTCTTTGTGACCCCATGAATCGCAGCACGCCAGGCCTCCCTGTCCATCACCAACTCCCGGAGTTCACTCAGACTCACGCCCATCGAGTCAGTGATGCCATCCAGCCATCTCATCCTCGGTCGTCCCCTTCTCCTCCTGCCCCCAATCCCTCCCAGCATCAGTCTTTTCCAATGAGTCAACTCTTCACATGAGGTGGCCAAAGTATCGCATTATACTCGTCTTCTAAGGGTTGACACACCTAACAATATGATATCAGAACACTCATTAATGTCACTACCGAACTAACTTGAAAGATCTTTAAGTATTAGGAAGTTGTGAGGCAAATACAGAGTTTTTTAAATTCTAATTTCACTTGAAAGCTCCAATTTTATCACTGGCCACAAAAACTCTCTGCTGTTTTCCTCCAAGTGGCAGGATCATTTCGTTCACTTTAAAAAGAAAGAAAGAAAGAAAGAAAGAAATGTCTACCATATACATCAATACATCAATAGGAAAAGCCAGAATAAGTCTGAGAGTAATTTTTTTAAGTAAAATGGTGTTTTATGAAAAAAAGTGACTAGTTCAGTTATGTTCAAACTATTACTCGTGTGCTTTTCTGGAAGATATTCATTGTACTTTGGCATGCGCAGAAAAATTTTGTGTGCCCATTTCTTCGCATAGGATATTTAAAAATCTTGTCTTCAAAGGTCTTGATTTAATAAAATTAATAATTTTTGCTGCTTTTTAAGCAAGTGATTTTTGCTGCTTAAGTGAAATTGGCATTTCTTCCTTGCAAGCGTGTGGTGGTAAAGAACGCAATGACCTAGTGGACAGTCTGGAGTCATCGCCTTGATCCACACTGGATCACTAGCAGTTTTACCTACTGTCAATGCAGAAGCCAACACAATACAAAGGCAATGTTTTAACAGTATTATAAAAATAGCTTGAGGGCCCGTAAAGGGTCTCAGAGCCCCTGGGGCCTCCATGGACCACACTGGGAGAACAAGACGCTTATGAGCAATAGTAACATTTATCCTCAGCAACAAAAGTAGAGGCTTTTTAAGTCTATCATGCAGAAGTGAAGTGAAGTGAAGTCGTTGAGTCGTGTCTGACTCCTTGCGACCCCATGGACTGTAGCCCACCGGGCTCCTCCATCCATGGAATTTTCTAGGCAAGAGTACTGGAGTGAGTTGCCATTTCCTTCTCCAGGGGATTTTCCCAACCAGAGGATCGAACCTGGGTCTCCCGCATTGTGGGCAGATGCTTTACCGTCTGAGGCACCAGGGAATCAAGCAGAAGGAGGTGAATAAAAGAGCTGTCTGCTTCATTTACACTCTTGTCTTATAATTTTATCTAAGTAAAGAGTACCCTGACTGCTTTCTTAAAAGATTCTTTTCTATCTTACTCTAAGTATAGGCCATGTAAGATTTTTAAAAGCTGGAATATTGAGGGTTTTGGTACCTTGCAATCCAGCTGTTATCTTGCCCTCTGACCTCTCAAACTGTGGTAGGTTATGCCATAAGCATCACTCCACTGAGGGATGAGGCTGGATCATCAGAAAAGGTTAGTTCATGCAAGGTCTTGTAATGATCTGTGGGTGTGTTGGTTTATGTATTAGACAGTCCAGGAGGTGGTATTGGTGAAACCTCTCCTGAAATCTAGATGTAATGGGCCCTGACCCTTTGATTAAAGGCATTGATGTGCAGTGAAATACCAGGCAATTAGTGAGAACGTTCCATGAGCTACCTTGAAAGGGTGCCAGAGACAGGAATCTGGATCTAGACCATACTGGATTGATAATGACAAGAAAGATCTCTAGTAAAAGTCTTCTTTCCAAGAATAATCTGTTAGAATAGAGTGTCAGTTACAAATCTACACTTAGATTGAGCTTTCGCATTGGTCAGTTTGAATATTTTAATTAGCAAGTTTTGGAGAAACTCCTTTTTTCTCTAGAGAAAATACATTATAATTTCTTTTGCAGACTAAGTCTGTTATAGACTAGGGGGGGAATTTTTTTTCAGTCCTAGTTTGAAAAAAAATGTTGATTAGATAACAAATAGAGTTAATCACAGTTTACTATACTCCCCAGATTACAATGTGTGAAAAATATTCTGAAAACATATATTTGGTAACTGAATACCTGTCATATTATGAGGTTTGTTATTTTTATTTCAAAGAAGTTAAATAATGAAGAATTGATGTATTTAAAAGGTTGGACACAAAAATTCTTCAAAATACCTCTAAGAGAACACAGCTAAAATGACAAAAGGTCATTATATGCAGTAATTCCTGCATATCTTGACCTGGGGATAGAATTTAAGGAATCTGAGTCTTTGGCCTGGCACAAGGTCAAGGTCAGGAGCAGGCCAAGTGCTCATGAAGCTTGGAAGTCATGAGAACTGTCTTCCTCGCTGGTGCGGTGGGCATTGGTCGAACATGAGAAACAATTTGCAATACCCCAAATCTGAAGATATACGTACCCTAAGAGCCAGAAATTCCATTTCTAGAAACATTTCCTAGAGAAACCCTCACATATGTGCACAAGGAGAAATGTAGAAAGAATAATCATTGCAGCCTTATTTACAATAGCAATATTAAAAAAAAAAAAAACTCTGAATAGTCGCTATTTGGAGATGAATAAATAAGGGGTGAAATAACCTAACAATAAAATAATAAATAGTTGAAAAGAGTAAGTCAGAGTGGTATGCTGCAGCTCTCTCAACAAGAACAGAGTTTATATTAAGTATAACTGCAGAACTTCTCTGGTAGTTCAGTGGTTTAGAACTTGCCTGCCAATGCAGGGGACATGGTTTGAACCCTGGTCAGGAAGATACAGCATGCCACAGGGCAACTAAGCCCCTGCACCACAACTACGGAAGTCCCTGTGTGCCACAGCCCATGCTCTGCAGCAAGAGAAGCCGCTGCAGTGAGAAGCTCGTGCACTGCAATTAGAGAGCAGTCCTTGATCAACACGAAGAGCCAAAGCCCACGCACAGCAACGAAGACCCATGTGTAGCAGTGAGAACCCAGTGCAGCCAGAAGTTACTTATAAAAAATACATGTGTATTAAAATCAAGCTGCGAAAGGTATATACGCACCATTGCACCACTAAGGAAAGAAGATAAAAGAAGCAGCATATCATATAGCATTGTGAATACAGTCGTAACCATTAAATATTTCAAGATATAACATACACATTTTATTATTTCATATTTATACAAAATATGAAAACAAAGTTGGGAAGGATGCAACCCCATTTCAGGTTAGTGGTTGATTTAACCACTGGGAGTCAGATAGGTGGCATCAATTTTGTCTATAACCTTTCATTCTTAAGTTAAAAGGACTGGAGTGAAACATGGCCAAAATGATCCCATTTATCACATGGATGGTTGGTAAGTGTAAACTTGATGTACTATTTCTATTTTTTCTTTATATTTTCATAATGAAATAATAATTCTTTAAAAGGAGAACGGGCCTGAGAATTAGACAGATCTAGGTCCCAATTGTGGTGCTGGAGAAGACTCTTGAGAGTCCCTTGGACAGCAAGGAGATCAAACCAGTCGATTCTGAAGAAAATCGACCCTGAATATTCATTGGAAGGACTGATGTTGAAGCTGACGCTCCATGCTTTGGCCACCTGATGCAAAGAGCCGGCTCATTGGAAAAGACTCTGATGCTGGGAAAGATTGAGGGCAAGAAGAGAAGTGGGTAACAGAGGATGAGATGACTGGATGGCATTACTGACTCAATGGACATGAGTTGGAGCAAACTCTGGGAGATAGTGAAGAACAGAGAAGCCTGACATCCTGCAGTTCATGGGGTCACAAAGAGTTGGACACGACTTAGTGACTGAACAAGGACAAACAAGGATAAGGTCTCAATTTAGTTCCCATTACTGACTAGCTGTATGCCCAGGAGTAAGTTATGTAACCTCACTAAGTTGCTTCCCCTCATCTCCAACTGTATTTACCTCTTGGGGATGTTGTGAAATCTAATGGAGCTCATATAAAGCACCTGGTACACAGTATAGAACAAATGCTAGGTTCCTGTTTTATAATGCACTGCTTCATAATATTGACTCAGTTCAGTTCAGTCACTCAGCTGTGTCCAACTCTCTGTGACCCCATGGACTGCAGCATGCCAGGCCCCGCTGTCTGTCACCAATTCCCGGAGTTTACTCAAACTCATCTCCATTTAGTCAGTGATGCCATCCAACCATCTCACCCTCTGTCGTCCCCTTCTCCTCCTGCCCTCAATTTTCCCCAGCATCAGGGTCTTTTCAAATGAATCAGTTCTTCGCATCGGGTGGCCAAAATACTGGAGTTTCAGCTTCAGCGTCAGTCCTTCCAATGAACACCCAGGACTGATCTCCTTTAGGATGGACTGGTTGGATCTCCTTGTAGTCCAAGGGACTCTCAAGAGTCTTCTCCAACATCACACTTCAAAAGCATCAATTCTTCAGCACTCAGCTTTCTTTATAGTCCAACTCTCACATCCATACATGACTACTGGAAAAACCATAGCTTTGACCAGACAGACCTTTGTTGGTAAAGTAATGTCTCTGCTTTTCAATATGCTGTCTAGGTTGATCATAGCTTTTCTTCCAAGGAGCAAGTGTCTTTTAATTTCATGGCTGCAGTCACCATCTGTAGTGATTTTGGAGGCCCCCAAATAAAGTCTCTCACTGTTTCCACTGTTTCCCCATCTATTTGTCTTGACGTGATGGACCTGGATGCCATGATCTTAGTTTTCTGAATGTTGAGTTTTAAGCCAACTTTTTCACTCTCCTCTTTCACTTTCATCAAGAGGCTCTTTAGTTCCTCTTCACTTTCTGTCATAAGGGTGGTGTCATCTGTGTATCTGAGGCTATTGATATTTCTCCCAGCAATCTTGACTCAAACTCCATACTTTTGTACGAATTATAAAAAGGCTCTGTAGGGAGAGAGGGATGTAGTGGGCCAGCATATTCTTCCTATTTGTCTTATCATGTCCTTCCTTTCCTCTGAAACCCCTACCTGGTTGCTGGTTTTTAGATGCACATGTACATACATGTGCAAACAAGCAATAATTCACAAATGCCTTAGAGTAGATGTTAAGCTTTCACAGGGTTTAAGTTCATGTAAGCATGAAGCATCTCTTGTCTTATGGGCTCCCCAAAATTATATCACAGTGAAACTGGAAATCATTTAAACTTATTTTAAGAAAAATGATGTCTTGTTGAAGTCTCATGGTGTATGCTCTCATTTTCACAGGCTTTCATAGAAATATAATGAAGACAGCTGAGCTTTCAATTACTTAAGCTATGGAGATACCAGTGTTCAGGAAAATCTAGAAACTTCATCTGAATCAATAGTTTCCACTTTTTTTTCAATTGCCATTTTGAGCTAGCAGAAACAATAGTAGAGTTTTTTTAAAAGAAAAATGTGGATGTCAAAATCAGCAGCAAGAACGACGAAGAGAAGGAACTGATCAGTTAAAAGTGCTCTGCTACTTGGGTGATGTTGTAAAATGTCTACTGAAAATCAAGCTGACCAAAACGGTTGCCATCAACTCTCTGTTGTCTATCTCTAGACTGAAGCTCAGCGCTTCTTATAACTAAGCTTGGCCCACAGAGGAGCAGGGAGTGCAGAGAACAGGTAGGAAGGAGGCTAGATTGCCAGGGCCTGCCATGTGTGTTGTGCACCACTCAGCACCACAGAGCACCATTCATAGCACCCACCGGGTATGATTATTCTTAAAAGATGTCAAAGCAAAGAATAGAAAAGGCTTCGAATGGCACGGAGAGGTACATTATCTCTGAAAATGCTCACAATCCAATTCTATGGATGGAGCCCCCCTCTTTTTTTTTTTTTAACCTCCTTAAACAAATAAGTAACAAATTTGTTGGAGAATCAAAGTCTGTAATGTAGATAATATATAGAATTATTCAGTGGGATACCTCCCAAGAACATGAGAGTAAAGAGAATAAAATGAACAGGAACCACACATAAAGAATCAATTTACCCATTTGGAAAAATTACCCAAAAGATTGAAATTAAGTAGCAAATACATGTGATAAACAGTTACATCTAATTTAAAAAGTAGATCAAACAGCCCCTGATATATGTTGTTTGTGAAGTGTTGGTTAGTTGTGTCTGACTCTTTACAACCCCATGGACTGCAGTCCACCAGGCTCCTCTGTCCGTGGGATTCTCCAGGCAAGAATACTGGAGCGGGTTGCCATTGCCTTCTCCAGGGGATCTTGCTGACCCAGGGATTAAACGCAGGTCTCCTGCATTGCAGGCAGATTCTTTACTGTCTGAGCCCCCAGGAAGCCCCATATATATTGTGTAGATTCCTATATTTACAAAGATGAGAAGAAGCAACAGTAATCAGTATTGAGAGATGAAAACATGGAGAAACTCATCTTTATGAAGTTCGATTATTTAATGGAGAACCTCATCTGTCCATTAATAGACTCATGTGAGGAGTCCAGGTGATACAATTTTTTCAACTCTGAGAATAAACTTACTAAACCTGTAGAGAGAAAAAAGTACTAGAGAGGTTTGAAGAGTATCTTGAGTTTCATTGCTTTGGTTGGAAGTGTAAAGTGGGTAACCGCCCACAAAGGAACTTCTATTTATGTACGAAATTGAAGGTAAATTCATGAGTGCTTTTTAACTTTAAGGCTTTGGTGATTCTGTTACATGGATGGGTGATATATAAGGAAGAAGAGCTGAAAGAAATTGTTACTTTCTATGAACTGCTGCTACTCTTCTTTACCAATGTATTTGTGTGTGATTAAATTTTTAAATTTTGGTTAAAAAATATGTTATTCCAAATGTTTTGCTTCAAATCTGAATAGAGTGTCTTTGATGTAAGCAGTGTAGGACTGTTGTTTAATAATGTGATTTGGAGATCAAGCTCTTTACCTAATATGGTCAAGGTCTATTTTGAACTCTTTTATTTGAAAGTAGCAACAACAGATTAAGGACAAGTTTACACTGAAAATTGAAAGTAGAAATGTCTTTTTGACCAACACTTAATTTCTGGCTCTTTCAGATTCCATTTTAGTGAGATTTGGGAGGTTAAGTATTAAGATTATATTACTGTCCTGTGTAGAAAAATAATTCTAATCTGTGTAAGGGTAAGCTTTCAGAGAAGTCTACCACTTGTTTTCATGGCACATTGATGGCTATTGGCTTGTGACACATTAGGAGGTCAAGTTCATTGTCAGTAACCATCATATTATCCTAACCTCTCCTGCTAACCACAGAGCAAATGAACCAGAAGATAAGGTTCTTTCCTGGGTCATTAAATTTTTCCATTTTGGCAAATTTATATCTTTCCTGATGTAGCAAAGTAGCATTAAGCACTGTAATTTCAAGAGCTGAAGCAGAGGTGTTACAAAAAGAAGCCAGATGACTGCCGATACAGTGGTGGTATTGTGGGGAGTCTCCCTCTGCCCCGATTCAGTGCTCAGACTTTCAGGTCTAGAATTGGTTGTTTGCACAACCAGATGTGATTGGGCTCTGGAGTAAGAGCGAATAACCAAACTCATAGGGAACTGATGTAAAAACAAACATTTCCGCTCCTTAATCATCGTGTTAAATATTACCATATCATGAACAGATGATTGATGCTCCATAGTCAGGACCCACTCTTTCAAAGAATCTTGGTTTCTGGGAAGTTGAGCGAATTTTACAAAGATGCTTGCTGTAATAGTGAGGGTCCGATAAAGAGAGAGGAAAACCCACACAGTAATTCAAACAAGGAATGTTGTATATACAGCATTTTTAACTATAATGGAACTGGACCTAAGAAACTAGCTAACAAGAAACAGAACGACTCGAGGGCATACGGGAATAGCAGAGACCAGGAACATCCACTGGCCCTGAGGCTAAGAGCACCCAAGGAAGAAATGCCCTGCTGGAGAGAGTGAGACCATGGCTCACATGAGGGCTGACAGGCACTCAGATGCTTTCCCGGAAGAACTCGCTGGAAACCCAGCCTCCAGGCTCCGAGGGAAGCCATTCCCGCAGAAACATCACACCTTGAAATTTACTGGAAAGCCACATAGGGAGGTGCTCTTGGGCCCCGGGTGCCATGGGCTGCTGCATGCTACAGGGGCCTGGCAGGGCAGAGGCCACTCATAGCAAAGGAGTCTGGGGAAGAGGGCAGATCCCTCCTTACCCTCTCCTGGCATAACACCCTGACGGATGGAAAAGGAAAAATATTTACAGGGCTCTTCTACTGCTCTTGAGCAGGTAGCGAATGGTGGATCTGGAGCCGAGAGGCAATACATTGACCGCTGGCACATTTACCAAGTCAGTCAGCATGAAATTAGTTCATAGAAAGGGAGATAATTTTGAAAAATATGTCATTCGTGCCCAGGAAAATTCAATAAGCTCTCCCAGTTCTAAAACAGAGCATTGGCCTCTGTTCGAGGAAGATGGTTATGGGTTCCAGATCGTCACTCTTGGGAGGCTATGGATAAGCACCATCCAATTCCTGTCTTGTTCCCTAAGATCACTGATAGCCATCTTGCTACTTTGGCGGGGTACAGTGAAACCAACCTGGTTATAGTTTTCTTAGATTTCTGTCATTTCATGGGCTATGTCTCCCTTATTATAATCCTATTACTTTGATTAATCTTGGGTGTTTCACGTCTCTTCAACTATGACGATAATCTTTAGGTAACAGTTACACATGGTGAACTTTCCTGACCAGATGTTCTGAACTTTCCAGGTCTTAAATTCCAAGATGACCTTAATTCCAAGTGATAAAATACCTCTCATTGTAGCCCCCTTTATGCCTATAGAAGGAACTCTAATGCCCTCCAATCTGACCTGAGAGAGGTAAGATCATTTGTCTTTTTTAGGCCAATAGTGTTTGATTCCATGAAATACCAAAGAATTTAGTAGCCTTCCTAACAATCTGTCTTATTCCTTGGAAATAAGCTTTGCAAAGGATTATTTATAGAATGAAAGGAACACACACTCAGAAAGATAAGTGTTCACTAACTGTAACTTTAGTCACTCTTTGTGCCCAGTTTCTTTCACAAAGCTAAATGTATATTAACAGCAACCATTATTGTTGGGTTATCGTGAAAATCAACTGTGTTGATTTCGCTAAAGCACTTATGCCAGTGCCTTATATAGAGCGAACACCTGAAAGTGATATATGTGACATGATACGAACATTTAAAAATGAGAAGAGAAATTATGCCTATCTTGGGAAAAAAGATCAGCAAGAATAAAGCATTGTAATAAGTTTTTAAAAGAAAATGAAGGTATTGTACCCATTGGTACTAAACTGAGTCTACTTCCATTGACTATAGTCAAATATGTCCTATTTATTTGACTTTTATTTGGATATATGAGCATGTGAAAATTAGACAACCTGGCCATTTAGGACCTAAAAGGCTTGACGGAAAAACAGTGTCTCCAGTGGGTTCATGAATTGCAGTGCTTGGTGCAACACTCAATGTCACTAGATGGCGGTGTAGAGCAATTAAAATTTGTACTTAAATGTGATTTTCTTTTTTTAAGCATTTTATTTAACACCAAAGCCATTTTGTATTGGGGTATAGCCGATTAACAATATTGTGGTAGCTTCAGGTGAACAGCGAAGGAACTCAGATATACATATACATGTATCCATTCTTCCCCAAACATACCCTCTCCAAACCTGGCTGGTACATAACATTGAGCAGAGTTCCATTTGTTATATAGTAGGTTTTTGTTGGTTATCCATTTTAAATATAGCAGTGTGTACATGACCTTCCCAAAGTCCTGAACTTTCTCCTTCCTCTAGCAATCATAAGTTTGTTTTCTGGTCTGTGAGTCTGTATTTTGTAAGTAATTTCATTTGCATCATCGTTAAATGTGATTTTGAATAGATTTTAAAATTTAATTTGCAAATAGCTGTGTGAACGGAAAATAACATGGATAGGTTTACCAGGTTTTTTACTTTTCAATAGCTCATGTGGCAAAGGATGAAAGCCTTTGAGTAGACTAGGAGGAATAGTAGACTTTAGAAAGATAACTGAACACAAAGCAAAGTTAGACTCAGCCCTAGCTGGGATCATTAAATGATGATGGAACAAATCTGGCTCAAGGTCAAACTGTCAAAACAGAAACCAACTCACAGACTTAGAAAATGAACTTATGGTTACCAGAGGGGAAGGGTGAGGTGACGGGTTAGATTGGGAGCTCGATATTGACATGTACACACTGCTTTATTTAAAATAAATCACCAACAAAGACTTACTGTATAGCAAAGGGAACTGTGCTGAATATTCTATAATAACCTAAAGGGGTGGATGGGGGGCTTCCCAGGTGGCAGAGTGGTAAACAATCCACCTGCCAACGCAGGAGAAGCAAGAGATGTGGGTTTGATCCCTGGGTCGAGAAGATCCCCTAGAGTAGGAAAGGGCAACCATTGCAGTATTCTTGCCAGGAAAATTCCATAGACAGAGGAACTGGTGGGTTACAGTCCGCGGGGTTGCAAAGAGACAGACACGACTGAACACAGACACACACTCACAACCTAGACGGAGGACAAAAAAAAAAAAAAAAAAAAAAAAAACAACGTGAGTATGTGTAACCGGATCACTTTGATATGCAACTGAAACTAATACATTGTGAATCAAATATACTCCAATATCAAAAAAATGTTTTATAAATAAATAAAGGCTGTAACACTAAAAAAAGTTCTNACAAAAAAAAAAAAAAAAAAAAAACAACCACGTGAGTATGTGTAACCGGATCACTTTGATATGCAACTGAAACTAATACATTGTGAATCAAATATACTCCAATATCAAAAAAATGTTTTATAAATAAATAAAGGCTGTAACACTAAAAAAAGTTCTTATCACAATAAAGAAAAAATTTGTAATTATGTGAGGTGATGGATGCTAACTAAATTTATTCTGGTGATTATTTTGCAATATACGCATATATCAAACAATTATGTTGTAATCCTTAAATGAATACAATATTATTTGTCAATTATACCTCAGTAAGACTGGGGAAAATAGAACAATGAGCTATGTTAGCATAAATTTAAAAACTGAAAGGTTTAAAAAAAAAAAGGTCAAATTGTCAAATCTAAGCTGACATTGCCAAAATGGAAATGTAAGCTAAACAAAATGGAAATGTGAGCTAAAAGAGAGCACTGGAAGAGTATGATTTGACATTATTATTTATATGTTACTTTCCAACAGTATTACCTAATGTTTCACTCTTTAATTCACATAAACCATGCTAAATTGAAGTTTTTTCTAGTCTTACTTTGGATTAGTGTCTTCACTCTGCAAAAGACGTATTTTAGAGGGGTGTAAGCAATGAGATAAAAAATTGTGTTTAGGATAGAGTAGTGGTGAAGGAGTGAGGCAGGAAGTCCGGCAAGATAGGAATGAGTTTTATAGACAGATGTTAAGGAGGCTATAAAGAAAGAAGGTGCTGGCTGTGTTCCGACGTTTGACTCACACTGCAGGGCAGTAAAACTAGTCGCTTCAGCGCATGGCCCTCAATCTCCTCAATCAGTACAGCCTTGCCAATTTTTAAACCAGCCAGCAGAGAACAAGAATGGCTGGACTGCCACGCTACAATTCATTTACTGTACGACACAGACCTACAGCTAGATTCCAACTACGCCGTAACATCAGAAAGGAGTAGATTTCACTTAACCTATACATGAAAGGCTTTTGATGGGGACTGAGATGGAGATAAGGGAAGTCAGCCAGCTCAGCGCAAACTTTAGAAAGGGTGGGGAAGGGAAACAGTCTGAGAGCCTTGGGATAAAGAAGCAACGGAGATAAGAGATTCACAAGGTCAAGAAACGAAGAGGAAATAGAAAAGAACTTAGAAGGAAATTATCCACTGGCTTCAGGAAATTAACTACTGATTCTTCCCTTGGTAGATTAGAGCCTTTAAAAAGTTGGCAATGTCTGTGGTTTGAGAGAAATGTCTTTCTGACTGTGTTGTAACTCAGGACGCTTGTTGACGCCCACAGGTATAATATTTCAATAATCTGGACCTTCAAACTCCAAGTTTTAGTGATTTTAGTGTTGTAATTTTTAGTCTCCACAAAGTTCATCACAATTGAGCATGAGTACTTCATTATCTTTGGATTATCAGACTTTGTCTGAGTTATAGAATTCCTGCTTTAGATATCTTCTACAATTAACCAAGGGCAAACTTGTATAATTCGTAGGTATTGCCCTGGCACTCAAGGTTCAAGTGATCATTCAGTTGGGGGAAAAAAAAAAAAAAGTCTGTTACTGGGTCTAATGATACATAGCAAATGTTACTTCTGTTGCAGCTGCTATGAGAATCTTCTAGGAGGTTTTGTTTGGCAAAGACTGGGCCATTCATTCTAGAGACTCTACTGTGGGTGGTAAGGTGGCGGTGGTCTTTGGGGAGGGCCCTAAAGGCAGAGGAAGAGATGTTAATGAGATGGTCGGAAGTGAAGCAATCCTCACTATCGTCTCTCTGATGGCCTGTCAAATCTTCTACCACGTTTCTCAACGCATGACATGCTTCGTGTCAGTAGGTCCAGGGTTTAGGACAAACCCTGAAGGGACTGGGGCTGGTGTCTTGTTGGCATGTTTGAACTTGGAGGTAAAGATGAAGGAGGAAGTGTGAGAAGTCATGATGTTAAGAATCACACCATTGGTTAACTGCTGTCATTTATTTAGAGCAGACAGGTCATCCAGCTAGAGCATGGCAGAGCTGCCACACCACACTTATTCTACTTTGGAAGCAGAGGTCTTAGCCACTGGCTCATCTTGGAAGTCCCTTCACACTTACTCTCCTGTGGTTCAGTTGCTAAGTCGTGTCCAACTCTTTGTGATCCCATGGATTGCAGCACGTCAGGGTTCCCTGTTTTTCACTATCTCTCAGAGTTTGGCCAGATTCATGTCCATTGAGTCAGTGAGACTATCTAACCATCTCATCCTTTGTCACCCCCTTCTCCTCTTGTCCTCAGTCTTTCCTAGCATCAGGGTCTTTTCCAATGAGTCGGCTGTTTGCATCAGGTAGCCCAAGTATTGGAGCTTCAACTTCAGCATCAGCCCTTCCGATGAATATTCAAGGCTGATTTCCTTTAGGATTGACTGGTTTGCTCTCCTTGCCATCCAAGGGACTCTCAAAAGTCTTCTCCAGCACCACAGTTAGAAGGCATCAATTCTTCAGCAATCTTAATCTAACAGAGGGTAAAATAAATGAATGAATTCATTCATTACACAATGAAATAAATGAATGAATTTATTCATTACACAATGAAATGAATGAATGTGCAAGTTCCTTCTTTTTCAAGGCCTAATGGTACTCTGTTGTATGTCTATATCACTTTTTCTCCATCCGTTCATTTGCTAATGGACCTCTGAATTGTTTCCACATCTTGACTGTTGTGAATAATGCCGGCAGTGAACATGGGAGTTCTAATATCTCTTTGAGAATAATATGCCAACAATGCGGATGAACGTTGAGGACATTCTGCTAAATGAAATCAGCCAGTCACAGGAAGACATACTGCATGGTTCCACTTACAGAGGTATCTAACAGAGTCAAATTCATAGAATCAAAGAGTAGAATGGCGGGGCTTCCTTGAATTTCAATGGTTAAGACTCTGCACGTCCCATGCAGGGGGTGTAAGTTTGATCCCTGGTCAGGGAACTAGGGTCCCACATGCCGAATGGTGTGATCAGAAAAAAAAAAAAAAAAAAGTAGGATGAAGGTTTCCAGGGAAGGGGGAAATGAGGAGGTATTAAAGAATGGGCAGTTTGATTCGTTTCAAATTAAGTGAGATAATTTTCAGTTAAGTGAGATAAAAAGTATAAATAAGGTCTAGAGATCTGCTGGGCAATGTTGTGACTATAGTCAATATTTGTATTGTACATTTAAAAATCATTTAAGAAGGTAGAGCTCACATTAAGTGTCCTGATCATAATAAAATAAGTAAAAAGACATGAATAAACACAGAGACTAGTGAGGCATTCCCGTTTTCACACTCTATCCTCTTTATTGCAACCCTTATGTGGCAGGGTTATGTTAGCCAGGACCTCCCTGCAGCTTGAAGGGTTAGGTAAAATGAATAAAGGAGAAATTGCCCCCTCAGTGTCCTTATCTGTGAAATGGGGTAAAGGAGCCTCCCCTATAAGATGTGTTGATAGTGAATATAAAGCCTTTGGAGATGTCTTACAATATGGTTGAATATAGAAAAATGTTACTTCTTATCCTTGAAAAGCGAATTGGGGAGCTGTTAGTTAAAAGCCGTAAAGTTTCAGCTATGCTAGATTAACAGGTTCTAGAGATGGGCCGCATAGCATGGTGCCTGCAGTTGATAACATGGTACTGTGCACTGGAACATTTAAGAGGTAGAGCTCATGTTAGGTGTCCCTAACACACACACACACACACACACACACAAGAAAGGACACAATGAAAGTCTGGGAGGTGTTGGATATGTCTGTTACCACGATTGTGGAGATGGTATAATGGGTGTTTGCATGTGTCTAAACACATCAAGTTGCTCACATTAAATATGTGCAGTTCTTTGTATGTGAAGCATATCTCAGTAAAGCTGTTACATACTTTAAAGTGAAAATGAAAGTGAAGTCGCTCAGTCGTGTCCGACTCTTTGCGACCCCATGGACTGTAGCCTACCAGGCTCCATGGGATTTTCCAGGCAAGAGTACTGGAGTGGATTTCCATTTCCTTCTCCGGGGGATTAAAGGACTTAGTCCAGTACACTCTATTGTAGCAACAGAAGAAGGAGACATGATCCTTATTGTTTAAATTTTACTCACTTTTGTGTTCTATCACCACAGAGTCTGAACATCGATCAAAAGTGCCAGCTCTGAAGAAAACCTTGGTGCTCTACTGTGGGAAAAGACCCAGAGTTCTTTTTTTAACTGATTTTTTGCTATCCTATTTGTTATCATTTATTTATTTTTTCTGTTTACATTTTTTTCTTTTTTTTATTATTATTATTTATTTTCCATCTCAGGTGTATGTGAGTTCCCAATCTTGAACCCCCCCCTCCCTCCACCTCCCACACCATATCAACTCTCTGGATCGTTCCCGTGCACCAGTCCCAAGCATCCTGTATCCTGTATCTAACATAGACTGGCAATTCATTTCTTACATGATAGTATACATGTTTCAGTGCCATTCTCCCAAATCATCCCACCCTCTCCCTCTCCCTCAAAGTCCAAAAGTCCATTCTATACATCTGTGTCTCTTCTGCTGTCTCGCTTACAGGGTTATCATTACCATGTTTCTAAATTCCATATATATGAGTTAGTATACTGTATTGGTACTTTTCTTTCTGGTTTACTTCACTCTGTATAACTGGCTCCAGTTTCATCCATCTCATTAGAACTGATTCAAATGTATTCTTTTTAATGGCTGAGTAATGCTCCATTGTGTATATGTACCACAGCTTTCTTACCCATTCATCTGCTGATGGACATCTAGGTTGTTTCCACGTCCTGGCTATTATAAACAGTGCTGCAATGAACATTGTGATTTTAGATTCCACATGTAAGGGACATCATACAGGATTTGTCTTTCTCCATCTGACTTATTTCACTTAGCGTAATAGTCAAGTCCATCGATGCTCCTGCAAATGCTATTCGATAAAAAAGAAGTTCTTATAGCTGTACAGTCCCCCTCTCAGCTGTAGGCACTGTGGCCAAATGCCAAGCATTAAAATATCCCAAGAAAAGGGCTTCCTAGGTGGCTCAGTGGTAAAGCATCTGCCCGCCAAGGTGGGAGACATGGGTGCCATTACTGATCTGGGAAGATCCCACTACGCGCCACAACTATTGAGCCTGTGCTCAATACACAGCCTGGGAACTGCAGCTACTGAGCCCGCGTGCTGCAACTGCAGAAGTCCATGTGCCCAGAGCCTGTGCCATAAAGCCATAGGAGAAGCCGCTGCAGTGAGCCTGGAGAAGGAAATGCAATCCACTCCAGTACTCTTGCCTGGAGAATCCCATGGACGGAGGAGCCTGGCGGGTTGCAAGTGTCAGACACTTGGACAGAGGCGGNTGCTGCAACTGCAGAAGTCCATGTGCCCAGAGCCTGTGCCATAAAGCCATAGGAGAAGCCGCTGCAGTGAGCCTGGAGAAGGAAATGCAATCCACTCCAGTACTCTTGCCTGGAGAATCCCATGGACGGAGGAGCCTGGCGGGTTGCAAGTGTCAGACACTTGGACAGAGGCGGGTTGCAAGTGTACAGTCCATGGGGCTGCAGGAGTCAGACACGACTAAACCACCACCATCAGAGAAGGCACTAGAGAGAAGCCCCTGTTTGCCAAACTAGAGGGAAGCCCATCAGCAACAAAGGCCCAGCACAGCCAAATATATTAAAAAAACAAATTATTTTTAAAAATACTCTGAAAAAGATGAGGACAAAGCTAAAGCAGAAAGAAATCAGAAAACAATCATTTGAATGACACTCCATTACAATTAAGTAATACAGAACTAAAACTGAGCGAATTTTTGTTACACTCCCAATGAGAAATGTTTGTGCTTTGAAACTTTTAAAATATTTAAGGCAAGAAGAAATAAAATGCATGGCAACCAGTTAAGGTCACACATTTAGGACAAAAATGACAAAAAATTAAAATGAAAGAAAGAAGTGTTCTAAGTGAAATACTGAGATTTCATGAAGATGAATTATTCAGAGTTGGAAACACATGGGACCTCTAATCTATTAAGTAACAGAGGGCCATGGCAGTAAAGATCAAGTGGAGAGCCACACGCCAAGAAGTGTGGGCATGATGGCAGTAGGTATTGCTTAATAATATTCTAACTTTGTGCTTCAAGTCAAGGGAAGGGACTTCAAAGAGAGAAGAGGAATGGTTGGCTAGGTGGGAGTACCAACCTTGAGGGCTTGAAAATACTGCTTTCATTTAGGACAAAGGAGTCAGGACAGACTAGGTTGCACAGAAGTAACTGGCAGCCCCAAGCCCCAAGATCTAGACACTTGCAGTTTCACTCCTTGCTTGCAGCAGAGGTCTGTCGCGAGCTCCTAAGTCCTTGGCTCACTGTCATTTTAGGGACTGAGGCTGCCTGTGCCACAGTGACCATCTTGAACTTGGCCAATCTCCGTTCTAAAGGGAAGAGAGAGCCCCGGGTTTCAGATCATATAAAATATTAAGGTCCAGAAGTCTCACAAGTCATTTTTGCTCACTACTCCCTGGTTCGGACATGTCAAGGGTTCAGAAAGTCCAAACTTACCCCGTTCCCCAAAGTGAGGAAGAAACAGAAAGATACGGAGAACATTCCTAGTGATTCCCACGAAGCTCAATATGGCACCTGTTGGAAGGGAAATCTTGTTTGCTTGGTTGGAGGCTTCACATCTTCTTTGTTCATGAAAAACAATGGCTCCTGACCCCAGAACTTAACGTGAGCAGAAAATTTGTGGCTGAGATGTTCATAAACTGAGGATGACTTTAAAGAAAGGATATTAGCTTTAATTTTAGTACTAATTGCCATAGATGTAATGGAAATCCAATAGATGATGATAATAGCAAGGGCCTTGACAGTCATCTCACCTCGGGGTCTTGAACTTAAATGGCTCCAGGGTCAAGGCAGTAATGTGAATGAGTGAGGAGGGCCCAGAGTCATACAGGAGGGGGTGCTGGGGGCCGGGTGACAGAGAGGACACGTCTTGGCTAAAACCAGCAGCTGTTTCTCAGTACCTGCTAATTGTCATCATGACAGATTGTGAGGTGGCTGTTGCCAGATTTTCTGATTTTTTAAAAAACTGGTCAATATGGTTTTATCTCAGCATTTACTAAAGTTTTAAGATGATCACATAGAAGACCAAATGTTTCAAAAAGTGCAAAGTATTAGAAAGCTGATCCATGCTATCAGTGTTTCCATGCAAGCAATGTCTTTTGCTGAGATAAAAGAATCCAGAGACACAAAGTGTTTTGTTGTTTAAGCTCTTAAATGTGGAAATTCTTTTTAAACGTTGGTTTTAACTTTCTGTAACACCATTTGGAACCAACAAAGCATGGCTAGAGCCCACCGCCCACCAATCTGTGATGATGAATTTAGCCACGTTTTTCATAATCTTTTTCCTCCCCTCACCTCCCCACCCCAGCCTCCCCAGCCTCCCCACCCTCCTCAAGACGCACAGCAAATATTTGGTCCAAATTGAACTCAGAAGCCCCATCTGTATAGTGGCTGTATCTGGGGAAATATTCTGATTGGAGCCAAGTAAGGGGCCAGACCCTAAAATTCAGCTCTTTTCCATCTTCGCCCAGGACTCAAGAAGCGCAGCTTGAAAACCAAGAAAGGAGCACAGCCTCTTCTGCAGCAGAGATAGGCCACCCTCCTGAGTTCTCCATCCGCGCCGCTCAGCAGCTGGTGCAGAGAGCGTGCATCCGAGTGTCTGCGGTAGCTCTCTGTTTATTTAGAGTCACTGGGGACTCTGTTAACAGACAGGATTTTGGCTGGCAAGGTCGTCACCACCTTCACTATCACCAAACATGCCCTGAAAGGCTTTTATGTAGGACACTCTGCTGGCAACGTGTGAGGCAAAAGGTGCACACGTTGGTGTCACCAAGAAACTGCATTCCAAGAGGCGCGTTCCCATCTCAGCAATCTCAGAGACAAACACCCAGGCACTATACTCCGAAGAAGTTAAATTAATCCATCAGGGGAGCGCTAGCTTTGGCACATATACTAGAAGTGGAATGCTACAGAGAAGATCGGCCTGGTCCCTGAAGAAGAATGACATGCAGATTCATGAAGCAATCCATATGTTTGTAAGACAGGTTGCATAGCAGAAAAATTTTTAATGGCTGAGTCGAAATATATGCAGGTAGCACTGGTGAAAGACAAATGGTAGCCCTGGAGACAATATGTGCAGCACACATAAGACACAATTGAATAGTCGTCGTCCCAAGAGATTCTCCCATATCAGTAAGAAAAACATTCCAGTAGCAAAGTGGAAACAGGAAGTGAGCAAAGAAGTTGAAGGAAGAAATATCAATGGACAATAAACATATGAAAAGATATTCAACTTCACCAAGAATCAAAAGGGTGCAAGTAAAAGCACTTGATTGTTTTTAGTATCTCAGATTGCCCTCCACCAAAAAAAACCCAAGGAAAAGAAAAAAAAAAGGTGACATTTATCAAGTGTATTTTGATTGTATTCTACTATAAAATAAAAACTACACAAACAGCAAATAAATTAGGGGAGCAACAGGTGTTTGTTGTGTTGTGGGTGCTGGAAAGTGTGGCATAACAGACTTGATGGCAGGAGTGGGAAGGAGAACACATTGGTGTACGACAGTTTGAATAAATTAATAAATGGCATCCTTACTTCACAAAGAATTCCGTATATCTGTATCCAGATGCCGCAGGTCTGGAAATGTATGTATAAACTTATAATTTTCCCAGTGAGTTTTATTTTAAAAAAGAAAATTATTTTTCTAATTCAAATATGAATATGTACATCAAAAAACCCCGAATGTTGGGACTTCCCTGCTGATCCAGTGGTTAAGAATTCACCTGCCAATGCAGGGGACATGGGTTCCATCCCTGGCCTGGGAACTAAGATCCCACATGTCCTGGGGCAGCTAAGCCTACCTGCCACGGCAACTGCTGAAGCCCAGGCACCTAGAGCCAGTGCTCTGCAGTAAGAGAAGCCACCGAGAAGTCTACAACTAGGGAGCAGCTCCCACCCACAGCAACTAGAGAAAGTCTGTCTGCAGCAGCAAAGACCCAGCGCAGACAATAAAAAATAAAACCCGTGTTGGTGGGAATGCAAACTAGTACAGCCACTATGGAGAACAGTGTGGAGATTCCTTTAAAAATTGCAAATAGAACTGCCTTATGACCCATCCCACTGCTGGGCATACACACCGAGGAAACCAGAATTGAAAGAGNTTCTCCATAGTGGCTGTACTAGTTTGCATTCCCACCAACAGTGTAAGAGGGTTCCCTTGTCTCCGCACCGTCTCCAGCATTTATTGCTTGTAGACTTTTGGATCGCAGCCATTCTGATTGGCATGAATGTCTCCCTCCTCCCTCTTGTCTTCCCTGTGTAACTCCATGAACATCTCTGAGTGGTCCAGACTGTGGAGAGCCCATAGGGAAGTGATTACTGGCTAGCTTGCTCTCTCCCCTTTTGATTCCCTGTCTTCTCCTCCTGGTCACCTCCATCCCCCTCCTCCCTCTTCTCTTCTCCATGTAACTCTGAGAACCTCTCTGGGTGGGTGTCCCTCACTGTGGAGAAACTTTTCATCATTAACCTAGATGTTTTATCATTGGCGCTGTATAGATGGAGAAGTCTTGAGGCTACTGTAAGAATAAGACTGAAAATCAGAGGCAGGAGGCTTAAGTCCAAATCCTGAGAACACCACAGAACTCCTGACTCCAGGGAACATTAATCGATAGGAGCTCATCAAAAGCCTCCACACCTACACGGAAACCAAGCACCACCCAAGGGCCAACAAGTTCCAGAGCAAGATATACCACGCAAATTCTCCAGCAACACAGGAACATAGCCCTGAGCTCCAATATACAGGCTGCCCAAAGTCACACCAAACCCACTGACATCTCAAAACTCACTATTGGACACTTCATTGCACTCTAGAGAGAAGAAATACAGCTCCACCCAGCAGAACACAGACACAAGCTTCCCTAACCAGGAAACCTTGACAAGCCACCTGTACAACCCCACCCACAGTGAGGAACCTCCACAATAAAGAGGAACCGCAAACTGTCAAAGAACATTTGGATGACTTGCCCAGAGTCACACAGCTCTATAACGGATCCAGTGACACAGGAAAACAGCTTTTAAGCCCTCAGATGGAGACCCTTGGATGTGCACTGTGAGTACCAGCCTGGGATTTGGTCTGGCTCTAAAATGCTGGGACTCTCCAAGGACTCGGTGACCATTAACCATACCCCTGTAGTTCCTTTTAATGAATAAAATCACTTGCATGAACAAAAATAATAGTTTCATTAAGATGGAAAAAATGTCACATTTCATTACTAAAAATGACATCAGGGCTTATGCATTTTAGGGAAATTTTTATAGCTAAAATTTTAATATTAAGAGATCTTAGATATTTGGCTAATGTGGAAAAGCAACTAGTCTATTATTGTATAATATTTGCATGCATGGTAAGTCGCTTCAGTAGTGTCCAACTCTTTGCGACACTATGGACTGCAGCCCTCCAGGCTCCTCTGTCCATAGGATTCTCCAGGCAGGCATACTGGAGTGGGTTGCCATTCCCTTCTGCAGGGGATCTTCCTGACCCAGGGATTGAACCCACATCTCTTATGTCTCCTGCATTGGCAGGTGGGTTCTTCAGCACTAGAGCCGTCTGCAATTACTCTACTTATATCAGTGAGCAAACTGTTGTGTCCTTGCACTGAGGCATGTGTAGAAACTGCCCTGTTTTAAACTTTGCCATTCTAGTTGATAGAATGCATTTCCCATTATTGGAATGATGTTTTAAACTGACCATTTGATGTTAATATCATCACCCACTGAAAAAGTGCTGCTGCTGCTGCTAGGTCGCTTCAGTCGTTTCCAACTCTGTGCTACCCCAAAGACAGCAGCCCACCAGGCTCCGCCATCCCTGGGATCCTCCAGGCAAGAACACTGGAGTGGGTTGCCATTTCCTTCTCCAATGCATGAAAGTGAAAAGTGAAAGTGAAGTCACTCAGTTGTGTCCAACTCTTCATGACCGAATGGACTGCAGCCCACCAGGCTCCTCCGTCCATGGGATTTTCCACACAAGAGCTAAGAGTTTCTAAAGAATGCAAGGTCAAGGGAACATTTTCAAATCAACACGTGAGGCTTGGTTAGCAATGGTTTGGGGTCCAGCCTTAAGCTCAGCTTGTGAGGTGCAAAAAGAAACTATGTGCCTGCCTCTGTGACATGTGCTCCATTGTCTTTGCTTCAGCCTGCCTCCTGGCCCCTGCTCAATAGGTCCTGGGAAGTCAGTAACTGTATTAGCAGACACAACAGTAATGGTGATAAAATGTGACATTTGTATTGATAGTACTCTGAAACCTTGTTTCAATGCACTTTTCCACACTATCTCTGTAACCCTAAGGGAGGCAGAAAACAATATTATTATGACAAAACTGAGGTTCAGAAAATGTAAGTGACCTGAAATTTGACAGAGGGCAGACCCAGGACTAAAATCTAGGTTATTAGAAGCTCAGTCTGGGGCTATTCCTCCATGGCGAGGAAGGACATGTAGAGACTGTTCAGTCGTAAGTCACCTTAGGGATGGGAGATATTTCTATGGCTGTTCCCCTGATGACCCCAGAAGCGGGTCTCTGCCTTCCGGGTATCCCCGATTGCTCTCATCTTACCGACATGGGTCATGCCCACATCTTACGCTACAGCGTCCATGCACTTCCACCCCTGTGCGCTAGTCTGTCTATTTGGTGCTTTGGTATGTCAATCATGGGCTACCTTACTGCCCCAGTTTTAATTTTTGGATAAATTGGAGGAAACAGAAAACTTTGGACTGCAAGTTTTTGAGTCTGTCCCCTGATTCTCAGTCCCAACCCTCTGTCAAATCTGAAAAACATTTTATTGTAATAGGAAAACAATATCATTAGCATTTGTTGGGCACTTAAAATATTATGTATGATGCTGAAAACTTTGAATGTTCTTAATATCCTAATCAGGTATGAAATTGCAGGGATTTAAACTTAGACCATCCAGTTCAGAACCCACAGTCTTAGATGGGATGGTACCATTGTCTTCCACGAAGACCATATTTGTAAGCTTTGTGTAACCATAGCATTTAGATATCTCTTCAAAAGCATGGGTTCCTGGGACTTCGCTTGGAAAGTATGGGATCCTAGGACTTCCCTGGTGGTCCAGTGGTTAAGATGCTGTGCTTCCAATAAGAAGGCAGTGGCACCCCACTCCAGTACTCTTGCCTGGAAAATCCCATGGATGGAGGAGCCTGGAAGACTGCAGTCCATGGGGTCACTAAGAGTCGGACACGACTGAACAAATTCATTTTCACTTTTCACTTTCATGCTTTGGAGAAGGAAATGACAACCCACTCCAGTGTTCTGCCTGAAGAATCCCAGGGACAGGGGAGCCTGGTGGGCTGCCGTCTATGGGGTCACACAGAGTCGGACGACTGAAGTGACTTAGCAGCAGCAGCAGCTTCCAATGAAGGGGGTGTGGGTTTGATCCCTTTTTCGGGGCACTAAGATTCCATGTGCTGTGCAGTGCAGCCAAAAAAATAAAAGAAAAAGTAAATAATAATAAATATATATTCTTTTTAAAAAGTAAGGGATCCTGAGTTTTTCTTCCTCCGCTGGGGCATAAACACAGACTACAAACATACCTAATGAACAGCTGCCACTGATATTTCCACTATAATTGGGAGTTAAATATCAAATAAATTGTTTTATTTAGAAGGATTTATTCTGTCCTAACTTTTCTGGTAGTTCGTTTCAAACAGATTTTTTTAATAGTGGGAGGAAACAGTATCACAGTAGCTTTTGAAAGTCTATGTGGGAAATTAACTGCAAATATTAAAAAGATCACTCATGCACTGTTAGCAGTCATTTTTAACCCCCAAACAACAATAGGAGCAAATATGACTGTTTTCGCTCTGTTTTCTTTGTTACACTTTCCTTTCAAAAAAATAGCCCATTAATAAGGAGATATGAAAGGAAAATGCAGACATCTCAAGACAAATTACACTCCAAGTTGTTTTTAAGAAACAATTTTATCAAGATGAGTTTGCATATAAAAATATAACTAGCAAATGAATGTATTAGGGAAGTGTGGCCATTAGGCATGTTTTTATTATGCAATAATTTATCCATGAACAGTTTATATTTCATCTCCATATTACAGCGTTTCTCCCCTGTCACTGGGAGTACTCAAGCAGAATTGAATGTATGTAGGCTCATCAGTCTGGAAAGTCTCAGAAGGGAGTTTGCAGTGGGTAGGAAATTGNAGAGTCGGACACGACTGAACAAATTCATTTTCACTTTTCACTTTCATGCTTTGGAGAAGGAAATGACAACCCACTCCAGTGTTCTGCCTGAAGAATCCCAGGGACAGGGGAGCCTGGTGGGCTGCCGTCTATGGGGTCACACAGAGTCGGACGACTGAAGTGACTTAGCAGCAGCAGCAGCTTCCAATGAAGGGGGTGTGGGTTTGATCCCTTTTTCGGGGCACTAAGATTCCATGTGCTGTGCAGTGCAGCCAAAAAAATAAAAGAAAAAGTAAATAATAATAAATATATATTCTTTTTAAAAAGTAAGGGATCCTGAGTTTTTCTTCCTCCGCTGGGGCATAAACACAGACTACAAACATACCTAATGAACAGCTGCCACTGATATTTCCACTATAATTGGGAGTTAAATATCAAATAAATTGTTTTATTTAGAAGGATTTATTCTGTCCTAACTTTTCTGGTAGTTCGTTTCAAACAGATTTTTTTAATAGTGGGAGGAAACAGTATCACAGTAGCTTTTGAAAGTCTATGTGGGAAATTAACTGCAAATATTAAAAAGATCACTCATGCACTGTTAGCAGTCATTTTTAACCCCCAAACAACAATAGGAGCAAATATGACTGTTTTCGCTCTGTTTTCTTTGTTACACTTTCCTTTCAAAAAAATAGCCCATTAATAAGGAGATATGAAAGGAAAATGCAGACATCTCAAGACAAATTACACTCCAAGTTGTTTTTAAGAAACAATTTTATCAAGATGAGTTTGCATATAAAAATATAACTAGCAAATGAATGTATTAGGGAAGTGTGGCCATTAGGCATGTTTTTATTATGCAATAATTTATCCATGAACAGTTTATATTTCATCTCCATATTACAGCGTTTCTCCCCTGTCACTGGGAGTACTCAAGCAGAATTGAATGTATGTAGGCTCATCAGTCTGGAAAGTCTCAGAAGGGAGTTTGCAGTGGGTAGGAAATTGAGTTTAGGTGGGACTACAAGGTCTTTTCTAATCTGAAGATTCTGTAATTTCCAGCTTGGACAACTGACATGAGGTCAGTGTCTCATAGACTTCACGTCATAGTGAAATAGAAGGACCTGGTGATGGGAAGCATTCATGGATTGTCCTGGAACCTGAGCCAGTCTGCTCGGTTTTACCAGTTGATTCCACCACTTACTATCTGTGTGACCCTGTCTCTACCTCAGTTTCCCCATCTGTAAATTGGGGATAATAATAATATTAATAGCACTGACCTCATAGAGATGCTGTGAGGAGTAAATGAGTACATGTAAGCAGAGTGCTTCAAATGGCCCCGGCACATGGGAAATGTTCTCTAATCTTGGTTATGCCATTATTTTCCAAGAACAACGGGGTTAGATTGTTCATTTCAGAAATAAGGTCTTATCAGCGCCTTCTTGTTGCCTCTGACATGAAACGAATGGCTGTCCATTCTGAGTTTAATGAAGGTGAGGTTAGAGCTCATAGCTTGTCTGAAGGAAATGAGATAAGGAGGAGAGGGGGAGTGGTAAAACGAGGGATTATATTTAAAGGAAACAGAGGTGTCTGATGTTCAGGGAGAGAAATGGAAATTCCGTAGGAATGATGATTTTAGGTGATGCTGGGCATGACAGTCTGATAGGAGAGAGAAAGCTCATGGTAGATAATCCAATTTTGCACACAAACTTACACACATGCTCCATAGCAAACAGATTTGGGAATAAGTGGTCTGTTTGTATCTCAAGGTTTCCACATTAGCAGAAGTATTAATATTTATTCCTTATACTAACCAATGGCTCCAGTTGGTAATTCAAGTCCAGAGATTTGCCCTGAGACTCTGCTATAGTACTCAGCACCATGTGAGGTACTGCGGAGGAAAGAAGATGTGGTCCTGTGGTGCTCAGTCTGGAAGGGGACCCAAGAAGGCAAATCTTGGCACCCCAAATTTCACTTGGGGTGCCAGGTGCTGGGAGCTATCTGTGTGGTACACTGTGGATCTCGGAGGAGGCCCCTGACCCAGCTTAGAGGAACAGGACAGATGCCCAGGAGGAGGGGAAGCCTAGACTTGAGCCAGCTCTCAGGCTGATGAAGAAAGGAGCCACACAGATAAAGCAAAACAAAACCCCAAGGAATGTAGACTTCTGATAAGTTTGTAAGTTTCTCCATCAACTCTGAAATCTAACAGAACTGGTTCGGCTGCTGCTGCTGCTGCTAAGTTGCTTGAGTTGTGTCCGACTCTGTGCGACCCCACAGACAGCAGCCCACCAGGCTCCCCCGTCCCTGGGATTCTCCAGGCAAGAACCCTGGAGTGGGTACTGGTTCTGCTACTTACCAGTTATGTGATTGGGGGTTAGCTACTTGATTTTCTCTCAACTTCAGTTTTGTCATTTCTGAGGCAGCCTCTAGCTCAGCGGGTNCCCCACAGACAGCAGCCCACCAGGCTCCCCCGTCCCTGGGATTCTCCAGGCAAGAACCCTGGAGTGGGTACTGGTTCTGCTACTTACCAGTTATGTGATTGGGGGTTAGCTACTTGATTTTCTCTCAACTTCAGTTTTGTCATTTCTGAGGCAGCCTCTAGCTCAGCGGGTTGTTCCAGGAATTAGGGAGACAATGTACAAAACCCTCAAAATCCATGTGCTTGACACAAGGGGTTGTTGTTGTTGTTCAGTGGCCAAGTCATGTCCGGCTCTTATGTGACCCCATGGGCCATATAGCCTGCCAGGCTCCTCTATCCCTGGGTTTCCCAGGCAAGAATATTGGCATGGGTAGCCATTTCCTTCTCCAAGAGATCTTCCCGACTCAGGGATTGAACCTGTGTTTCCTGCACTGGCAGGTGGATTCTTTACCACCTGAGCCACCAGGAAAGCTCTGACATAAGGGGTGTGAGAAAGAAATGGCAACCCATCCCAGTGTTCTTGCCTGGAGAATCCCAGGGACGACGGAGCCTGGTGGGCTGCCGTCCATGGGGTCGCACAGAGTCGGACACGACTGACGCAACTTAGCAGCCGCAGCGGCAGGCTTATTTTGAGTACCAGTGGCATCAAATCACTCATACTAAAATATGATGAAAGAGTAGGTGATTATTTGTTGAATTTAGAGTAGGAAATAATGTCAAGGAAAGCCAAAAGTAGCATAAAAAACTCAGTGTTAAGGCCCATGTGTCAATTCTGGCCCTAGACAACTTGTTGCCAGAATTTAATTACCAAAAATCTCTACATTATAAATTTGGCCTTTAGAGATATTTAAAACTGCATCTTTGACTATTCTCTTCTGTTTCTACCAAAATCTATTATTTTTTTTCATTTTAAAGATAGTTCTTATTTTTATTCTTTTTTAAAAATTTTTATTTTTTAGTTTGTTTTGCTTTACAATACTGTATTCATTTTGCTATACATTGACATGAATCAGCCACGAGTGTACATGAGCTCCCAATCCCGATCCCCCCTCCCCGCTCCCGCCCTACACCATCCCTCTGGATCATCCCCGCGCATCAGTCCCAAGCATCCTGCATCCTGCATCGAACCTGGACCGGCGATTCGTTTCACTTATGATACCATACATGTTACAATGCCACTCTCCCAAATCATCCCAACCCTCTCCCTCTCCCACAGAGTCCAAAAGGCTTTTCTATACATCTGTGTCTCTTTTGCTGTCTCGCGTACAGGTTTAACATTACCATCTTTCTAAATTCCATATATATGTGTTAGTATACTGCATTGGTGTTTTTCTTTCTGGCTTGCTTCACTCTGTATAATCGGCTCCAGTTTCATCCACCTCATTAGAACTGATTCAAATGTATTCTTTTTAATGGTTGAGTAATACTCCATTGTGTAGATGTACCACAGCTTTCAAAATCTATTTTTTTTAAGATAATTTTATTTATTTATGGCTGTGCTGGGTGTTCGTTGCTGCTCCGGTTTTTCTCTAGCTGTGGCCACTGGGGGCTACGCTCTAGTGGCAGTGCGTGGGCTTCTTACTGTGCTAACTTCTCTTGCTGTAGAGCTTGGGCTCCAGAGCACAAGCCCAATAGCTNGATGTACCACAGCTTTCAAAATCTATTTTTTTTAAGATAATTTTATTTATTTATGGCTGTGCTGGGTGTTCGTTGCTGCTCCGGTTTTTCTCTAGCTGTGGCCACTGGGGGCTACGCTCTAGTGGCAGTGCGTGGGCTTCTTACTGTGCTAACTTCTCTTGCTGTAGAGCTTGGGCTCCAGAGCACAAGCCCAATAGCTGTGGCTCACAGGCTGAGCTGCTTCGCGGCATGCTGGATCTTCCTGGATCAGTGATCGAATCCAGTTTCTTGCATTGGCAGGCGGACTCCTCTCCCCTGAGCCATCAGGGAAGCCCTTCTAAAGTCCGTTGGAAGATTCCAGTCTTCACTGGGCCAAGGAAGAAGGGGAAAGGGACGTGAATTGCTACTCATTGAGCGTGCTTTGCTTTGTGAAAGAAAAGAACAACTGTGTCTCGGGTCAGGTTCTTAACTCCACTCACCTCTGAAGAATTCTTCTTAGTCTTTCCTCTGCCTGTTTGGAAGGTGCTTTGTCTATGTCTACGGTAGGGGAAATGGGGGCCGCAAGCCCCATGAGTGATAAGACAGAATGTAAGGACTCTAAAGAAATGGGGAGATTCAGGAGACAGAGTCAGAGGCTCCTTGTGCGCTTTATCCCCCCCAAGTCCCCTGGGAGTGGCTTGTCCCTAAACGTGACCTGCTTGTTCCCTTGATTTTTTTTGCCCTATCATGGGTCTCAGTGGAGCTCGATCTGCTCTATGGCTAAACACCCAACTGCTGCTGTCTGGTGAGATGATCTGGGCTGGGGAGGGTCAACTGAGAACAGTGTGAGCTCCTGATCCACCATGTCCCGATAACTGATGCAGACCAGCCAGGGAAGCCGATGAGCACCACAGCCCTGAAGTGTGATCGTCCCCAAGGAGGGCTGCCACATAGAGAGTCACTTGACCTAGAGCAGAGACCAGAGGGTTTGAGGGTGGGGAGAGGATGGGTTTCCAACCCAATATGGAAATAGGCAGTTATCCTTTGGAAATGATGCTCACAATTTATCTATATCTATCATCTTTCTTGCCATCATCTGCTGCTGCTGTGGGCATGGTCAGTCATGTCTGACTGTTTGCAACCCCATGGACTGTAGCCCGCCAGGCTCCTCTGTCCATGGGGATTCTCCAGGTAAGAACACTGAAGTGGGTTGCCATGCCCTTCTCCAGGGGATCTTCCTGACCCAGGGATCGCATCTCTTGCGTCTCCTTCATTGGCAGGCAGGTTATCTAGGGTCACTCATCTATCTACCTATGATCTATTTATTATCTATCAATCAATCATCTACCTACCTACATATCTATATATGTGTGTATGTTCTGAGGTGGGATGGTGTACGGTTAAGTTTGGAGACACTGCTATTTTTTAAATTGAAGTATAGTTGACTTAACAATATTGTGTTAGTATTTGGTGTATAGCTAAGTGATTCCACTTCATATACATAATATATACATATATAAAATTTACATATATTCTTTTTCAGATACTTTTTATAATAAATTATACTATAAATTATAGTTTATTATAAGATATCGAATAGAGTTCCCTATGCTATACAGTAGGACCTTGATGTTTATCTATTTTATATATAGTAATGTGTATCTGCTAATCCCAAACTCCTAATTCCCAACCTCCCTCCCCCCGACCTTTCCTCTTTGGTAGCTATAAGTTTACTGCTATTTTAAAACCTACCTATAATTTGCACCCATTACTCTAGAAGTGGAGACAGACTTCATCCTCAGGGAAATCATCCTTATGATTGGGAAAACACTGTAATAGGCTTTTTGGTAAAACAAAGACAGGAGCATGCTTCTATTCTGGAAGAGACAGATTAAAACAGGGAAAGCTAAAGTGCTCGCCAGAGGTTTTTTGTTTGTATTTTTTTTTTTTCTCTAATAGATTTGATGACTTTTTCAGAGGAAAGAGAGGTAGGGCAAAGCAGAGAGAGGGAAGGGAGCTCCCAGAGAGCAGGGAAGCAGAGTCTAACGCCATAGCGGCCAGCAGGGGTTCAGAATGGAGTTCGATTGTAAGGGATTCCTTTGAGAGGACTATGACCAATGGGCTTAATAAGCGATGGTATCAAGTTTTCTATCTACTTTGTGGTGTGACTCTTCAGACTGTCCTGGACTTTCGGTAAAGTTTGTCACCCTCTGTAGCTGGTGTCCCCCTTCCCAGATCACTTGTCATGGCAAAGGGGGTTGCATAACTCAATGAAGCTATGAGCCACGCCATGTAGGGCCACCTAAGACAGACGGGTCGTAGAAGAGAGTTCCAACAAAACGTGATCCACTGGAAGAGGGAATGGCAAATGCCCCAGTATACTTGCTGTGAGGACCTCGTGAACTGTATAAAATGACAAAAAGATATGGCATCAAAAGATGAGCCCCCCAGGCTAGAAGGTGTCCAAAATGCTACTGGGGAAGAGCAGAGGAGAGCCACTAATAGTCCCAGAAAGAATGGAGCAGCGGAGCCAAAGCAGAAACGTCGCTCAGTTGTGAATGTGTCTGGTGATGAAAGTAAAATCTGATATGCCAAAGAACAGTATTGCATAGGAAACTGGNCAAAATGCTACTGGGGAAGAGCAGAGGAGAGCCACTAATAGTCCCAGAAAGAATGGAGCAGCGGAGCCAAAGCAGAAACGTCGCTCAGTTGTGAATGTGTCTGGTGATGAAAGTAAAATCTGATATGCCAAAGAACAGTATTGCATAGGAAACTGGAATGTTATAGGTCCATGAATCAAGGTAAATTGGATGTGGTCAAACAGGAGATGGTAAGGATAAACATCGACATCCTAAGAATCAGTGAACTAAAATGGACGGGAAGGGCGAATTTCATTCAGATGACCATTATATCCACCACTGGGGGCAAGAATCCTAGAGGAGAAATGCAGTAATCCTCATAATCAACAAAAGAATCCAAAATGCAGTACCTGGGTTGCAACCTC
>SJYA01002354.1:0-93022 GCA_006410615.1 Neotragus moschatus
GCTTTGGCATAGTCAATAAAGCAGAAATAGATGTTTTTCTGGAACTCTCTTGCTTTTTCCATGGTCCATACTTAAAACACGATGATGTGCTCTGACCATCGCATGACCAGTCTCAAGATGACCGTCAGAGCTGGTTGTGTTGTTCTGCACAAAGCCACCTCCCTCCCTCCTGTCTCCTTTACAGCTCTTATTCTGGGAATTCCCTGGTAGTCCGGCAGTTAAGAATTGGCCTTCCAATGCAGGGGAGCTGGGTTCAACTCCTGCCTTGGGAACTAAGATCCCACATACCCCAGTGCAAGGAAAGCCATGCACCACAACTACAGAGAAGCCCGCATGCCACAACCAAGATCTGACTTACAAATAAATAAATATTTTTTAAAAAAGCTCTTGCTCCCTGATCAGCAATGGGGAGTTGGCCTGTGGGCATGAATCCACCTTCTCCCTCAGTTGCTGACTTTCTGAATAGAGCAAACTTTCCCTTCCTACCAACACTTGTCTCTCAGATACTGGCTTTCAAGCAGTGAGCAGCTGAACCTGACTTTGTTAACAAGGGGAGTGGGTTTTCCAAAATGGAATTACTTCCTAGACACTCTGGCCTCCAGTTGGCACCATTCTTTCTCTTCTCCGTTTGCCTTTTCCTTCACCATGAGCTTCGCCCTCCACCATTTCCCCATTCTCCCATTTGTCACCCTTGTATGACCTCCCTTCTCTATTCCAGAAACTTGGTCCCACACATAAACATACAGTAGCAATCAACATAGTCCCAGTTTCTTAGGTATTCAACCCAACCTGACTCCACCTATGCATCCAAAAGTATCTTCCCTCCTCCCAGCACAGACTTGTTTGCCCAGCACCCTTGCCTCTGTGCCCCTTCAGCATGCAAGGTGCCTCCATGGCCAGCCTTGGGTCCAGGTTAAATGCTGCCTCCTACTATGAAGTGTGCTCCCTACATTAAATTCCTCACTCTTCTAGGGCAGAACTCACCTCTGGGGTTATTCAAATTATCCAAACTATTTGTGTCCCAGTCACCTCCCTCATGATGGTCAACTCCTTAAGGGTAGAGAATGAGAAATTACACTTTTTTTTTTTTCAAACTTCTAGCTTTTTTTTTTTTTTTGTACTGGGGTATAGAAGCTTTCCTGGTGACTCAGACAGTTAAGAATCCGCCTGCAATGCAGGAGACTCAGGTTCAACCCCTGGGTAGGGAAAATCCCCTGGAGAAGGAATGGCAGTCCACTCTAGTTTTGTTGCCTGGAGAACCCCATGGACAAAGGAGCCTGGCAGGCTACAGCCCATGGAGTTGCAAAGAGTCAGACATGACTGAGGGACTAACACATTGCTGATTAACAATGCTATGGTATTTTCAAATGAACACCGAAGGGACTCAGCCATACATATCCATGTATCCATTCTTGCCCAAACCTCCCCCCCCATCCAGGCTGCCACTTAACACTAAGCACAGTTCCATGTGCTATACAATAGGAACTTGTTGGTTATCCATTTTAAATATAGCAGCATGTACATATCCATCCTAAAGTCCTTAACTATCCCTTCCCCCACCAAAACCATAAGTTCTTTTTCCAAGTAGGTAAGTCTGTTTCTGTTTTGTAATTAAGTTCATTTGTATGAGAGCGGATATATTTTTGTAACCCCCATTTTGCTTGGTACAGATAGGAAATCAATATATTTTTTAAAAGAGTGAATGAATTTTCAAAGAACTTCTTTGGTTTTCTCTCAGTCCAGTTACTGACACCCTTTCCCCTATACCCAATACTTTGGCCACCTGATGTGAAGAGCGAACTCATTGGTAAAGACCCCGATCCTGGGAAGAATTGAAGGCAAAAGGAGAAGGGAGCTGCAGAGGACGAGATGGTTGGATGGCATCACTGACTCAGTGGACCTGAGTTTGAGCAAACTCTGGAAGATGGTGTAGGAAAGGGAAGCCTGATGTGCTACAGTCCATGGGGTCACAAAGTCTGACATGACTTAGCAATCGAACAACAACCCCAACACTGACCACACATACACACACACAAAAAGTAAAATCTTTACCAGACATGGAAAGGAGAGGGATGAACAACCATAGTGTTTACCAGACTCTAAAATTTTCTTTCTCTTTATTTGATGGTGGAACTTATTTTTGTCATTATTGTGAATTGCATTTTATTTTTCAGTATTTAAAATCTTTTTTATTGTAAAGTTATTTAGCTAATAGTAAAAAGTTATAACAATATACAGTCACGCAATGCAGGACTGGAAGTTCGCCTCCCCCCCCCCCCTCACCCAGCCCTGGCCCAGGTTGCTCCATCAGGGTTATGAAGCAGGAGTCTCAGGGTGCTGCCCAGTTTCTGGATGAGGCAGTGATGCTAGCCAACACAAATGCACAAAAAGATAGGGCAAGGTGATCGATAAGCCTCACTCTTCTTTTTCTCTGAAGATGATGCAAAATTGGAAACGTCTTTGTACTACAGATAAATGAATGAAGTTGCTCAATCGTGTCCAACTCTTTTGTAGCCTATCAGGTTCCTCCATCCATGGGATTTTCCAGGCAAGAGTGCTGGAGTGGACTGCCATTTCCTTCTCCAGGGGATCTTCCTGACCCAAGAATCGAACCTGGGTCTCCCACATTGCAGTCAGACGCTTTATCGTCTGAGCTACCAGGGAAGCCCTGTACTACAGAATCCACCTGCAATGCGGAAGACCCTGGTTTGATTCCTAGGTTGGGAAGATTGGCTGGAGAAGGGAGAGGCTACCCACTCCAGTACTCGTGGACTTCCCTTGTGGCTCAGCTGGTAAAGAATCCGCCTGCAATGTGGGAGACCTGGGTTCGATCCCTGGGTTGGGAAGATCCTCTGGATCAAGGAATGGCTACCCACTTCAGTATTCTCGCCTGGAGAATTCCATGGACTATATATATCCACGGGGTCGCAAAGAGTTGGACACAACTGAGGAACTTTCACACTTGTACCTACAGAGCTTATAATGTACTGCAATGCTAATGGGAGAAGGAGGGTGGCAGAGGATGAGATGGTTAGATCTCATCGGTGATTGAGCATCACCGACTCAATGGACATGAACTTGAGCAAACTCTGGAAGATAGTGAAGGAGAGGGAAGCCTGGTGTGTTGCAGTCCATGGGGTCCCAAAGAGTCAGACACAACTTATCAACTGAACAATAACAATGTTAATGGGATTCCCTTACCCTGTTATGACAGCATCTAAATAACCTCTCTGGCAAATTCACACCCCAGAAATAGTAGAGGCAACACTCTGGGTAACTCTGTGTTGCTTCTGGATGCTGGGAGCATGAATGAATTAAAGCTATATCATCTGAAGCAAAAACTTGACTGTGTGTGTCAAGAACCCTGAAATTATTGAGCCTTTACAGGTCTTGCAGGCTAATTATTTATCCTGCCACCATTCCACGAATGTTGGCAGAAGATGGGAGACTCTTGGGTCAGAGGCAAAAGACTTGATTACTCACAGCAATAGTAGCAGCTGAGTATCAACCTTTTCTTGTGTGTTTCCTAAGCCCCAGTTCCCACAGGGTGATGTGAAGAGGGCCAGGTGGCACATGCACTGACAACAGGTTGCACTCCACGAGAAGAACCCTGCATGTATTTGGGAATCCAAGCCCTTTATAATGGGCAGTAAACTCATTTGCCTCCTGAGAAACCTGTATGCAGGTCAAGAAGCAACAGTTAGAGCTGGACATGAAACAACAGACTAGTTCGAAATTGGGAAAGGAGTACATCAAGGCTGTATATTGTCACCCTGCTTTTTTAACTTATATGCAGAGTACATCATGAGAAAAGCTGGGCTGGATAAAGCACAAGATTGATGGGAGAAGCATCAATAACCTCATATATGCAGATGGCAGTACCCTTATGGCAGAAAGCGAAGAACTGAAGAGCCTCTTGATGAAAGTGAAAGAGGGGAGTTAAAAAATTGGCTTAAAACTCACCATTCGAAAAACTAAGATCATGGCATCCAGTCCCATCACTTCATGGCAAATAGATGGGGAAACAACAGAAACAGTGACAGACTTTATTTTCTTGGGCTCCAAAATCACTGCAGATGGTGACTACAGCCATGAAATTAAAAGACACTTGCTCCTTAGAAGAAAAGCTATGACAAACCAAAATAGCATATTAAAAAGCAGAGACATCTCTTTGCTGACAAAGGTTGGCAAAGTAGTCACGTATGTGTGAGAGTTGGACCATGAAGAAATCTGAGCACCAAAGCACTGATGCTTTTGAACTGTGGTGTTGGAGAAGACTCTTGAGAGTCCCTTGGACTGCCAGGACAGCAAACCAGTCAATCATAAAAGAAATCAACCCTGAATATTCATTGGAAGGACTGATGCTGAAGCTGAAGCTCCAATAANCTGTATGCAGGTCAAGAAGCAACAGTTAGAGCTGGACATGAAACAACAGACTAGTTCGAAATTGGGAAAGGAGTACATCAAGGCTGTATATTGTCACCCTGCTTTTTTAACTTATATGCAGAGTACATCATGAGAAAAGCTGGGCTGGATAAAGCACAAGATTGATGGGAGAAGCATCAATAACCTCATATATGCAGATGGCAGTACCCTTATGGCAGAAAGCGAAGAACTGAAGAGCCTCTTGATGAAAGTGAAAGAGGGGAGTTAAAAAATTGGCTTAAAACTCACCATTCGAAAAACTAAGATCATGGCATCCAGTCCCATCACTTCATGGCAAATAGATGGGGAAACAACAGAAACAGTGACAGACTTTATTTTCTTGGGCTCCAAAATCACTGCAGATGGTGACTACAGCCATGAAATTAAAAGACACTTGCTCCTTAGAAGAAAAGCTATGACAAACCAAAATAGCATATTAAAAAGCAGAGACATCTCTTTGCTGACAAAGGTTGGCAAAGTAGTCACGTATGTGTGAGAGTTGGACCATGAAGAAATCTGAGCACCAAAGCACTGATGCTTTTGAACTGTGGTGTTGGAGAAGACTCTTGAGAGTCCCTTGGACTGCCAGGACAGCAAACCAGTCAATCATAAAAGAAATCAACCCTGAATATTCATTGGAAGGACTGATGCTGAAGCTGAAGCTCCAATAATTTCACCACTTAATACGAAGAGCTGACTCACTAGAAAAGTCCATGATGCTGGGAAAGATTGAAGGCGGGAGGAGAAGGGGACAACAGAGGATGAGATGGTTGGATGGCATCACTGACTCAATGGGTATGAGTTTGAGCAAGCTCCGGTAGATGAAGGTGAAGGACAGGGAAGCCTGGCATGCTGCAGACCATGGGGTTGCAAAGAGTCAGACATGACTGAGCAACTGAACAATAACAACAACAGACTCATTTGCTCCAAAGCATTCCACTATTTTTTCAGTAAACCTAAGTTGAGTGCCAGAGGGAGGTGCTATCTCTTGCTTCAAAAGCTGTTCCCTACACAGACATCCCTAAGACATCCTGCTTCATTTAACAGATCCACGGACATCTGTCCCCAAAAAGCAGGGTTCTACTTTTGCTGATGCTTTGACTTAATCAGGTTTGACTTAATTAATAAGCTTAGACTTAATCAATGACAAACTTAGACAACGTGTTAAAAAGCAGAGCCATCACTTTGCTGACAAAGGTGCATATAGTCAAAGCTATGATTTTTCCAGTAGTCATGAACGGATGTGAGAGTTGGACCATAAACAAGGCTGAGCACTGAAGAACTGCTGTTTTAAAATTGTGGTGCTGGAGAAGGGTCTTGAGAGTCCCTTGGTCAGCAGGGAGATCAAACGAGTTAATCCTAAAGGAAATCAACCCTGAATATTCATTGGAAGGGCTACTACTGAAGCTGAAAGACCCTGATGCTGGGAAAGATTGAGAGCAAAAGGAGAAGGGGGCATCAGAGGATAAGAGGATTAGATAGCATCACTGACTCAATGGGCATGAATCTGAGCACATTCTGGGAGATAGTGGAGGACAGAGGAGCCTGGCATGCTGCAGTCCATGGGGTCGCAAAGAGTTGGACACAACTTAGCTGCTAAACAACAACAGCAACAAAATCAATAAGGAACAAAACCAACAAATGGTAACAAGTTCAAATAAATATTTACTGTGTGCTCCCTGGTTGGAGAGAGAGGGTAGCCAGAAAAAATGAATGAACAAACTAACAGGGCTCTTCAAAGAGGTGATAGAGGCTAGATTTATAGTCATATGAAGATTGAGAGTAAGAGAAGTAGGCACCGGCCGGGTCGTATGGGGCTGGAGACTGTATTGTATTCTGGTTGATGGGAAGCCATCAGGTTTTAAGCAGGATTCTGGGTTGTATGGATATACAGCTGATCCAAAGGGCATCTCCTTATTCTCACATCTCAGGCTTCAGATCATCTGAGTAATAGGAATATTCAGCCAAAGTCAGCTTAAAAACCTAGTTTCCAGTGAGTCCTCATGGAGCGGCAAAAGGCCTGAGAGCAGAGAGCATCCTCTGCCCGGCCGCCTGGGCATTCAGAAAGGAACCGCGGAACAGCGGAGTTGACACCAAATCCTCAGCTCCTGGAGCGTGTCCTTCTTCATACCTGGCCCTGTGTGGGTAATGCTACCTTTCCCAGGGCAGCGCGGCTTCCGTCAGCTACTTATCCGCCCTAGGTCTGTTCTGGCCTCTGTGAAGCGGGGCTGCCAGCGGCTCCCGTCTCATAAAGCTGTGATGAGGGTCACGGGAGCTCAGCGCAGTGCGGGGCTCAACCCGAGCTCACCATCAAGGACAGAGAGAGAGCAGCCCGGAGAACAAGAGTGTCGGGGACAAAGGCTGTGACAGGCAGACGCGTGGTGGACTCTGAGGCCGCAGGGCGGCAGGGAGGGGTCGTGGGTCCTTCCGGCAGATTCGCGGGCCTCGGTCACCAGTAAGGGCAGGTGGTAAAGAAGTAAAAGGCGACGCGGAGGGCGGCAGAGGGGGCTGTGAAGAAAGGACTCTGGCCTCAGACCTCGCTGTGAACTGAGGCCAGCTGCATGGCTGCCTACCTGTAGCGACTTTGGCTGGGCCGATTACAGCTCCTGAACCTTGTTTCCTTATTTACAGAGCGGGGAGACCGTCCCGGGTCCGCGAGGATTAGAGTTCATGTAAGTGGCTTCCACAGGATGGGCGGCCAGTTACATCTATCTAGGAGACTATTACATCTCCTTGAACTTCTCTAGGCTTCCCAGGTGGTGCTAGTCATTAAAAAAAAAAAAAAAAAAAAACCCGCCTGTCAATGCAGGAGATGTAAGAGACGCGGGTTCGATCCCTGGGTCAGGAAGATCCCCTGGAGGAGGGCACGGCAACCCACTCCAGTATTCTTGCCTGGAGAATCCCAGGGAGAGAGGAGCCTGGTGGGCTAGAATCCATAGGGTCGCACAGCATCAGACACGACTGAAGCAACTTGGCAAGCATGCAGAGCTTCTCTTTGGTTATGATCTGCCTCTAGGCACAGGGCTAGAGCTGGAAAAGTGTTTCTGGGCCGACACCCCCACTTCACAAATGGGAGCCTCAGCGAGAAGGCACTGACTGGCGAGTCCCCAGGGGGCAGGGTGTCCAGGTCTTTTCTAGACCTTGGCCATTGCTTTGCACCTTTTCCATGGGGCTCTGTGGCTCAGCTTTGCTGAGAAAGAGAGAAGACATCTGAGATCCTGGCCACGGAATGAGCTGAGAAACCTAACCCTGCTGGGAGTTTCGTCAGCTCCCCAGCAGGACCTGCGTCAATTAGTTTAATGGAGGCTTTTTGTGGGGCCCCCAGTTGGGGACCACGAGGGTTGATATTTATTTGCTTTATCCTTCACCACCTGGGTTTCACAAAAGCACATCCTTATGTTGACTTTGAGGCCCTCGGTGTCAGGAAATTTGCGCTTGCCTGTCCCTGTTGCCATAACAACAAGGTCCTGAAGGGTGCTAGATACATAATGTCCTGCCTTGTTTCTTAATATCCAAGGGACGGGAGTTGGGGGGGAGGGGTGGGAAATGTGACCATTCAGATCTTATACTCTTTCCAAGAAAAAAACAAACACCTTAGTCAGAACAGTTTACAGAATCACACAAAAATTATTTGGAAGAAGCTGAATGGCTTACTTCACAGGAGGCCTACCTGCCCTGAGCTTTTGCTTCATGTCTTAGCCCTGGATGCCTTCTACTGTGGCCTTTGAGTCTTGTGATACCGATCAAACCAGCAAAGGATGTCTAGAAATCTTATCATCCCTGTCCCTCCAAATACCACGTGCCCAGGTTCAACGGTAGAAACTCAGTGCTTCACTACATGAATATCTCACTTTCCTGGGAAAAAAGTTTAACACTCTTCTGGGGACTGAACTCCAAATCCATTTTCACATAAATATCTTGCGCTTTTCGGCTAAAACATACGTTAGGTGGTGTTGGGCAGGAGAAGTTTGCATTATAAATTAGGGAAGGAAACATTTGAACTGAGTAGGGCATGCTAAGTCGCTTTGGTCGTGTCTGACTCTTTGCGACCCTATGGACTGTAGCCCACCAGGCTCCTCTGTCCATGGGATTCTCCAGGCAAGAACATTAGAGTGGGTTGCTGTTTCTTTCTCCAGGGGATCTTCCCAACCCAGGAATCAAACAGATATCTCCTCTGTCTCCTCCATTGGCACGTGGGTTCTTTACCACTAGCGCCACCTGGGAAGCCCCCAAAATACTGAGTAGAGGAACCTAGTATTTCTTCTCTTTGTGTTCATTTTGGTTGGCATATTCAGCCAGCTGGCAAGAGGGAGATCAAGGGATTACCTACAATTTGGATTCTCTTAAATTCTAGAATCTCTTAAATCCCAAACAACCATGATCATTGGTTTTCTATTTCTAGTCTCTTTTCATTGTAAACCTTCCCTTCAAGGAGTCTAGCAAGTATAAACCCAGAGGGAAGAAGAAATAGACACATGTGCTAAGGGAGTTGCCCAAGGCAAACTGAAGAGGAAGGAAGTGCTCTTTAAAGGCAGGTGTGAAGGTGCTAGAGAGGTCATTGTCCCAGCTCAGCCCTGGCCACTTAGATCATGTTTTAACCTGCTTTTATCTTAGCAGCCCCACAGACTAAGCAGAGACATCTTGCACGTCATCAGTCAGTCTGCAATCACTGTTAGGGCTCTATCCTAGCAGCGGAGTCCTATATCTTTCTTTTCTCCATCATACCTCCCTCGCTCCCTCCCTCCTGTCTGTCCTTTCTCCCTTCCTTCCTTCCTCAAAAGCTTTTCATCACCTTTGTTTGCTGTGGGGAAATAAAATACAGAGAAGTCACAGTCCCCGTGCAAGGGATGTTACGGGGACAATATATAGAGACATTTAACAGAGAAAAAAAAAAAAGACAGGATGCTGGCCAGACTGTGTCCCTGACTCTGCACCGTCACATGAAAGCTGGGGGGATTTTCTGAAAGGGCGTTCTGCGGACTGGCTCTTGAAGGAANATATATATATATATATGCATTCTTTTTCTTGTTCTTTTCCATTATGGTTTATCACAGATGTTGAATATAGTTTCCTGTGTTATGTAGTAAAATCGTGTCATTTATCCAAAAGAAAAAAGATACATGCAACTCAATGTTCATTGCAGCACTATTCACAACAGCCAAGACATGGGAACCACTTAAATGTCCATGACAGGTGAATGGATAAAGAAGTGGTACACATATACAATGGAACACTACTCAGCTATAAAAAAATGAAATAATGCCATTTGCAGCAACATGGTTGGACCTAGAGATGATCAGACTAAGTCAGAAAGAGAAAGACAAATACCATATGATATCATTTGTATGCGGGAATCTAAAATATGACACAAACGAAACAGAAACAGACCCAGGCACAGAGAACAGCCTGGCTGTCAAGGGGGAGGGGTCTGAGAGAGCATTGCATTGGGAGTTTGGGATTGGCAGATGCTATTTTTTGTTGTTGTTGCTGGAGAAGGCAATGGCAACCCACTCCAGTTTTCTTGCCTGGAGAATCCCAGGGACAGAGGAGCCTGGTGGGCTGCCGTCTATGGGGTCGCACAGAGTCGGACACAACTGGCGCGACCTAGCAGCAGCAGCATTCTTTTTAAAAACTTGTTAATTAATTTATTTTACTTGGAGGATAATTCCTTCACAATATTGTGATGGTTTTTGACATACATCAACATGAATCAGCCATGGATGCACATGTTTCCCCCCATCCTGAGCGCCCCCACCTCCCTCCCCACCTCATCCCTCTGGGTTGCCCCAGAGCACCGGCTTTGATGCCCTGCTTAATGCACTGAACTTGCACTGGTCACCTATTTTACATATGGTAATATACCTATTTCAGTGCTATCCTCTCATATCATCCCACCTTTGCCTTCTCCTACATAGTCCAAAAGTCTGGTATAATAGGCTCCAGTTTCATCCACCTCATTAGAACTGACTCAAATGTGTTCTTAGAACACTTTCTAACACCATACACAAAAAATAAACTCAAAATGGATTAAAGATCTAAATGTAAGACCAGAAACTATAAAACTCCTAGAGGAAACCATAGGCAGAACACTCTCTGACATAAATCATAGCAAGATCCTCTATGACCCACCTCCCAGAGTAACGGAAATAAAAGCAAAAATAAACAAAGGGGACCTAACTAAACTTAGAAACTTTTCCACGACGAAGAAACTATAAGCATGTGAAAAGGCAGCCTTCAGAATGGGAGAAAATAATAGCAAGCAAAGCAACTGACAAAGAATCTCCAAACTCTCCAAAACTCGGTCTACAAGCAGCTTATACAGTTCAATACCAGATGCTAATTTTTTTTAAACCATTGATTTTTGCTTCTCTTGGGTCTGAATCTTTAGCCATTTTCTCTCTCCCCAGCCTCTCGTATTTTCTCTGATCACAGAAGTACACAGACCCCCAACATTCCTATAAATCCCTTTTACTCCTAGTCACCATCCTGCCAGTTCTGTGATCTAGCCCCTCACTAGCGCCCCCTCCTCCCATCTTCTCTCTTTATCTCTCTTCTGCTGGCTCTTCTTCCTCCTTCCTTTCCCTGAACATGGACATTCCCTAATGCCCTTTTGTTTCTCGGTACACTCTTGTCCTTGAAACTCATTATCATCCATGGTTTTAAGTATCCCTTATAGGTAGACGATACCCCAGAGCATATGCTCCTCTCAAGTTCCAGTCCCAAATTTCCTCCTGTCTGTTGTATCTTTCCAACTGGATACCCCAGAGGCTGCTCAGCATGTCCTGACTGCATTTGGCCTCCGTCTCCCAATCTGCTCACCATCCTGTTATCATCAAGATTCCAGGGACTCTGACTCTCCCCTCTCCCTCACCTCACATGTCCATTTTGCCACTAAGCCCCTCGGATTCACCATCACGACAGTGTTACTTATCTACTATGAGAGGCTATGAATTGATCTCTCTGTCTCCAGAGAACCCAGTCCACTCCTTCCTGCTGAGCATGCCTGGACTAATCCTTGAACAGCAGGGCTCTGATTATGTTACTCCCTGCCTCAGAACTTTCAAGGGCTCCTCCTGGTTATACACTTTCAGCGGGGCATCCCACGGTCTCACAATGTGAGAGATTATGGTGCTTTAACGGTTAACCTGCAATAGGCTTGACCTCTTGAGACCTGAGATGAAATCCTGAATGTGTCACTTACTAATAATATGACCCTGGGCAAGGAGCCTCATCTCTATAAGCCTGTGTTTTCTTATCTCCAAAAGGCGAATAGCATTACTTCCAATCAGCTGTCTTGACCAGTCAATCCTAAAGGAAATCAACCCTGAGTATTCACTGGAAGGACTGATGCTGAAGCTCCAAAACTCTGGGCACCTGATGCGAAGAGCCGACTCATTTGAAAAGACTTGATGTTGGGAAAGATTGAGGGCAGGAGGAGAAGGGGGAGACAGAGGATGAGATGGTTGGATGGCATTTCCGATTCAATGGATATGAGTTTGAACAAACTCCAGAGATGGTGAAGGACTGGAAAGCCTGGCATGCTGCAGTCCATGGGGTTGCAAAGTGTTGGACATGAATGAGCAACAACAATCTTGAGAATTAAATAAGATAATATACATAAAGTTTTTATTCTTATTCAAGTGAAACCAGGAGCTACCTTGTAGCTTCTATCATTACCATCCCAATTAGAGACATTAGCAAAAAGTGCTTGCTGCAAAGTATTTGCTCAACAAATCAGTGTTTTCCCAAGGTGTTACTTGACTGTGTACCTCTGGTGTTATTTTTAAGTGATTTGTTCCCATCGCTTTTCATTGTGACAAGTGACAGGATTTTCAAATGCATATATTTACTATAGAACAGAGGTTGGCAAACCTTTTCTGTAAAGGGCCACAGGGTAAATATTTTAGCCTAGGTGGGCCAGTCTGTGTCACAACTACTCAATTCTGTTGTGATAGAACAAAAGCAGCTATGGACCACATATAAATGACTGGGGATAGGTGTGTCCAAAAAAATCCTTTAACAGACACTGAAATTTGGATTAATATAATTTTTACATGGGCTTCCTGGTGGCTCAGAAGGTGGTAAAGAATCTGTCTGCAACTCAGGAGACCAGGGTTCAATCCCTGGGTTGGGAAGATCACTTGGAGAAGGACATGGCGACCCACTGCAGTATTCTTGCCCTGAGAATCCCATGGACAGAAAAGCCAGAGGGCTACAGTTGCAGAGAATCATACATTACTGAGCAACTAAACACACAATTTTTACATGCCATTAAATATTCTTCTTTCAATGTTTTCCAACCATTTAAAAAAGTAAAATCTACTCTTAGCCGATGGACCATATAAGAACAGATAATGGGCTAGATGTGGTCTCTGGGGCCATTTGCTGACCCCTGGTACAGAGTGTTCATTACATTTAAACAATAAATGGTGAACTAACCAGAATAGTATGAAGTAAAGAAGAGTAGAGATGATATGTGGCTCTGGAGCATATTCTGACAGTGGTAAGTTGGGGAAACACATCAACAAAAGTTTATGGCCCACAAAGACCTAGTTCAACCTAGCCGTCCAGTTCCATGTCCTCCAAGACCCAGCTAGGCCAGGCTTCTGTTTCCCACATATCCTGCCCCTTCCCAAGACCTTGTTTTCGAATACCCTCTCTGAGTCATTTTTATTCACAGTACTTCTGACATCCAAAGTGTGGGATTTTCCCACAGCAGCAACTAGATCAATTCTCCAGACACCAGCTGGATGTTCAACCCCATCATAACACTGATCTTGGCTAGGCTCCTCTGTCCATGGGAATTCCCAGGCAAGGATACTGGAGCGGGCTTCTATTTCCTGCTCCAAGGGAACTTTTAGACCCAGGGATTGAACCTGCATCTTCTACACTGGCAGATTCTTTACCACTGAGCCACCAGGGAAGCCCTTACTTCCCATTATCAGTTTATTATAAAGGGTATGATGAAAGATACAAAAGAACAGCCAGATGGAGGGGTACACAGGACGAGAAATAGAATGGTCTGGAACACAGAGGAACAGAGACCAAATAGACATTTCTTATTTGATCATATCACCCCTTCCCATGATGCTCATGAAAATCGTATCCTGTAAGAGCCACATTAAATACCATCTGTTAAAAGCCCTCCAGTGCTTCCTCCCCATCCCCCATAAACGTTATTTCTCTGCCTCTGCCCCTTCTTTTCATGCCCTCTTCTCTTGGTAACAGCCTGCAGGCACCTTCATCACTGTACTTGTATTACAGTCATTTGACTATTTATCTGACTTAAAACCAACGTTGTTAAGGGCCTGGGACTTTATCTAGCTAGGATTGGGCAGTGCCTGGCACAAAACAGGCACTCAGGAAGCATTTATTGAATTTTGCTTCTTTGAATTGAAAATGGAATTTGACATTATTTTGGCCACTGTGTTGCTGGCATAATGGAGTGGAAGGGATTAGCTCATCCAATTGTAGTCAATGGAGCAGGTCTGGTGGCAAGGCCACACCCTCGGGGCACAGCTGGCAGGCGGAGAGTGACGTTAGGTCTGTGAGGCTGCGAGGCTAGTCTGTATCAGTGAAACCTTCAGGAAGTAGGTCTGAAAAGAGAGAAAAGTAGGGCTTCCTAGAGCTTCCCATGCATCCGAGAGGCTAAGCCAAGAGCCCAGAGCAATTCAACTGCTGATTGTCCTGGGCCTCCAGAGAGCCCAGGGCTGAGAAGGGCGTCCTGATAGTATCACCGTGCCCCAGTTCTCCGGAGTGAATCAGGCTCTGATGCAGCTGGCAAAGGGCCTTCATCACGAGCGCCATCTCGCAGGCTCTGTACAGATGAGCTTTGGCATTTCTCTGAGGGAATCACTGCCATTTCTCTTCCAAGCTCAAGGCAGCTCCCCCTACCCCATCTAGCCCTCATGAGATGACGATTTAAACAGCTCCGATGACCAGGTTTCAATAGGTGAGGAGAACTGATTAAACAGTGACCCAAATAACCTTAGTGGTATTGATGCTTTCTTGAAGCCAGTGGAAATTTTGCCAAATTAAAGGATGTCAGGATGAGATATTATGAATATCTGTTTCCTTCTCTCTGGCAGTGGAGAGGATTAATTAAATGCTTGTGAAATGCTTTGAAAATTTAAGCTGTTAAGAATTATTGTTCTGTGTAATAGGGAAAAAAAAAAGAATTCTTGGCTCATTAAAGCTGTAATGTTGTAAGCTGAGTGCTTTTTCCAGGATATCTTTGAGGGCTACATTTTTATTAAAAGGAGGGGAGAAGGAGAAAGAAATGAAATGTTTCTATAATTTGCATACACACGTGCCGGAAAGTCAACCTGATTAATCAATGTTTCTGTTGATTAAGAAATGAGCTGCGAGAAGCTGTTTCTTATTGCCTACCAAAGAGACAGTTACTAGGAATCAAGTGCTCAAACGTGTGGGGACAGCTTATCAGCTGTCTTGCTTTCTCTCAATGGATTTAGGGATTCCAAGGCTGTGAGACTGAATGCACGTAACAAGGAGTTCCATGTGCTTGGATGGCCTTTTCCATCTTAACATCAGCACGAGGCAACATTCTCCCGCCTTCACCCTGTTGGCAGATTTGCCCAGGGATGCCTTTGCTCTGTTTCCAGAGGTCTATGATATTCAGAAGAGTGCCACCCTCAGTGGACCCTCGCCTCTCTTTCAACCCACACTGACTGAGGTCTTAGACTTCCTTTTGTGTCTGCACTCCTATTGTTGCTGCAACAAATTACCACAAATGCAGTGACTTAAAACAGCAGTGTATTCTCTTACAGTTCCGGATGTCAGCAGCCTAAAATCAGTCTCTCTGGGCTAGAGTCAAGGCGCTGGAAGGGCTAGTTCCTTCTGGAGGATCCACTTCCTTGCATTTCCAGCCTTCTGGAGGCCGCTTGCGTTTCCTGACTTGTGACTCTTTCCTGGCTCACCCTGACTGCTGCTTCCCTCCTCACACCTCTTTCTATCAGACTTTCCTGCTTGCCTCTTTCTTTAGAAGTGAAGTGAAGTTGCTCAGTCGTGTCTGACTCTTTGCAAACCCATGGACTATAGCCTATCAGGCTCCTCCCTCCATGGGATTTTCCAGGCAAGAGTACTAGAGTGGGTTGCCATTTCCCTCTCCAGGGGATTTTCCCTACCCAGGGATCGAACCTGGGTCTCCTGCATTGTGAGCAGACACTTTATCCTCTAAGCCACCAGGGAAGACCCTGTGATTACACTGGATGCCCCAGGATAGTCCAGGATAATCTCCTCATCTCAAGACCCTTAACTCAATCATACCTCTAGGATAATCTCATCTCAAGATCCTTCACTCAATCATACCTGCAAAGTCCCCCTCCCAACATCACAGGATCTGGGAGCAGGGGCAGGGGGCAAGCGGGGGAGATTGTTGCATTTGGGGCGATCATTGTTCTGTCTACTACAGCCTCCATCTGCTGGACCCTTTCTGTTTTTTTTTTTTTTCCCCCTGTCTACTCAAGTCAGGCTCTGTTCTAAATGTTTAATACGGATAATTCTCACACTCACTCAGAAGAGGGGGTCTGTTACCATAGATAAGGAAACTTGGATGCAAAAAGGTTAGATTACTTGCCTGAGGTCACTAATCTAGTACTCAAGCCTAAAACTCACAGGCTTTGTCCTTAAAGACTTTTATTGCCTTTAACTGTTTTTAATTATAAAAGTAGGGACTTTCCTGGTGGTCCAGCCTTCACTGCTATGGCAGTGACATTCTTGATCGGGGATTTAAGTTCCTGCAAGCCACTCAGCTTGGCCTATATATATATATAAATATATATATATGTCAAGCAATATAGGTGATTAAAAATAATTCAAATGAAAATCCCTCTCCCTCTCTTTCACCTCATAATTAGCCATATCCTAACAGTCTTTGTCAACTATAGTGTTTCCAGTAATCACCCCACACCTTAATGATATAATATGCCTTAATTTTTCAATTACTATAGAGAGTTGTAGGTAGTTGTTCGGATAATATAATGTATACCTTTACTAATTCTTCTACAATTATTCTAATGAAAATGCTGAATTTAAAAATTCTCATCAAAGACCTCAGAGCTCTGGAGAAGAATTCATGTGTAAATACTGAAAGATCAATGTTCTTGTGTTGAAACACACAGACATAGAGCAGAGTGAAGGCCTTGGAGCCAGGTGGGCCTGCTTGTCAGCTCTCACTCCATTCGTTATTATTAGGTACCCTTGGAAAAGTTATTTTTCCTCTCTATTTCAGTTTTCTTATCCACATGATACTCCTTTCATATATGTTGTTAGCTTTAAAGTAACTAACCTGTAAATTCAAGCACATTAGGAGTCCAATAAATGCTAGTTCTTCCAAGAAAGGAGGAAGGAATGTCTTCCAGCAAGGCATGAAAACATATAAACTAAAAATTGTAAATAGATTTCCTAGACAGCCAAGGTTTTTAGGACATGGTCCTTGTCTAGTATTTACTCATTTGCTCAGCAAAAATGTTGAGGACTCTCTATGGCATTGTGCTAGGCCTTGATGGGGACACAATGGTGACTGTGCTGTTCAGTTCAGTTCAGTTCAGTCGCTCAGTCATGTCCGACTCTTTGCTGTGCCCTTCCCTGTAAAAAGAAAGGCTTAGTGTATTCCTTAGCACAGAACAGGAAATCAACATAGAAGTTTTGAAGTCTAACTTTTGGTGACTATAAATAAAAGATTTGGATCTGTGGAAATAAGTATGTGTGTATTGGGAGGTCAGAGGAGGCAGGGATTGTATCAAGAGCTCTGGATGGGATGGACACTAATTGCATTTCATTGATGTAAGACTGATGTCTGGAAAGTAATTATTCTTAATACCACTCATCCCCACAGACTGCCAGGTACCTAAAAACCTAAATGGTTTTCCAGCTTCTTGCAAAATTTAGTGCCTAGCACATAACATTTTTTATGAAGAAAAAGATTAAGGAAAAAAAGTTGTGGATGGATGCACTTCCTGATCACTGAGGACCTTTCAGCAGTTAAGTCCCTACCTGTTTTGGGGTATTTATGCTGTAGCTCCAATTTCTTCTCCACCTGCTTTGTTAGAATTTGTTTTGGATGCTGTTTAATACATTCACCACCCCCAGAAAGGTACTGACTGTCAACAGGTGTGTCTGATAAAGAAAACATTGTTTCTGCTTTGCATTAGACATGTCTGACATGTTGGGACCTGCTTCCCTTCTCAAAGCTGATAGGAATCTATTTGGGAGGGAGGTGTGCATGCCTGTTTCAGGCCAAGAAAGGCTCCCGGTTTGGCTTGCGGCAGAGCTCAGCTTGGAAGGGAATGCTAATATGTCTTCACAGCTATCCATGTTAGTTGAATGATAAACGGGTATTAACAAGCTAACGTAAGAGAAGATATTAATAGCAGTAGTTTCCTGGGCAAAAGATATCTATGATTGCCTGGAAACAAATACAGCCCATCAGTGACCTGGGAATGATGGCTTTGGCCTTGTGAACCAATCTGCACAAAAATAATTGCATTGACATTAGACACTTAGAATTGAAGTATATTGTCTTAACTGGTTTTGCCAAATTTTATGGTGTTATCTGGAATTGCATGTAATCATGCAAAGGACGAGTTGCTTTGACTGTATGGAGGGTAGCCAGTGGGCCTTGAATAACACTCACATTCATCAAGTGAGCCAGTGAACCAGCAGAGGCTTGATGCAAGAGAAGTTGGAGAAACAGACCTTCCAAAAACTCATGGATTTCGGAGGCCTGCCCACATAGAAAGCTACCAGTTAGAGCAGGAGCAGGAAAGGGACTTAACAAAGGCAGGATTTGTACTCTGGAAAACTGACACTGGTGACTGGGAGAGGGGAAGGTGATGCTAAGTTGAGGCTAAGGCTTTGAGCTTTTGGGGAAGCATTTGGAAAGGTACTGTTGCATTGTATTGTCGTATTGGAGGGGCAACAACGAGTTGAGAGTTTTGTATAACTGAGGAATTTCCTGGCCATCTGGTGGTTAGGACTCGGCACTTGCACTGCCAGGGGCCTGGATTGGATCCCTGGTCAGGGAACTAAGATCCTGCCAGTTGAGTGGTGTTTCCAAAAATCAAAACTAGAAAATATATATATTATAAAATTTGAATTCATATTTCTTAAATTAAGAACATTGGTGTGCCCAAAGATTTACATAGGTGCGCCTGAGTGCTCTTAATCCATAGAACAGTTTAAAACAGTCATACAGGAGAATGTGGGAGAAAGAATATGTATATGTATGTATTTTGGGGAAATTTCCATGTGAAAGAAATAATGATATCCAATTTTGAACATGACCCATTTATTAAAAATCATGGACTAATGCAGTCAGTCAAAACACTTTCTACTTATTCCACTTGCTCCTACTTCATCTCTTGGTAAAATCTCACCAGACATCATGGAAATAACAGTTCTTTTTGAGAAGATGTCAATAAATTGGTCTCAGGCCTGTATTAAATGTCAAGTTACTGTGAATTTACATAAGATCCCCAAATCTAGATACTATTATCAGTGTCTGCTTTATTCACGATTAGCAAAGAAGAAAGTCACATTATTTCCTATCACTAAAGTCTTAATTATGGGTCACCTATAGAATTAGCACTTTACGTTCCACTGGAGCAGAGGAAATTGCTATTTGACGTGATGCAAGGGGACTAGGAAGGTTGAAATATTTTCCCCATCTGGCCTGAAAATATTTGGCACTCATCCTGAAATCCCATCAAGTAGAGAACTATTTGGGTTGGCTTTAGAATTTATAGAAATGCTTTTCTTTAGATTAACTGTCATGGAGGCAGAGTTGTCTCCCTATTGAGAAAAGGATGTGTAGTTACTTCACAGTGGGGCTATTTTCCTTCCAATGTTTAAAACTTTAATAGTGTATTTGTGTCCCACTCATATCTATCAGCCATTCATACCCTCAGTAGAAATGAACTAAACCAGATTAAGCACCTCCCCCAAATCTAGATGAGATTAGTGGGGATGAAATTATTCTCATGAGCTAGTTTTATATAAAAGGGAAGGGGGAGAAGGGAGCAGTAGTTTCAGCTTTTCTACAGGAGAGCAGGTACCAACCTAGCCAAGAAAATCAAGTTCGAGAATTCCAGAAAACAGAAATTGCTTCTGACACTTCGTAAGTGACTTGTGGTGTCTTCAGGCAACACTTTGTCCTGGGCACTCCTGCAGCTTAAAATAATCCACCAATTTATAAGGTACTCCAGCACGGGGCCAAAGGAATTCGTGTCATTTTTTGGATGGGCGAAATGCTGTTCATTAATGGGTATTAATGGTCTGACAGGGAGAAGGGACAGGGATATGAGGGCCAAAATTTGATTTTGGCAAAGCACGAAGTTTGGAATTTTAATTGCCACAAAACAATATGCACTGTAACTTAAGGGCAATTCAAAGGATTTTCAGGGATAATTTTGATTATACTTACTTTTTTTTAATGGGCAGAGTTTACACCCTAACTCTGGTAAGCTGTGATGTCACTCTATGTTAAGCCTGTCTACACATTTGTACATACCATATGTTTGTTTCATGTCTACCTCTAAAAATTAAAAAAAGGTAGAATGTTCCTCAGACTCTGATGAGACACAGCTCAAATCTCAATGGGAGAGGAAGGCAAAATTTGAAAACTGAGGGAATCTGGGAGTCTCTCTGCTCTCTCTTCTAATAAAATACCAGGTTTTCCTTGAGACCAACGCTCTCAGCTCTTTATAAAGAAGTAGCTTTTGCAAAGGCAGAGAGAATTGTGTCCCACTGGCTTACATCAGTCCACGTTTGCTCAGTCACTCAGTCATGTATGACTCTGCGCAGCCCCTTGGGCTGTTGCTTGCCAGGCTCCTCTATCCATGGACCTTCCCAGGCAAGATACTGGAGTGGGGTGCCATTTCCTCTCCAGGGGATCTTCCTGACCCAGGGATTGAGTTCGTGTCTCTTGCATCTCCTGCACTGGCCAGCTGATTCTTTACCTGTGGGTCACTTGGGAAGCCTTCCTCATTTCCTTTTTAAAAATTAATTTTATTGAAGTATAGTTGATTTACAGTGTTGTGTTAATTTTTGCTGTGTGGCAAAGTGATTCAGTGTATATATATTATATACTTTTTCATATTATTTTCCATTATGGTTTATTATAGGATGTTGGATATAGTTCTCTGTGCTAAAAATAGGACTTTGTTGTTTATCCATTCTATATATAATAGTTTGTACTTGCTAATTCCAAACTCCCAACCCATCCCTCCCCCTTGGCAGCCACAAGTCTGTTTTCTACGTCTGTGAGTCTCTGTTGCCTTGATAAGTTCACCTGTGTCATATTTTAGATTCCACGTTTAAGTGATATCATATGGTAGTTTCTTTCTTTGTTGGCTTAGCATGATAATCTCTAGGGCTATCCATGTTGCTGAGCCCTGGTGGCTCAGAGGGTAAAGCACCTGCCTGAAACATAGGAGATCGGGGTTCGATCCCTGGGTCGGGAAGATCCCCTGGAGAAGGTAATGACAACCCACTCCAGTACTCTTGCCTGGAAAATCACACGGACGGAGGAACCTGGTAGGCTACAGTCCATGTTGCTACAATGACATTATTTCTTTTTTATGGCTGAATAGTGTTCCATTCATATCTATCTTTTTAATTTAGTTTATTGAATTTTATCTTAAAAGTACATACCATATTCCATCTTGTAATGTCCAGTTTTGCCTTAATTGAATTGAAATTGACAAACCTCAAAATGACTGTTGAAAAAGAAACCTGGGTTTTCCTCATTAATTCCTCTACTAGGCTCTGTTCTCTGTGACTCCAGAGAATCTGCTAGAACACACATCTCTGCTCCACCCTAAACAGGGGTGGGCTAGGAAAGGGTTGGGTTAGGCAGAGCCGGGACTGTGGGGAACGACCCACAACCTCCTTCCTAAGTCCTGGGCTTCTATTTCCAGCTTCTTTCTGCACATTCCCCAGGCATTTCACACTCAAGGCCTCCAAAACAAGAATTTACTTTTCTTTGTTTCCTTGCTGTCCATCACCATTTACCAAGTTAAAAATCTCAGAATAGGCTTTAGAGCAGAGCATGCAAGAAGGGCTTGGGTTTGAATCCTGTCTCTTGCCACTTAGTAGCTCTGTGACCTTAGGCAAGTTATTTGACCTCTTCATGCCACTGCTGCTGCTAAGTCGCTTCAGTCGTGTCCGACTCTGTGCAACCCCAGAGACGGCAGCCCACCGGGCTCCGCCGTCCCTGGGATTCTCCAGGCAAGAACACTGGAGTGGGTTGCCATTTCCCTCTCCAATGCATGAAAGTGAAAAGTGAAAAGGAAGTTGCTCAGTCGTGTCCGACTCTTCGCGACCCCACGGACTACAGCCCACCAGGCTCCTCCGCCCATGGGAGTTTCTAGGCAAGAGTACTGGGGCGGGTTGCCAGTGCCTTCTCCGTCATGCCTCGGTTGCCTCATATATCAAATGGGGATAATAATGGCATTGCTTTATGGAGCTTTTTGTGAGGAGTAATGAGGTAATGCACGTGACTTAAACAGAGCAGATGCTTAAGAATGGTCACTAATACAGTCCATCGGGTCGCAAAAGAGTCAGACACAACTTAGTGACTAAATAACAGAAACTACTTCTACTATATGTTTGTTATTATCACCGGCCTCAGCTCTTTGATCTCCATATCCTACCCTCCCTAAATCCACCTGATTGCTCTCTAGATCCAATTGTCTCTCCAAGACTCTCAACATGTCTGTTGCCAGCTGTTTGGCTCAGGCCTTCATTTCTTGCCTAGACGCAAGTGTTCTCTGGTCACCCTTTTCTCGTTTTGGCCAGTTTCAGCCAAACTCTACCTCCCCGTCACACTGTGACTTAGACACACATTTTCCTTTTGTGATTGTCCCTTCCATATCTGACCTGTTTGGAAGGATTTTTCATTTTCCTCCTCCTACCTTTTAGCTGAGGCTCAGTTTCAAGTTTATTCCTGAGTGAATGAATCATTTTTCGGCCTCACTAGCCTGAGAAGTGCTGTCCATTACATAATTTGGGCACCTTGGCCCACAAAACCCAGCAGTCTCTGAACTCCACTGACTTTTTCAGCATCACTGTTTACACCACTTACCTATAACTTGTGCCCTTCTCTTATCCCCCAGAAAAAAAAATCTGCAGTGGAGTTGTTCTCCATTCCAGGAATTGGGAAAGGCTTTCTTCCTGAAATAGGGCTTCCCTGGTGGCTCAGACAGTAAAGAACCTGCTCGCAATGCGGGAGACCCGAGTTCAATCCCTGGGTTGGGAAGATTCCCTGAAGAAGGAAATGGCTACCTATTTCAATATTCTTGTCTGGAGAATTCCATAGACNTCTCCATTCCAGGAATTGGGAAAGGCTTTCTTCCTGAAATAGGGCTTCCCTGGTGGCTCAGACAGTAAAGAACCTGCTCGCAATGCGGGAGACCCGAGTTCAATCCCTGGGTTGGGAAGATTCCCTGAAGAAGGAAATGGCTACCTATTTCAATATTCTTGTCTGGAGAATTCCATAGACAGAGGAGCCTGTTGAGCTACATAGAGTCCATGGGGTGGCAAAGTCGGACACAACTGAGCAACTAACTCACTTTCACTTTGCTCTGAAATGCCTTTCATCTTTTTCAAGTCCTTCACTTTCCAGTAAGTCACCCCTGACCCCCAGCTGGTTCAGTTCAGTTCAGTCGCTCAACCATCTTGTCCGACTTTTTGCGACCCCATGGACTGTGGTCAGGCTTCCCAGTCCATCACCAACTCCCAGAACTTGCTCAAACTCATGTCTGTCAAGTTGGTGATGCCATCCAACTGTCTCATCCTGTCATTCCCTTTTCCTCCTACCTTCAATCTTTCCCAGCATCAGGGTCTTTTCCAATGAGTCAGTTCTTCTCATCAGGTGGCCAAAGTATTGGAGTTTCAGTTTCAGGCAGGATCAATTCTTCCAATGAATATTCAGGACTGATTTCCTTTAGGATTGACTGATTTGATCTCCTTGCAGTCCNTACAGTGATACATTTGTTACAATTGATGTACCTACACCTTATCACTCAAAGGTTGTGGTTTACATTATGGTTCACTCTTGGTGTTATGTTTTACAAGTTTTGACAAATGATATGTGTCCACCGTTAATAGTATCACACAGAAATAGTTTTCACTGCTCTAAAAATCCTGTGTCGTCTACCTCTTCATCCCTCCCTCTTCCTTAACCTCTGGCAAACACTGATGTTTTTACTGTGTCCATAGTTTTGTCCTTTACAGAGTGTTACATAATTGGAATCATAGAGTATGTACCTCTTTCACATTGACTCCTAGTCATGTGCATTTAAATTTCCTTCATGTCTTTTTGTAGCTTGATAGCTTAGTTCTTTTTTAGCTCTGAGTATTATTCCATTGTCTGAGTGTACCAGTTTATTTACTCACCTACCAGAAGACATCTTAGTTGCTGCCATGTCTTAGGAGTTATGAATAAAACTGCTGTCAACATCTGTGTGCAGGTTTTCGTATGGACATAAGTTTTCGACTCCTTTGGGTAGATAAATACCAGGGAGCATGATTTGCTGTAAATGGTAAGAATATGTTTAGTTTCTTGCTTTCTTTGTCTATGTGGGTCTTAGTTGCACCACGTGGGATCTTTTTAGTCACAGCATGCGAACTCTTAGTTGCAGCCTGTGGTATCTAATTCTCTGACCAGGGATCGAACTCAGGCCCCCTGCATTGGGAGCTCGGCATTTTAGCCACTGGAACACTAGGGAAGTCCCTGTTAAGTTTTGTAGTAAACTGCCAGACTGCCTTTCAAGCAGCTGTACCATTTTGCATTCCCACCAGCAATGAATGAGAGTTCTGTTGCACCAAGCGCCTGCCAGCATTTGGTGTTTTCCTTCCTGGATTTTGCCATTCCAAAAGGTGTGTGGCAGTGTCTCATTTCTGTTTTAGATGCGCATCTCCCTGATGACAAGCGATGTGGAGTGCCTTTCCGTTTGCTCCTTTACCCTCTGTTTATCTGATGAGGTGTCTGTTAAGGTCTTTTACCCATGTTTTTAATTGACATGTTCATTTTCTTGTTGAGTTTTAAGAGTTGGGCTTTATTTTGGTTAACAGTCCTTTATCAGTTACGTCTTTTACAAATGTTTTCTCCCAATCTGTGGTTTATCTTCTCATTCCTTTAACCGTGTCTTTCTCTGCATGTCATTTTCCACTTTCACATACCAGGGTGCTTCCAATTTATATATCCTAAACTAAAACCTTTGTTTCCAGCCGTCCAAGGCTCTCATCTTCCGTATCAGTCAGTCATGCTGCTGCTCCTGCTGCTGCTAAGTCGCTTCAGTCGTGCCCAACTCATAGACGGCAGCCCACCAGGCTCCCCCTCCCAACCCCCGTCCCTGGGATTCTCCAGGCAAGAACACTGAAGGGGGTTGCCATTTCCTNCCGTCCAAGGCTCTCATCTTCCGTATCAGTCAGTCATGCTGCTGCTCCTGCTGCTGCTAAGTCGCTTCAGTCGTGCCCAACTCATAGACGGCAGCCCACCAGGCTCCCCCTCCCAACCCCCGTCCCTGGGATTCTCCAGGCAAGAACACTGAAGGGGGTTGCCATTTCCTTCTCCAATGCATGAAAGTGAAAGATGAAAGTGAAGTCGCTCAGTTGTGTCCGACCCTCAGCTACCCCATGGACTGTAGCCTACCAGGCTCCTCCGTCCATGGGATTCTCCAGGCAAGAGTTCTGGAGTGGAGTGCCATTGCCTTCCCCATCAGTTATGGAGCCCTGACTTTTCCGCTCTGGTTTTTCTGTTACTGCCAGGGATCTGGGATTGCTTCTCTCCCTCGTTTTCACAGGTGTGTTCAGTCCTCTTCTACTTTCTAAATATCTACTTGCTTTTGGTCTCTGCCTCCTCCCTTCAGCTTTTCTGCTGCCATTTGAGGGAGCTTTCTAACATAGGTGACTTAAAGCCTTCAGTTTAAAGTCCCAAGTTCCTTGACACTATATAGACAGTCGACAGTTCCACCTGAAGCTAGCTTTTGTTACTTTCCTGCCATTTTCAACTACATACTTGCAAGGGCTTGTGCACACCACGTATTCTTTTCCAACTAAGCTCTAATCTCAGCTTGGACATCACTTACTGAACTGATGTCCTCTTCCTGGATGCCTCACCTTGAATTGGATGTCATTTCCAGATTCCCATAGCACTTTCTGCCTGACCCTATTACAAGATATATTCCTCTGAACTGTAATTTTTCTCTTCTGCTTTGCCTTCACAGATATAAACTGCAGTCTCTATGAGGACTTTGCCTTGATCACCCCTGTATAGAGTTTATTACTGTTGCCGGCGTGTAGTTGGTGCTCAGTAGATATTTATTGAATGGCTGATACCTTCACACTGTTTTATTATGCTCTTCTAGCCTTATCCTCCAGAATTTCTTCTTTGCCATACCTGATTAAACTGGATTCTTTTTTGTTTTTTGAATATTCTCCATACTTAAATGTATCTGTGCCTTTTTTCATGACTGTACTTAATTCCTCAGGTAATCTGTCTGTGTGCTCCTTGAGGCAGATGACTTAACTCTCTCCAAGCCTTAGTTTCCATTAGCAAGTGAGCACCTACTAAGCATATTGCTGCCCCTTGAGCCAGTGTCCTGCAGCTAGAGGCGGTGTAGCCAAGTGGTTACACCGANTCCTTAGGTAATCTGTCTGTGTGCTCCTTGAGGCAGATGACTTAACTCTCTCCAAGCCTTAGTTTCCATTAGCAAGTGAGCACCTACTAAGCATATTGCTGCCCCTTGAGCCAGTGTCCTGCAGCTAGAGGCGGTGTAGCCAAGTGGTTAAGAGCCAGATCTGGATGTGTGTCTAGCATCTGTTACTGGTTGGTTGTGACCTTAAGCTCTGCAAGAGCAGGGACAGTGCTTACTGTTGCATTTAAAAACACATTACTTAACAGAGAAAGTACTTAAATAATTTTAAAAATTAGTTGTTGAATAAGTTACTTAATTTCTCTATTACTACTTACATTCTGCTAAGGGAAGAAAGCAGAAATACAAATTGTGATACATGCTATAAAGGAGGAAAGAGTAATGGTGGGAGGGAGTCTTGCTGTGAGAAATGGTGATATTGGCTGTTTAGTTGCTAAGTTGTGTCCAACTCTTGTGACCCCATGGGTTGTAGTCCACCCGGCTCCTCTCTCCCTGGGATTTCGCAGGCAAGAATAGTGGAGTGGGTTGCCATTTCCTTCTCCAGGGGATCTCTCTGCCTCAGGGATCAAATCCATGTTTCCTGCATTGGTAGGCGGATTCTTTACCACCAAGCCACCTGGGAAGCCCTGCGTTGCTATTTAAGCTATGTTAAAAGGATAAGAAGTTCTTTGAAGGAGAAAAGGGAGAATATGAGGTTGAAGGAGCAGCAGAAGTAAAGACCCTGAGGCAAAAATGAACATGGACTGTTCCAGGAACTGAGAAAAGAGAGTTTTACTAGATCAAATGGATGAGGGGGAGAGATAGGCAAGGATCAGATCCTGCAGAGTCAAAGTAAGGAACGTGAATTTTAAGGGTACTGAGAAGCTATCAAAAGGTTTTAATTAAAGGAGTAACAATCTTCTTTTAAGATTGCTTTAGCTCTTTGGGGGGCTTCCCCAGTGGCTCAGGTGGTAAAGAATCTGCCTGCCAGTGCAAGAGCTGCAAGAGACGTGGGTTCGATCCGTGGGTTAGAAAGGTTCCCTGGAGGAGGAAATGGCAGCCCACTCCAGTATTCTCGCCTGGAAAATTCCATGGATAGAGTAGCCTGGTGGGCTACAGCCCATGCAGTCGCAGAGTCGGACAGGACTGAGCACAAGCACCTAGCTCTTTAGAGAACAGAAGGCCATTTCTTTGATCGGGCTTCCCTGGTGGCTCAGTAAAGAAATCTGCCTACACTGCCGGAGACCCGGCTCCGATCCTTGGGTCGGGAAGATTCCCCTGGAGAAGAAAGTGGCAACCCTCTCCAGTATTCTTGCCTGGGAAATCCCATGGACAGAGGAGCCTGGTGGGCTGCAGTCCGTGGCGTCGCAAAGAGTTGGACATGACTGCACAACTAACACGTTTACTTAGATCAGAAAGCACAGTAGTTGATTATGACCTGGATTAAGGTGGTGGCGGCTGTGAATATGAAGAGAAGTGGATGGATTCGAGATGTCTTTTGGGGACAGAATTAACAGGGTTTACTGATGGATTAGATATGAGCGGTGAGGGAAGGAAAGAATTAGGTGGTTTCTGGCTTGAGCAACTGTGAACCATAGTGCTGTTTACCAGGAATGAAAGAACTAGGAGGGGGTTTGCAGATAACAATAAAACTCAAAAAAACAGAAGGACAGCAAATAAACTTTAAGTTCTGATATGTTGGATTTAAAGGTATCTATGAGACATCCAGAATGATCCAGTAAGGTAGAGGAACATCACAGAAGCCAGATGGGAGATACTAGAGCATGTTCAGGTGTTAGGGAATGGTCCAGTAGAAAAAGAGTTGAATTCGGGAGAGAGGGGAAGAGAAGTGTGAAGTCTGAGGGGGTGAGAGGACACTGCCCAAAGGCCTGGGTCACTTCTTCCATTCTAAGAGGGAAGGAGGTGGCAAGTCTGCATTTGATGGCTTCTGTTGTATTTTCTAAAGGAGGTACGAGTGAAGCCATCAGTTGAGTGTTTATAGTTAGTGACTACTGTACTACATACAGCTGGTTGAAGGCACAGTAGAGAGTGAGAAACTGAGCGGAGGGCGAGAGAGAAGATTCTGTAATATGTCACCAGCTATGACACCCGATGCTTACTGTTCTCAGGAAATTGTAGAATACCTGGAGTATTACTTTTCCCCTCAATGTAAACTTTTTTGAAGACATATAGGATAACTACGTATAGAAATGTGCTCAAGATTTTAAGGATACAACTTAACGAATTTTGCACACTATTGTGACCAGCTCCCATGTATCCCCTTAGTTTTATTTTGATTTTTGTGGGGAGGGGGAGTAAGTCTTCCAGAACTCTAGGCTGAAAGATAACAGGTAATAGGGTTCAGTGTATTCTCCAGGTTTGAACCACAGTGACCAAAATGATATTGGCAAAGATCTTTTATTAGGTTTGAGGTTGCCCAGTCATGTTGAACTTACTTGTGGCTTTTGTTTTTGCTTATTTTGAATAGCAGGGGAGTTGGGAGCATGTGAGAGTAGAAAAAGAAATAGAGGAAAAATCTTTGGAGAATGAATCTGTATTTATAAAGCTGGTATTACCAGTGAGAAATATTTTCTTAGAAAATGAGAATTTAATGCCAGTCTTGAATTTTATAGGAAGTATTGTACTTGTTATTGTCATAATTGACAGGCTTAGCCTAGTAATGGTTGATACAGCAAAATTAAGTGTGTTGTACACTAACTTTTGTACTTCAGTTCTTGATTTGACTAAATGAAATAATCTAATTGTTAGAAACTTGCTTTTTCCTGCCTTTGTGTTTTACCTTTTAGCTCTTTTGAGCTCAGCTAAAGTTCAGTTGTGTTTTTTGTTGTTGTTTTGTCAGGGTCCCTGATTTAGCTTTGTTGGAGACAGCTTTGGATATTTTGTTAATACAGATAGTTTCTGAGTTAATTTGATTTTGCTTGGAGAGGTGATCAGATAAGTTTTGTCTTTTAGAATTAACTTTTAAAGTGCTAAGTTTAAGTTTTTTTATATGAACTAAAATATATGTACATGTATTTGAAATATGAAGGGTTTTAAAAATGTGAAGAGGCTGTTTTTAAAATAATTTTTCCCTATAAGTAAGTATTCATCTATTTGAGGCATTTTAAGAAAAAAAGAAAGCAGTAGGCAAAATCAACTCTTGATCTCTTAATGTTTAAATTTGTGTGTGAAATCACTAGCGTTCGTTAGCAGAAAAGTGTGGGGACACAAAATAGGCACTAAATTTAAATCCCCAAAGTAATATCTATGTTTTATGGAGCATTTGAGAAATACATACAGAAATGCAACCACCTTCCTCATGATCATTCATAATGTGGTAATTGAAAAGTGTAACCATTGGGGACATTTTGGTGTAGTTTCCAGTCTGTATGTGTTACACATTCTTCTAAGATAGACATTTTAAAGTCAGTTTCTTTGATCTCACTTAATCATTGTAGATACTTTCCCTTTAAATGATTGCCACTTGTCAGTAACTGTACATGTTTGAGGGGCTTCCCTAAACTGTGTAATTCCAGATGATGAAATTTGTGTGTATGCTCTGTAGTCTGTATATTCTTCCATCTTGACATTTTGTGTGTGTATTTGTAGTCCAGTGGTCCCAACTCTAGTCTTTGATTTCTGGTTCTGAACTTGACCTCCTTTCCCCCCTTTCTAATTCCTTACCTTAAGTCTTTAAACCACATTTGGCAGTTTGGATGCCCTTCTAGTTTCCTGTCCCATTACATGGTATGTATGTACGTGTGTACATATATAAAAAGACAGTTACCTCTTTTTTCTCTTCTAACATAAATGGGATTCTGTGGGCTTTTTCCCCCTCTACCTGTTTAAGCAATTAGACTCATGTGTTAGTAGGGATGAGTCTGTTTAGTTAAAGAAAAAAGGCAGCATACTATTCTGTTGTATGGACCATCGTTTAGTCACTTTCTTCATCTAGAGCAGTTTTCAGTTTATTTGCTCTTACAAATAGGGTTGCTGCAGGCATCCATATAGACACACCTTTGCCAATGTGTAAGTCATAAGATAGACTCTTGAAAGATAAACTACTGGATCAGAGAAACTTTACAAACTTTAAATTTTGAAACAAACTGCCAAATATTCTTAGAAACCTTCATCGTGGACATTCCAACAGTGTAGGGAAAGTATGTTTCCGCAAATCTTAGCCAATACTTGGAATCAAATCTTTGAAAACAAATTTATATTTGTAATGTCTTAAGTAATGCATGCAGTTTGTGACAATTCATATCAAGTTTTTGAACTTCTTTTAGTCTAGAATTTGACATGCAAAATAATTCAAAATGAATTATTCCACTCTTATTTTATTTTATTTGTTTTTGAAGAAAAACGACATGCCATATTCCTCTCCAGATGTCTTTTACCAGACCAACTACTTTAACCTCTTTGACGTGATTATATTTTATTTACCTTCATTGTCTCTAGATAGCTTGCTTATGTTGTTACTTCAGGATTTCGGTTTTAGGCCTTATTCCTGTTGTGTGTCTAACTGCCTTTCCGGCCCCTGTCACATGTACAGACCCTTACCATTCCTGTACTCTCCTAATTTAGTAACAGCGTGATTTTGTGTTTGCATTATTATGACTGTTAAAGTTACAATTTGATGTAACTGAGTGTACACATCCATTTACAAAAGTAAATGGTTACTTTTTCTTGGACCTATTTGTATAATTTAACTTGTAGTTAATACTTGTTCTTTCTGCTCTGTTTTCTCTGTGTTTAATCATTTTCTTGTGGATTTTAACAAGTATTGCTCTATTACATTTAGCTTTGGATATTATTGCTCAGAAGCCCAAAGCTCTTCTGCTTTCTAATTTATTTATTCAGCTAACATATTTATTGAGCCTACACTATGTGTCAGGCACTGTGGAAGTGTTTTGGGCACATCACTGAACCAGACAAATTCCCATTTTCCAGGTGGTGGAGGAGGGGTTACAACAGCAACCATATTGCCAACAACCATAAGAAATAAGTAAATTGTATAGCCTGATAGATGGTAGTACATTTTATGGACAACAATAGAGTAGAAATGGGGGAGAGGGAAGGAAGAGGAGGAGAGGCAAAGATTGACAACAGTGAATGAACAAGGATTAGGAGAAGGGGTCAGTGGGCAGAGTGTGGTCACTGTTTTATTTAAATAGAGGAGACTGGATAGCCCTCGTTAAGAAGGAGGTATGCAAGCAAAGATTAGAAGGAGGTGAGAGTCCTGTGGATATCTCGGAGAAAAGTATTTTAAGGCAGAGACGCAGAGGAGCAACCTACCCTCAGGGAACAAGGATGCCAGTCAGCCAGTGAGAAAGGAAGAAGTGGGAAATGAAGTCAGACAGTAATGGGGGACATGTCAGCACTGTGCAGGGTCTTGTAGACTGTCGTAGGATTTATCTTTTACCTGGATATGGGAGATTTTAATAGATGTGTTTTTTCTTATTGCTGTGCTCTGAATTGGTGGGTGGGGTGGGAGGCAAGGATGGAAGCAGGCTGACTGGTTAGAAGGGTATTGCAGTAATCCAGGTGAAAGATAATGATACAGTAGTAGTAGAGGTGATGAGGAGTGGTTGGATTCTGGGTTCATTTCTCAGGGAGGTACAAGATTACACATGTGATATGTAGAGAATCAAGGATGCCTTCAAGACTTTTGGAATGAGTATCTGAAGGATGAAGTTTCCATGAAGTGAGAGTAAAGCTACTGGTTGACTATTCTGGGAGAAGATAAGGAGTTCAGTTTTGACCACCCTCCTGTAGAAATGTCTGGAGATTCCCTGGTGGCTCAGATGGTAAAAAATCCACCTGGAATGCAGGAGACCCAGGTTCAGTCCCTGGGTTGGAAAGATCCCCTGCAAGAGGGCATGGCAACCCACTCCAGTATTCTTGCCTAGAGAATCCCATGGACTGAGGAGCCTGGCGCGGTTGCGAAGAGTTGGACATGACTGAGCGGCTGTGCACGCAAGCTGTGGGGATGGATGTCTAGGAGACAGCTGGGTGTACACATCCATAGTTTAAGACAAATCTGGGAGGTTTTTGTTTTTTGTTTTTTGTTTTAATCTGGAATAAAAATGTTGAGGTCCATGACAGTATCAGTGAAATTTTAAAAACACAAGAGTGAATGAGATTACCAAAGTGAAGAAAAGTGGACCATGGACAACTTCTAATATCAAGAGTTTGGGGAGAAGAGCAGGAATCAATAAAGGAAACTGAGGAGCACCTGGAGAGGCAGGAAAACCAAGAGTGTGTCGAGTCGGTGACAGTTCACACAGCAGGAACCAGGGATCTGATCAACTCTGTCTGATGTTGGTGACAGTTCAAAACTTGCAAATTAAATACAAACAAAACTGCAAAGCCAGTAAAATTCAAATTACACTAATTTATGAAAGTACCGAATACTACCTGCAAAGTTGAAGTCTTGAGACAGCGTGACTTATGGAATTGACTTACGCTGTCGGTTCTTTATGAGTGAGCACACCAAAGTTCTCCCATGTGTTATCCCACATGATGCGCTTTCTTACCAGTGTGTTAGTGCTTTTGTGAAAACCATGACATCATCTGGGCTTCACTTCACACAAACGCGTCACTTCTATGCTAGGTCCCCCTCTACTTTCCTCTTTAACTTCCCGTAATTAGAGTACTGTTAGTACCACCTTGTGACCAGTGTGACCATAACTGTGGACAGGAGCATTCAGTTACATGGCTAACAGGTGGATTCAGATGATTGAGACTGTGCTAATGCTGTTTTTAAAATAACTAAACCCAAGAGAATAAAACAGAAAAGTTTTTGTAGAGAAATGTGGTACCTGCCCAGAGAATGGAATCTTAGTTTGATGAAATTTAGAGTCTTAAGTTAATTCATGTGTTATATCCTTATTCAAAGTAACTAAAATGATTTGGCTAGAGTTTGAGATATGATGCTTATGTGACCCCATGGACTGTAGCTCACCGGGCTCCTCTGTCCATCCTTGTCTCCAGGAAAGAATACTGGAGTGGGTAGCCATTCCCTTCTCAAGGGGATCTTCCTGACCTAGGGCTCAAACCCAGGTGTGCCACATTGCAGCTGGATTCTTACCATCTGAGCCATCAGGAAAGCTTCTTTAACTTTCAGAGGAGTGTAATTTAGTTTGAATAAGGCTCCATGAATTTTTTAATATGGCATTTCCCCCTATATATTCCATTGTTCTATAAAGGTAGTAAAGAACTGTCAGTCATATAACGTATTAAGACTCTTCAGTGTGACTTTTCATCTCATTTAATTTTTCCATCTCTCAAGCTGTGTGTTCTTTTCAGTTTAGCTTAGTATCACCAACTCTTTGTAGTTTACTGCCAGCGTTGATCTGCTTTAAAATTTCTGTTCTCTCTGTTTTTACCTACCATTACTTGTCAAGAAGAAAGGGAAGGTGGATGGGTTGTATGTTAAAGTGTAAAAGTGGGTACAAGATACAGGGAAGAATTTTGAAAACATAGTTTAACATCAAGATAGAGCAAAAGATCAAAGATCTACTGGAATGTGTGACAGTTTTACATCCTGAGAGAATATAAAGCCCAATCAGATCAGTAAACAGTTGTATTCAAACTTACATAACTAAATGATGAGAATTTGGCGGCTTTTATCCAGACACTGTGAGTCTTGGTGATATTGCAGAAGTGATTGTGTTGTAATTATGACTGGTATGGTTTCAATAATTTCAATTGAGTTCCCCAAAATTCTCTTCAGTGATATGTGGTATGGCTTAAAAAGGTTGAGAGCCTATTTAATCTCTTCCTGCTTCTTTTATTCTTGCTGTGCAGCACGTGGAATCTTAGTTCAGTCTTAGTTTCCTGACCAGGGACTGGCCCGAGATCCCTGTAGTGGAAGCTCGGAGTCTTAACCACTGGACTGCCAGAGAAATACCCTGCTTCTTTTTCTCTTATTTTTCTCCTTTTCTCTTCTTGATTCTTTGGTTTGATTTAATGTCTAATGGCTTAATGACTGTTAGGTTATTCCACTTTAATACAAAAAATTAAAAAACAACTACTTGCTATGACTGCAGGTTTAATTTAAAGAATTTAGGGGTTTTTTTGTGGTCAGTTTTTCTGAATATTGAAGATTAGTTAGATATGAAGTTGTAATATTCTGTGTAAAAGTGAGAAGATTATACATACTTTTCTTAGGGTTATTTGAAAGAAAATAAGATTCAGGGACAAAGCAGACAGTCTGGCTCTGTTCTTATTACTACTTAATTTTTCTGATCTTCAGTTTCCTCATCTGCAAAATGGAGATACAGCCTTTATTAGTATAGACTGTGTGAAGCTCCTGACATGATGCTTTACAGGTTGGTAGGTGGTCAGTTGGAAGTTTCTATCATAGCAGACTTTGTTGTCTTTATCACATTTCAGACACAGTCCGACAGGTTATGAAAATGAATGCAATAGGTTGAAACAGCAGTTTTCAGTAAAACTTGGGTAATCTGGGTCTTTTTAATTTGGTGATTTGTCGCATGTGTTGTTAGTAATGTACCAAATGTTTCCATATACTTGATCTTAGTTAATGTCCAAAAGTCCGTTTGTTTGTTTTTAATATTTTTAAAAATTTATTTGGCTGTGCTGGGTCTTAGTTGCAGCATGTGAGACCTTTGATCTTCATGGCAGCGTGCGGGTCTTCCTTGCGACATGTGGCGTCTAGTTTGACCCAAAGCCCATTATTAATGGGTCATTCTTAGTGCTGTGGGCTTCCCTTATGACTCAGTGATAAAGAATCCACCTGGCAGTGCAGGAAACTCGGTGCAGGCCCTGGGTTGGGAAGATCCCCTGGAGGAGGAAACGGCAACCCACTCCAGTATTCTTCCCTTGGAAAGCCCATGGACAGAGGAGCCTGGTGGTCTGTCTAGTTCATGGAGTCACAAAAGAGTTGGACACGACTTAGTGGCTAAAGAAACAACTTAGTGCTATAAGAGTTTTGACAAATGTAGCCACAACTATAGTATACAGAATCATTTTACTGCCCTCAAAATCCTTTGTGATCCACCTGTCATCCCCTCTCACCCAGTCTCTGGCAAATACTGATTTTTTTTTACTGCCTCCATACCTTTGCCTTTTCCAGCATGTCATATAGTTGGAATCATACAACATGTAGCCTTTTCAGATTGGCTGTTTTCACTTAGCAGTACATATTTAGGATTCCTTCATATCTTTTTGTAGCTTGATAGCTCATTTTCTAAAATTTCTGAATTATATTCCATTGTATGAATGTACCACAGTTTATCTGTTCACTATAGAAAGACATCTTAGTTGCTGCCACATCTTGGGAATTATGAATAAAGCTGCTATAAACATCTATGTGCAGGTTTTTGTGTGGACATAAGTTGTCAACTACTTGGGGTAAATTTTGGAGATCATGATTGCTGAATCTTATGGTATATGTGTAGTTTTGAATAAACTGCTAAACTGCCTTCCAAGTGGCTGTACAATTTTGTGTTCCCACCAGCAGTGAATGTTGCTCCACATGCTCATCAGCATTTGGTGTTTTCAGTGTCCTGGATTTTGCCATTCTAGAAGGTGTGTGGTAGTGTTTTATTTGTGTTTTAATTTGCATTTCCCTGAGACAGTGATGTGGAACACCTTTTCAGATGCTCCTTTGCTATCTGTAGACATCCCTGGTGGCTCAGATGGTAAAAGCATCTGCTTACAATGCGGAGACCTGGGTTCCATCCCTGGGTTGGGAAGATCCCCTGGAGAAGGAAATGGCAACCCACTCCAGTATTCTTGCCTGTAAAATCCCATGGACAGAGGAGCCTGGCAGGCTACAGTCCACGGGGTCGCAAAGAGCCGGACACGACTAAGCGGCTTCACTTCACTTTGCTATCTGTATATCTGATGAGGTGTCTGTTACAGTCTTTTGCCCACTTTTTTCCCCTCTTAATTCATTTTTGGCTGTGCTGGATTTTCATTGCTTTGTGCGGGCTTTGTCTAGTTGGGCCGAGTGGTGGCTAGTCTTTGCATGGGCTTCTCGCTGCGGTGGCTTCTTTTGTTGTGGAGTTTGGGCTCTAGGCCCAGGGGCTTCAGTAGTTGTGGCATGCCATTTAATTGGCATATTCATTTTCTTGTTGAGTTCTGTGCAGTATTTTGGATGACAGTCCTTTATCAGATGTGTCTTTTGCAAACATTTTCTCCCAGTCTGTGGTTTGTCCTCTCATTCTCTTGATCATATCGCAGAGCAGACATTTTTACTTTTAAGTCCAGCTGATGAATCTTTCCAGGTTCATGCCTTTGATTTTTCTGAAAAGTCATTGCCAAACCCAAGGTCTTCCATATTTTCTCCTGTGTTATCTTCTAGGATTTTTATAGTTTTATGTTTTACTAGGCCTGTGATTCGAGTTAATTTGTGAAAGGTGTTAGATTTGTGTCTAGATTTCTTCTTTTGTTTTGCCTGTGGATACCCAGCTGTTCCAGCACCATTTGTTGAAGTCTTCTCTTTTCTTCATTGTGTTGTTGCCTTTTGCTCCTTTGTCAAAGAGAAGCATGGTGTTGTTGTAAAATATTGTTATTTAAAGTAAACTGTAAGTCTCAATTGTGAATTGAGATTCACAGTTGTGAATCTCTTTAAGGTTATATCAAGCAACAGATATATTTTACTGAGGAGTCATCAGGGATGAGTGAGCTCTGGTTATACACATGCTAATCCTTCATACTGTTGTACTTGATTTATTTGTTCGTTCAGAAATATTTGAGTACCAGGTCTGGACTGGGTACTGTCCTAGGTGCTGGAGATTGAAGAGAGAACACAATAAAGTCTGTTCTGATGAAGCTTATATTCTGCAGAGCTTCTGAATGAGAAGTTAATGGTCAGGGAAGCTGGGAGTTTTTAAGACCCTTCGAGGGTCAAAGCTGTTTTTCATAATAATGAGACATGAAAGTAAAGTGAGATCCCATGGCTTCATGACATATGGTATCTTCACAGATGAATTGCATAAAGTGAAAGTTGCTCAGTGGTGTCCGAGTCTTTGTGACCCCATGGACTTTACAGTCCATGGAATTCTCCAGGCCAGAATACTAGAGTGGGTAGCTTTTCCCTTCTCCAGGGATCTTCCCAACCCAAGGATTGAACCCAGGTCTCCCGCATTGCAGGTGGATTCTTTACCAGCTGAACCTCAAGGGAAGCCCAAGAATACTGGAGTGGGTAGCCTATCCCTTTTCCAGATGATCTTCCCTACCCAAGAATCAAACCAGGGTCTCCTGCATTGCAACTGAGCAGATATTAAATACTCGACTTTTGTTTTTCTTACTGTATCACATTTAAAAGATTTGCAAAAAACATAAAACATAGATGCTCTTCTCCCTATTATGGAAGATATTTTTCATCAACATTTAACATGTAGATTTTTACATGTTATATAAAAAATGTGATCATAATTTTAACATATATTTAAAGTTCTTGACTTGAATTTCTAATATTATAAAAATTAATACATATATTAGGAAAATATATTTATATTTATTATATATTTATATATTATTTTATATATTATAAAAATTAATACATATTCAAAACACTCTCTGATATATATCACAGCAGGATCCTCTATGATCCACCTCCCAGAATACTGGAAATAAAAGCAAAAATAAACAAATGGGATCTAATTAAAATTAAAAGCTTCTGCACAACAAAGGAAACCCTAAGCAAAGTGAAAAGATAGCCTTCAGAATGGGAGAANGGATACAGGATGCTTGGGACTGGTGCACAGGGATGATCCAGAGAGTTGGTGTGGAGTGGGAGGTGGGGGCGAGGTTCAAGATTGGGAACTCATGTACACCTGAGATGAAAAAATAAATAAATAAAAAATTAAAAAAAAATTAATACATATAAACCACATTGACAAAGTGCTCTTTTGGGATCCTCAATTTTTAAAAACTTTAAAACAGTAAAGACAAATGTTTTCTTATATAGCCAGATAGGGCTTTAGGAGTCATGAAAGTGAAAAATGTTAGTCACTCAATTGTGTCTCTTAGTGACCCCAAGGACTCTTTGTGACCCCAAAGAGTAGCCCACCAGGCTCCTCTGTCCTTGGGATTTTTCCAGGCAAGAATACTGGAGTGGGTTGCCATTTCTTTCTCCAGGGGATCTTTCTGACCCAGGGATTGAACCAGGGTCTCCTACATTGCAGGCAGAGTCTTTACCGACTAAGCCACCAGGGAAAACCTTAGGAGTCATACATAGGGTCTTTTCATCTCCACCTTTGGAAACAGTCCTATATGTAAGTGAATGTGCTTATATACTATATTCCAGTTAAACTACTTACAAAAACAGGCAAGTGGCCTGCAGCTGTAGTTTGCCAATCACTGGTACAACAGATTCCTGAAACCAAAAATGTTGGAGAATTGCTGTTTTCAGCAAAAAGCTAGTATTGAGGAGAGGGAAAAGGACAGAAGACAGACAATAAGTAGTAAGAAATTATTTAGCAAGTGAATTTCATATGGCAAGAGATAATATGAAGACCGTAAGAGGAGTGATCTGGCCTTTAAGAAAGGTCCCTCTAGGGTGCTGACTCTTACTAATCTCGCATCTTTTTTTATTTACTCTTTCCTGGCTACATTAGGGATCCCATTTGTGTTGGGAGGGAGAGCAAAAGATGGTTGACTTTTACTAAACTTAAATTCAGAAAAGGTTAATTTTTCAAGTTGAATTAGAAAATGTCCAAAGAATATCTGCTTTACGAGGATCTAGGAAATTACAACATTGCCCAGATTAGAACATTGACCTACTTTATATGACATTTAGCAAGTTCTGTGTCATTTTTCTCTTCTGAAAATGAGAGAGTTGGTCAAGATCTTTTCCAAGTCTAAAATTTTTTATAATGTCTGTTGGCCTAGGATGCCATTTACCACCCCTTCTAAGTCTTCCTTAGTCACATAGCTCTTCAACTCCCCCCCCCCTTTTTTTTTAAACTAGCTCTGTGATCTGAAATTTACTTTAAAATCCATTTTCTTTTCTGTAACATGGGGGATAAATGCTTACCTTGGAAGCTCATTGAGGACAATACCTGGTACATACATATGGTTGTTAATGATTGTCTAGGGGAGCTGTTTTAGTGAGAATGGAAGAAAAGTCCCTTCTCTGCCTCCTTATTTATTTAGTTTGCTGACCCTGAACTATTTAGGTTATAGCAGTGAGAACAAAACCACTAACCAACAGTGACGCTTCAATGAGGGACATGAAAATTAAGCACGGAAACTTTAATAGAGAGGTTAAGGAAGTACAAGAGCAGTGCAGTCTGAATTTGTGTGGCCATTCCAGCTTCAGGGAAAGGAAAGGGAAGCAGCTGTTCTTTCCACTCCCTTGTTGGAGGCTGAGGGTATCTATATAATTAAATGCTTCAGCATATCAGGAGATCGGTAACCTTAGCAAAACCAAATTTATGAATTAGAACTCGAGTTCTCTTGGAATGCAGTACAAAGCAAGGATCAGAATAATGAGAAAAATATATTAAGACTTTTGAAGATAGATTCAGGAGAGTCAGTATCAGAATTATGTGAAGAAAACTGAGTAACGGTAAGAGTTAAAAGAACAATTAGAGGAAAGGTCCACAGAGGTGAAAGATTTGCCTTGAGATTGAACATACTTGCTGTTGGCTTGTGCTGATGACATATATCTAGATGTTCTGATGAAAATTTCTTCCAAAGATAAGAGTCCTAGAAGCCACCTGTTAGGGTAGAAAAGTTACTTGCAGAGGAACAAGAATAAAAGTGAGGTTAGATTTTTGACCTCTGTAGTTACTTATCAGAAGACAGCAGGATTTATGTAATTCTTAGGGGTAAATGGTATAACTAAAATTCTGAGCTTGTGCAATTTATGCAAGAGCTTCAGATTGTTAAGATTGAGGTTTGACCTGCCTTGTTTTGGGAGATGCTTATGGTTTCATTTTTGAGGTTAATTTCATTTTGAGGTTAGATTCACTGTGAAATAAAAATAATAAGGAAAATAGTGAAGTAAAATTAGGATAAAGAATCATGCTGTCCAGTGGGACTTTCTGCAGTGACGAGGATATGGTGATAACTATTTTGCGTTCCCATCAGCAGAGCTTACAAGTTCCATCTCTTAGGTATCCCCCAGGCACCTCATTTCTAGTTTGCATTCCATCTCTCACCACAGTTTGGTATTTCGCATAGTGCCTAATGGGTTCTGGTTAAGTGTATATATATATATATATATATATTTTTTTACTAAGTATAGAAGCCTCAAATACAGTGATTTAGGGAGTAAAAAACAAATAGGCTTTAAACATTTAAGTTATGGTTTGCTTTTCCTCTCCGTTTGCTGTCATCACCTTTGTTCAGACTGATGCTTTTACATCATCAGGTCTTTTGTCCTGGACTTCCCCCACTTCAGATCATTATTTTTATTGGATATATAAATCTTATTTTGTAGCTACAACGTCTTCTGAATTATCTTCAGGAAAAGAGCTTTTAGGAAAATACCATGTACAATTTTTTTAAATTACCATTAGTAAGGTACAGTTCTGGAAACTAAAAATAGATTGCTTGATTTCTCTCCCCCCCTTGGCATTACTGTGTTATAATGAAGTTTGATTTTTAACTTAGCGTTTAAGCTGTTGAATTTTTAAGGAGACTTGCCATAGTTTTAATTTTCTGGTGGGCATCTTTGAGGGGGGCCATTATTTGCACGTCACAGTAACATTAGTAAACTGCAAGAAAATGAAAAGCACAGCATTGTTGTGTATTCATTAAAATGCCCAGGCACAGGGTTACAATTAATCAGAGAAATTGTTCCTTAGTTATTTATAATTTATAATAGGAAAAAAAGGTTCCCACATGAAATTGAGACTAAAAGTTTGAATCTGTTTACTTCAGTGGCAAGTTTGTTAATGTGGCATAGCAATGGTTAAATGCTCTAAGTTACTAAGGCAACATTAAAGGCTGATTCTAAAATGTTTTTATTTAAATTAAAGTCTTTTTAAACTTCATACCAAACAGGGCCTGGGATGTAAGCTCTATTTTAGAAAGGGTAATAGTGGACTCTTGATAAATTTTGGAATTTTGCTAACTTTGGATTCTTCGGGCTTGTCTTAGTGTAATGTAGTTTCTGTAAAAATTTATCTCATAAAACCAGTTTAAATAAATGTTCTACCTAGTTGAGAAATTCTACTATATTGTGCTAAAAATTAGTTAAAATGGTAGTTGCTCTTTGGTAGACATGTTTGATAACCGTATTAAAGCTAAAGGTATCTTTTAGAGTATACATCTGGAACCCACAAGTTCTCAGTCTCTAACTAATTGATGACTTTAGGTCAGACAAGTTAAAGCTAACTTTTGGAATTGTGTAAGTGAGCACTTACATATTTTGGGATTTGTGCCACCTATAATATATATAACTTACCCATCTTCCTTAATCCAGACAAAAGCCATGCAAGGCTAGAAATACTGTCCCAGTTTTACAGCTGAGCAGGTGGTGAAGGCTGAGTTTGAATTCAAGTGTAGATGACTCCAGAACACTTCCATTTTTACTGTCCTGACTCACTTACTCAGAGGTTTGTCTGCAGATTAATGATTTTTAGATGGTGTTGTAAGGATCTGGGTATGGGTTCTTTGTACATAGGTTCTTTTTGTATAGGTTCTTTGGAAGTTTGGGAAAACATTTCTTTGCTTGAGAAATGTCATCCCTTTTACTTGTTTCTACACATTTGGATTCTGTCCTAAATCTGTCTGAAGTTTTTCTGCTCTAAAATACTTTTTCTCCTCTAGAAACCTGAGACCTATCTAGAATAAATATGTATTAGAAAATTAAAACATAGATTATTTATATTTTTCAGTGAACAGACTATTTTCAGTTATATTTCTATTCCTAATTATGTTTTCTGTAGCCTGATACCAAAAGGACATTGAGGTGATTGAACACACTATTAATAGGGTGGGGAAGTGATCAAGAGTTAAAATTTTATGCTGAAAATGGCCAGTTTACAACACAGGGTTCACACCTCACACCAGGTCTTGGTGCCTTTAAAGGCTCCACTAAGCATGATGTAATGATGGGTTAAACCTCTGAATGCCTGAGCTGACGCAATGCAGATTGGAGGCCCTGGACTTTATTGGGGCAAGGGTAATGCTTGTTTAAAAACAAAACAAGCTACTCTGTTTAATGAGGCCGTTTAAGATGGTTTTCCTAGAGTAGGAAGAGAATAAAATCTAAATTTGGAGGTTAAAGCAGTTTAATATGGTTATGTGTGCTTACTACTCTCACTACAAAATCTTCTTGAAGGGAGGAGTTTAAGGTGCTGACGGCGGTAAAAATGGAGAAGTGAATTACAGTTGTGGAGATAAGGTAGTTAACGCCCATTAAATAGTTATTGAACGAAGTACGGAGAATGCTTTTACTTTGTAAAAATCTAGCGTCCGCAGGGTTAACTGGCAGAGTATACAGAGATGCTTTTCTGGTCGCGTATTTCCCATATATTCTGTGTAGAGTTTTGGGTTAAAACCATGCAAAATTGCCGATATCCGACTGTTTGGGCCTACGGAAATGGGAGTGTTTCAGCCTTCTAGTAAGCTGATGGCTTGCGCAGTATCGCCGGGGAGTGAGGATCGTGGGGTTTTACGTGGGGTTTTCGCTGGGTGCCTGGGTGGGAGTTGCGCTCCTTGCCCAGGAGCCGCTTGGGAGCTGCCCCAGACAGAGTGGGGCGGAGCCGTAAGCCCCGCCCCGTACGCCGCCCCGCCTCTCGCCTTCCGCGGCAGCCGCCGCCCTGTGCAGAGAGAGCCTGCGGCCCCCTGGCACTGCGTTGGCGCAGTCTTTCCTCCTGCGGGCCGGGTCCTGCAGTAGTAGCTTGAGCTGGCACCGAGAGCGCGCGTAGTCGACCAGTCGCCTCTACGCAACCTTCTGCCCTGTTCTTCACTGAGCTGGCCGGAGCCTAGCCGATGAATTTGGGGAAGACAGACTTCCGAAACAGGCGAATGTTTAGGGCCCAGCAGAGGACAGCTCAGCAATGGCTCCCATTTTTGGAGACGCAGGCGAATTTGAGCTCCTGGGGAGGTGTGGTCGACTCCTCTTGGAACAGGAGGGGGCATCAGTTCTCTTCTTCAGTAGCCAGTGCTTCTGAGGAGTGAATGGAGTGTATGGAGTAGGGCATGTGCCTTCTTTTGAAAACTAGACCTGGGACATGTTTAGGAACAGAAGGTATCCAGGAGAGCCCTCTGTTGCAAGTTGTCTTTGCTTCTGGGGGAAAGGCTATGAGCTCTCTGACTTATGACCGGGAAGTCTCCCTTACCTTTTCTGTACTCCTGGAGAGGCGTCTTGCTCACTTGTTTACCAGCATCTGGGACAAGGAAGAGAAAAGGTATTGCTATTAAGAGACTGTGTTGCTTAAACTGTGAAACGGGAAAGTTGTTTTGAGCGTCTGAAACGGACCAGGGAATTGCTGCAACAAAATTGAGCCGGCAGTGATATTCTTTTGATCAGCAGTTCTTTTCTCAATTTAAACCTAACTTCAGGTTATGTCATGACTGCTGCAGAGCTGTACAGACACTTCAGTCCTTGGTTCCTACTGCACGGCTGCTGTGCTGTGTTTGGATTATTTTTCTGTGTAAGATGGACTGAGTTCCGCCTTCAAACTTTGGAAGTTTTAGCAGCTACTGTCTTGTAATACTTAAATTCACCAGAAATTGAAGCCATATTTTGCTTGTTTTCACACTTTGAATAGGAATTTTAAGTTGTGCTTTGTATGTTTGGAAAAATAATAATGTATATTGTAATGTGAGTCTGGACTATTGATAAATGTATAAGTTTTTCTAGGTCAAAAAATTACACAGTAATATTTTTCTTGCTTAGTAGTTATGTTGAATACAAACAGTTTAGTGACCAGCTGGTTTTGGTTTAGTGATTTGAAAGGAATCAGCTTAGATTTTGTGCCCAGGGAATTACTTCCCAGGTATTATGTTGCTCTCTTAAATGAGCCACATAAAATGGACCATGAAATAAGCATACATACGGGACACTTTGGCAATGCTAAGCCATTGTTTTACTAGTGACCTAAAATAAAATGCATGGATCATCATATGTGAAAAAAATCTCAGAGGTAAACTGGATTTCATGAGAGTTCCTTTATAGTGTTTTTGTTGGGCTGAACACTTTGGTTATACAGAGCTCCAGTGATGAGAGCTGATTCCTGTTGTCCTAAATCTGTGTGATGAGCCATGTTCTGATAGAATTCTTGTGATACTTTTGTTTCCCCATGAGCTCTAGACTATTCCTTTAGTGGCAGTGGAATTGTTTTGGGGTTTCCTGGGGGAGAGGGTTCACTCTCAGTCCCCGTTTAAGGTGTCTGTCCTTGAGTAATCCATGAGTATGTGCTTGTGCTCAGTCCATCCGTACATGGGGGCTGACTCTTGTGACTCCGTGGACTGTAGCCCACCAGGCTCCTTGGTCGATGGGAATTTCCCAGGTAAGAATACTGGAGTGAGTGGCCATTTCCTCCTCCAGGGGATCTTTCCAACTCAGGGATCGATCCTGTGTCTTCTGCCTTGGCCGGTGGATTCTTTACCACCGAGCCACCTGGGACGCCCTATCTATGAGTAATAGAACCCAAATTGCATTTATGTGGTCTCACTGATAACCAGCATTATTTTTTCAACGTTAAATTCTAACAGAATAACAATTACAATTAAGGAAACATTAACTTTTAGGAGTTGTTAAATTTTGATTTTGTAGAAATATGGCTTGTGGTTATTGAGTAAATACTCTTAGGACATTATTGGACTGATTTTTTGTCATCCCCAAGAAAGTTAGCCCACTATATCCTGGGAGAAGGTGCTTGTTTTATTTTTAATTCAGCTTGACAGGTTAGTTAACATTGTTGATCGTTTCTTCCAGATGGCATTTATTTCTTAAATAATGTTTAGTACTGTGCTGATGAATGCTTCAGCAACACTGGTGAACTCTGTAATAGAATATAAGGAATTCTTTACCTGTTGACTCTGTCCCTCACCCCTCATGTTGTGTGAGTCTCTCTGATACTGTTCATTCTTTATCTTTTCCTGACTTTCTTTCCTCTTTGCAAATTATACGTGGTTTATATTGTAGAATGGAAGTAGAACAGAATGATTCACTTCTGAATACCAGACTCAAACCTTTTAGAGGGTGGCCCTCTATTTCTCCTGTATACTTCCTCACTTTTGAAGGGGGTCACAGATGGGTAGGAAATAAGATGAAGATCTAGCTGGTGCTAACATTCCATGGAGATGGATGATGGTATGGCAGGAGACCTTCCCTTCCCCAGATAGATCTCTTGAGCAGATAATATTCACCCTAGAGAGAGTAATCAACAGTCAGTACCCTGGTGATCCTTTGGATCATGTATAACTCACTGAGGCTGTCAACAGCTGACTTAAGAATGGGGAAGAAATAGAATGAGCAGGGCAGTTGAACACAGGCAGGGGAAATTCCAGTCAAAACTGATTTCATTGAACTTAAACTGTTTATACAGTGTTCCTTAGTTGTTTAGGATCCAAGTTTCTATTTTAGTATTTATTCCATGTAGTCCATTCAAGGGTGATTTTTTTTAACATTTTTTAGGAAAAGGGAATGTGCTCTGGAACACTGTGAAAACAGATTTTATCCAATGTACAGTGCACATATTTCGTATTATCTATGTTGTTTTAAACCCTGTTTGTTTTCCTTTATTTTGCTTACAGCAAATTTTGCACTAGTATTTTTGGCAAGTAAATGTTATTTATGTAAAACATGTTATAGTTGTAATTAATTTTCTCCTGCCTCCATATACTTTTATTTGTGTTTTTTATTACAGAAATGAGCCGTCAGACTGCAACAGCATTACCTACTGGAACCTCAAAGTGTGCGCCGTCCCAGAGGGTGCCTGCCCTGACGGGCACAACTGCCTCCAACAATGACCTGGCGAGCCTCTTTGAGTGTCCGGTCTGCTTCGACTATGTGCTGCCACCCATTCTCCAGTGCCAGAGTGGCCATCTTGTTTGCAGCAACTGTCGCCCAAAGCTCACATGTTGTCCAACTTGCCGGGGCCCGTTGGGATCCATTCGCAACTTGGCTATGGAGAAAGTGGCCAATTCAGTACTTTTCCCTTGTAAATACGCCTCTTCCGGATGTGAAATAACTCTGCCACACACAGAAAAAGCAGACCACGAAGAGCTCTGTGAGTTCAGGCCTTACTCCTGCCCGTGCCCTGGCGCCTCCTGTAAATGGCAAGGCTCTCTGGACGCTGTCATGCCACACCTCATGCACCAGCACAAGTCCATCACGACCCTGCAGGGGGAGGACATAGTCTTCCTCGCCACAGACATCAACCTGCCTGGCGCCGTTGACTGGGTGATGATGCAGTCCTGCTTCGGCTTCCACTTCATGTTGGTCTTGGAGAAACAGGAAAAATATGATGGTCACCAGCAGTTCTTTGCAATTGTACAGCTGATAGGAACACGCAAGCAAGCTGAAAATTTTGCTTATCGACTTGAGCTAAATGGTCATAGGCGGCGATTGACTTGGGAAGCCACTCCTCGATCTATTCATGAGGGAATTGCAACAGCCATTATGAATAGTGACTGCCTAGTCTTTGACACCAGCATTGCACAGCTCTTTGCAGAAAATGGCAATTTAGGCATCAATGTAACTATTTCCATGTGTTGAAATGGCAATCAGACATTTTCTGGCCAGTGTTTAAAACCATTGCATTTGATTTCACAGAGAATAAGGCACCTGTCTGCCTACCAACCAAAAACTTGTGGTAGGTGGAAGCTAGACACATGAAGGTAAATAAAAGGAAAGGCTGTTAAATACAGGAAACAGTTGCATGTAATAACACTAATATATTTAAAAATAAGTCAACAGTAAACCACTGAAAAATAAATATATATATATATATACACCCAAGATGGGCATCTTTTGTATTAAGAAAGGAAGCATTGTAAAATAATTCTGAATTTGTGTTTGTTGTAGATTGAGTGTACCGTTGAAAAATACTGGGTTCTTGTTTTTTTGTGTGCCTGTGTGTGTGTGTGTGTGTGTGTGTGTGTGTGTGCGCGCGCGCGTATGAGTGTGTTTGGATTTTTTTTTTTCCTTTAACTGACAAGCCATGTTGAGTGGTCTTGGACCACTGCTTTTCCCCTATGTGAGTCAATACATAGTGCTGCTGTGTGTCTATATTTTTTTTCTGTGTGTATTTGCTAATTTTTATTAATTCTAGTTTTTCATTAAATAAATTTGACTTTCTTTTCTGTAATTCAGGTTTTCCCTCACTTTTTTTTGTACCTTTTAAAGTTAGTGTCTTTTTGATATGCATAATTGTTGATGGTAAAATTTATACATGTGTTCGATACATATTTACTTTTCCCCCATTAATCAGTTCATTAGAAATATTTTAAATTCAACTGTTTTGTGAAGATATGAGTTTCAGAAAGGAAAGATAATATCAGAAGAATTATCAGAAACTAGTTAAAGCAGGAAAGATAACATCAGAATTATCAGAAACTAGTTAAAGCAACTATAAAATGGTCTCCCTCTCTTCTCCAGTTGAGTCATACCTTCAAACTTATTCTTTGTAAGGTTAGGGAGTACTGATTTTTTTTTCTTTTTTTTAATACTGGGAAAAAAAAATCAGGCTCCCCCTTCCCCCTACATATATTGGACAAATCACATATGTTTAAAATTTGTTCATGTGTTTATTGGTTTCGCAAAAGAAGGCATCGTCTGACACAGTATTTGTAATTAAAAACAAATCATTTGTTTAAAAAGCAGTTTGCAAAAAAATGTTTTTGGTCTTTTATAATTCTCATTAAAAGAATATCTGGCAAATTAAAAACTCTTATGTGTCTGCTTTAGCTCTTAAGTTTGAAGATAAGCAAAAGAATGGGTTATGGCCTCTGTTTGGCCTACAGAGTCTTGTTTTCTTCCTTTCTCTAGCTTTCACTTTGATTCTCCTAACTGTTAGGAGGCCAATTAGTCAAAATACTGATCACTCCCCACCCCCAACCCCCCCACACCCCTTTAACAGCAAAAACATGAGTTAGTGTTTCACAGCCTAGGGGTTAGAGCCTGGCTCCTGCAGCCAGACTTCAGGGACCTACATGCCTGTGCTACCTTTACTCACTAATCAGCTGTGTGATGTTGCACTCCCGTTTACTAGTGTGTAAAATGGGGTTAATTATGGTAGCCACCATCAAGGGTTAAATGGGATGGATACAAGTTACCAAGGACAGTGTTCTGCACTTAATAAGCACCCAACAAATGTTAGATACTCTTTATTATACCTGTAACTAGCATGATATAGTTAACTGTTGCTAGTTACCCTGAAGCACCTAGAAAGATTCTGAAATTGTCCTCTGATTGACTAGAGATCATTTTATTTTGTACGGGTTTTATGAGTACCCTAAAGGTAGAAAAGTGAAGTGTCTCAGTCGTGTCCGACTCTTTGCGGCCCATGGACTATAGCCCACCAAGCTCCTCCGTCCATGGGATTCGCCAGGCAAGAATATTGGAGTGGGTTGCCATTTCCCGAAAGTCAGTTAAAAAATAATTTGGACGACTCCTCCCTCAACCCTTCACTCTACCACCAATTCTGGATGTAACAGTTTACTTCTGTTAACCATTTTCAGGAAGGAAGTTTTTTCCTACATTAGCATTATTTTTTGAACTGATTGTAATGTGTGCTTGTATAGCCGTTTTTGTTGTGAAAGGGAGCAGATCAACCACCAGTGTATATCCATCCAGTTCAGTTCAGTCGCTCAGTTGTGTCCAACTCTTTCAGTTCAGTTCAGTTCATTTCAATTGCTCAGTCATGTCTGACTCTTCGCGACCCCATGAATTGCAGCATGCCAGGCCTCCCGGTCCATCACCAACTCCCGGGGTTCACTCAGACTCACCTCCACTGAGTCAGTGATGCCATCCAGCCTCTGTCGTCCCCTTCTGACTGTGAAGAAGGCAGAGCGCCGAAGAATTAATGCTTTTGAACTGTGGTGTTGGAGAAGACTCTTGAGAGTCCCTTGGACTGCAAGGAGATCCAACCAGTCCATTCTGAAGGAGATCAACTCTGGGATTTCTTTGGAAGGAATGATGCTAAAGCTGAAACTCCAGTACTTTGGCCACCTCATGCGAAGAGTTGACTCATTGGAAAAGTCCAACTCTGCGACCCCATGAATCACAGCATGCCAGGCCTCCTCCGTCACCATCTCCCGGAGTTCACACAAACTCATGTCCATTGAGTTGGTGATGCCATCCAGCCATCTCATCCCCTGTTATCCCCTTCTCCTCCTGCAACCAATCCCTCCCAGCATCAGAGTCTTTTCCAATCAGTCAGCTCTTCGCAGAAGGTGGCCAAAGTACTGGAGTTTCAGCTTCAGAATCAGTCCTTCCAGTGAACACTCAGGACTGATCTCCTTTAGGATGGACTGGTTAGATCTCCTTGCAGTCCAAGGGACTTCTCCAACACCACAGTTCAAAAACATCAATTTTTTGGTGGTCAGCTTTCTTCACAATCCAACTCACATCCATACGTGACCACTGGAAAAAACAGCCTTGACTAGATGGACTTTTGTTGGCAAAGTAGTCTCTGCTTTTGAATATGCTATCTAGGTTGGTCATAACTTTCCTTCCAAGGAGTAAGCGTCTTTTAATTTCATGGCTGCAGTCACCATCTGCAGTGATTTTGGAGCCCCAAAAAACAAAGTCTGACACTGTTTCCACTGTTTCCCCATCTATTTCCCATGAAGTGATGGGACCAGATGCCATGATATTCTTTTTCTGAATGTTGAGCTTTAAGCTAACTTTTTCACTCTCCTCTTTTACCGTCATCAAGAGGCTTTTTAGTTCCTCTTCACTTTCTGCCATAAGGGTGGTGTCATCTGCATATCTGAGGTTATTGATATTTGTCCTGGCAGTGCTGATTCCAGCTTGTGCTTCTTACAGTCTAGCGTTTCTCATGATGTACTCTGCATATAAGTTAAGTAAGCAGGGTGACAATATACAGCCTTGACGGACTCCTTTTCCTATTTGGAACTAGTCTGTTCCATGTCCAGTTCTAACTGTTGCTTCCTGACCTGCAGATAGGTTTCTCAAGAGGCAGGTCAGGTGGTCTGGTATTCCCATCTCTTTCAGAATTTTCAGAATTTTCCAGTTTATTGTGATCCACACAGAAAAAGGCTTTGGCAGTCAACAAGACAGAAATAGGTGTTTTTCTGGAACTCTTGCTTTTTCAGTGATCTAGCAGATGTTGGCAATTTGATCTCTGGTTCCTTTGCCTTTCCTAAAACCAGCTTGAACATCTGGAAGTTCATGGTTCATGTATTGCTGAAGCCTGGGTTGGAGAATCTTGAGCATTACTTCACTAGCATGTGAGATGAGTGCAATTGTACGGTAGTTTGAGCACTCTTTGGCATTGCCTTTCTTTGGGATTGGAATGAAAACTGACCTTTTCCAGTCCCATGGCCTCTGCTGAGTTTTCCAAATTTGCTGGCATATTGAGTGCAGCACTTTCACAGCATCATCTTTCAGGATTTGGAATAGCTCAACTGGAACTCCATCACCTCCACTAGCTTTGTTCGTAGTGATGCTTTCTAAGGCCCACTTGACTTTACATTCCAGGATGTCTGGCTCTAGCTGAGTGATCACACCATCGTGATTATCTGGGTCATGAAGGTCCTTTTTGTACAAATCTCTGTATTCTTGCCATCTCTTCTGAATATCTTCTGCTTCTGTTAGATCCATACCATTTCTGTCCTTTATCGAACCTATCTTTGCATGAAAAGTTCCCTTGGTATCTCTAATTTTCTTGAAGAGATCTCTAATCTTTCCCATTCTGTTGTTTTCCTCTATTTCTTTGCATTGATCACTGAGGAAGGCTTTGTTATCTCTCCTTGCTATTCTTTGGAACTCTGCATTCAGATGCTTATATCTTTCCTTTTCTCCTTTGCCTTTCGCTTCTCTTCTTTTCACAGCTATTTGTAGGCCCTCCTCAGGCAGCCATTTTGCTTTTTTGCACTTCTTTTCCATGGGGATGGTCTTGATCCCTGTCTCCTGTACAATGTCACAAACCACAAACCTCCGTCCATAGTTCATCAGACATTCTATCATATCTAGTCCCTTCAATCTATTTCTCATTTCCACTGTATAATCGTAAGGGATTTGATTTAGGTCAAACCCAAATGGTTTGAATCTGATTTCAGTGCTTACCATCTGGTGATGTCCATGTGTAGAATCTCCTCTTGTGTTGTTGGAAGAGGGTGTTTGCTATGACCAGTGCGTTCTCTTGGCAAAACTCTATTAGCCTTTGCCCTGCTTCATTCCATATTCCAAGGCCAAATTTGCCTGTTACTCCAGGTGTTTCTTGACTTCCTACTTTTGTATTCCTGTCCCTTATAATGAAAAGGACATCTTTTTTGGGTGTTAGTTCTAAAAGGTTTTGTAGGTTTTCATAGAACCGTTCAACTTCAGCTTCTTCAGTGTTACTGGTTGGGGCATAGGCTTGGATTACCGTGTTACCGAATGGTTTGTGTTGGAAATGAACAGAGATCATTCTGTCGTTTTTCAGATTGCATCCAAGTACTGCATTTCAGACTCTTGTTGACCATGATGGCTACTCCATTTCTTCCAAGGGATTCAAGCCCACAGTAGTAGATATCCATCCAGGTAGATTCCTATTGGCATGAATGCTAGAAAAATGACTTTCCCTCCTCATTTAATATCTTTTGTGGCAGTATATCATTTTATATTTAAAATATTTTAAAATGTTTTTATTGTAAAAGCAGTATATGTTTAATATATAGACTTTGGTACACACAAGAGTCTATAGTTTTATCCATTCAGAGATGATTACAAACATTTTCATTTTCCTAGTTCTTTATGTGTATTTACACGTGTTTACACACATTTATTTTGAAATCATATAATTTGGGATCATGTAATTATGTAACTCTCTCACCCTCACACACATCACATGATCTCCTAAGCATTTCCTCACTTTAATAATTTCAGAAATACATAATTTTGGGTAACTTTTATGAAGATTGACTATAATTTTAGCCAGGTCCCCAGCATTGGATATTTGCTTTGTCCAGTTTGTCCGGGTATTTTTTTTTTTGGCTAATTCTAAATAGCCTGTGAACATTTCTAATATATTTTCCGGTTATATTCTTTGGGGTTCTTTTTTTTACATTTTTTTAAGGTCACGATACTGTTTCATTGCTTTCCGGAGAAGTTTCAGTGGAAACTTACAGTAGTAAAATGAAGGGTTTTGCATTTCATTATAACCTCATGTTTTGCCAATTTAAGCCTAAGATAAATTGCGTGTCTGCTGGTAATAAGGTTGATATTTTGGTATTTGTTAACTGTATTTCTTCTTAGTAGTCTTTATATTCTTGGCCTATAGGGATAATGAGATCTAGAGCTTTTAGTTCTTGGTTCATTTGAGATTTGATTTATGAGGTCTAACTCTTGTTCTTAAATCATCTATATTGTAATCAATATCCTACTTTTACTGATGCCCCTACTCCTGGAGTCTTGATGTTTTCTTTCAGGGGACTATATAGATTTAAGTCAAGTGAAGTGAAAGTCACCCAGTTGTGTCCGACTCATTGCGACCCCATGGACTATGTATAGTCCATGGAATTCTCTAGGCCAGAATACTGGAGTGGGTGGCCTTTCCTTTCTCCAGGGGATCTTCCCAACCCAGGGATTGAACCCAGGTCTCCTGTGTTGTATGTGGATTCTTTACCAGCTGAGCCACCAGGGAAGCCCAATAGNCCCATGGACTATGTATAGTCCATGGAATTCTCTAGGCCAGAATACTGGAGTGGGTGGCCTTTCCTTTCTCCAGGGGATCTTCCCAACCCAGGGATTGAACCCAGGTCTCCTGTGTTGTATGTGGATTCTTTACCAGCTGAGCCACCAGGGAAGCCCAATAGAGTTAAGGCAAGGTGGTATTCTTTATTTTATATTCTTAAATATTCTTGAATATGAATTTATCCTGTTGAATCATGGACTAGTTTAACATGTGAAGTTATCCTGTTGAATTGAATCATGGACTAGTTTAATATGTTAATGATTTGGGGGGAATTTTTTCTTCTGCTTTTTTTTTTTCCATCATATGTATGCCTAGGCCCACAATATGACAAACTTTAAACTTAAGCTAATGGCTATAAATGTTTNGCTCTGAGCCAGTGCTTTTCACCAGGTTCCTGCAGGGAAGAATGTCTCCACCTCCAATCCTGTTACATTAGTGGGGATACTTCTATCTTCTAGAAGTTGGCTGAACTTCTAGAAGAAGTTCCCCACTGATTGATGGCTCCCCACTCATTTTTGACCATTAAAATCTATTCCTTCACTTAGCTTACTGTTTTGAACTGAGAAACTAAAGAGTTTATGGTTAGTAAAGCACCTGCTCACTCCCTTTTAGTAGTACAGCTAGTGCTAACCACCAAGTCACTAGAAATGCAACAGTTCCGGGGCAATGTGAAGAAAAGAGAGCAACATGCCTTTTGAGTACAGAACATAAATACAGTTTAGGATATGACTTCCTGGTTAAATTTAAAAACCCAGAGAATTGAGAGCATTTTTAGTGATCTTAATTGGTGGGTCTATGACCTACTTTCACCATTACTTCATTAGAGCAGAGGTGTTCTCAGAATAAAGAACATTTCTTTTTTCCTCAGTTTGCTATCAAACCTGCCAAAACTTTAATGTAGACTGGTACTGCTACCTAAATGACTCAGACCTCTAAATGATCTCTCAAGTTTTACGCATTTTTCAGTGTTTTAATAAGTAGTTACCAGATAGGCTGGAGCCCCAAAGCCTCATATGTACAGAACTTTTTCAACATTTAGCAATTAAGCATGGTTAGTCTTTACTACAAACTTCCATTTTGTACTGCTTCTTTTCTATAAATTTTTCTATCAATCTATCAATTATAATAATCTAAGTTATCTATAGGAGGATAAGGGGTCTCACAGGAATTTCAAAAGGTGAGAACTGGGCTTCAAGTTTTAAAACAGCTACGGTCCAGGGCTGCCCTGGTGGTCTAGTGGTTAAGGATCAGCCTTCCAACGCAGGGGACACAGGTTTGATCCCTGGTCAGGGAACTGAAATTCCGCATGCCACATGGGGTGACTAAGCTTGCCGCCACAACCAGCAAGCCCAGGTACTCCCCACGCTCCACAGCAAGAGCAGCCCAGGCACCGCAGTGAAGGCTCGTGCAGCCAAGATAAAAGACACAGCCATCATCCTGCTTCACACACACGCTCTATACTTGACAGTTCACTAACTAGAACAGAGCCTCAAGTCTTCATCTAAACAGCTAACATTTCTGGTAACCAGACTGGTATTTTTTCCTGTCAGCAAGTTTTCCTTTTTAGTGGAAGGGAAAACCGTCAGTTTTTCCTTTATTTGATCAAAATGTTAAAATCTGAACTGCAGATATAAAAAATATCTATTTAAAACTAAGCCATTCATAGGAAGATGGCAAACCCCTATTAATTTAGATTTTAAAATACTATTAATAAAAATTTTAAACTAAAAAATTTAAAAACCATATAAACAGGCTTTTTTATACTTACTGGAAGAACAAGACCTCGCAGTGTGATTTCACCAGTCATGGCTACATCTGAACGCACCAGCCGCCCACTGAAAAGTGAGGCGAGACAGGTTGCTATGGTGACTCCAGCAGATGGTCCATCTTTTGTGACAGCTCCAGCTGGGAAGTGCAGATGGATGTCTGTGTTCTCAAGAAGATCAAAACTTCCAGAAGCTTTAAGAAAGGAAAAAAAGATTTTGATGTAGAAAAATTAAACTGGTTTTCTCTTTCTCTGAAAAAAGAATATCAAAGAGATAAAAATGAATGTTTGGGGTAAACACATCCTTCAAAATATTAGTGGGCAGTATAAGCGGGGGTGTGGAAGAACAGCTTCATTCTATTCCAAGTAGAAGGAAAATCAAAACATACTCTTGGAATCAGTTTCCAGCTCAGGTTCCAGTCAAACAGTCCTCAACTGGGAACTAGAATTTCCACTGCAGTTCAAAAGCAAAGGTCTGTGCTTTAAGGTGAAAGTGATCATTTAAACCGCTCCTTTATCTCTGTTTCAGAACTGTGGGATACCTCCTGGGTCATGACCCCAAGGCTCTTCTTTGCCCACAGCTTTAAGCACAGCTCCCGCCCCTGCCCCCACCCTGGGGCAGGCCACTCACCATTGGTCAGATGGTATTTCTTGGCATTGCTGCGGAGCCAGCTAATAGCGAGGTGGGCGGACTCCTTCATGACGTTCCCCAGTTGGCCGGTCAGAGTTAACTGGCCTTCGCCATCCATCCGACTTGCCTCCACAAACATGATTTCCCCGCCTAAGGGAGTCCAAGCCAAACCGATGGCCACTCCTGGTTGACTCAAACGCTCAGACACCTTGGGAGAAGGAGGGAAAATGAACCAAGCAGGAAAGTCAACAAGAGCGAAGTGCTTTCCAGGCTGACCTAGTCACAAAAGCAGGCTCCCCCTCAGAGGACCTGAAGCGTACGCTGCACTCAAAGAACTCATCACTGTGCTCAATTTGGAGTCACACAGGCTTTCTGCCAAATCAGGAGGTTTGGCATTTATCATAGAGTTTTCCCTTAAAGTATGTATGAATGACTTCGATGCTTAAGCACCACATGCCCTAATTTTCAAGGAACAAACACAATCGTTTTATTTACCTCAGTATTTGTATTAGGCTGCATATTTAAAAACACTCTAGTGCCAAACTTCATTTCAGGCAATCATGAAATTGCTACCCTCTTTTTAAACATGCTGTTGAGAAAAATGTTCGCTCTAGAGGCCAAGGGTGAAGGTATTTATTAAAACCTCTGGATTGCACTTCTCCGCCACTCATCTTTACTTTTTCCTTATTGCTGCAGAGACGCTGTAAAGTGCTGGGTCCCCTGCAGGTGCTCAGAGGCCCACCATGCTGCCTCACTGCCTTTTTTTTTTTTTTTATTCTCAGAAGTTGTCCATATAAATCTGAAAAAACCCAAGACACAGCAATCTATATTAGATCAACAAATCCGCTTAGTCCCTCACTAGTGTTGAGAATAAGCTCTCACTGCCATCTCAAACCGATCGTGTCACTCACCAGAGATTACGAGCCAGACAGGCTAACACATCCAAGTTATGAAAACATATAAAAAGCAACAGTTGAGAAACAATCATGTTAACTTTTATTGCACACGCTGAGCCTTCAAATTTCTTTTCCTATAGAAGCTATGCGTGTTAGAGGAACTGGGCACAATATATCAACCCAGCACTAAGGCAAGGATGAGATTTTTCCACTGAGAGGTAGCCTCTCTCAGATGCAGCAGTCTATAGGATGAGTTTCTGGTTAAAGAGCTGGTTGGAGGATGCTCCCTCCTATTCCAAGGGGCTTTGATGCTGAAAATCCTGATTTTAAATGGATGTGTGAAATCCTTTGAAGCTGTCGGGCAGGCACTTATTTTTAATAGTGAACCTAAAAGCCTATTTTAAAAGTTGGTTTTATATTTAAAATTTTAATTTCATTTTTAATGGTAAGTTAGACACTGGGAAGGCCAGGTTGCAGTGACGGCTGAGTTGACGCTGTGCACCGTGGATCTCACCTTCGCATCTGCCCTGTTCTGTATCTATTCAAGGAGGAAGATGCAGAAGAACAACGTGCAGAAGATCAGTACTATTTAAGGAAAACAAACAACGGTTTCTAACAGTGTTCACAAGGCTCGTTCATGCTAATATAAAAGCGATTCTCTGCACCTGAATGACACCTAGTGGGTGGGAACTTGCCAGGGGTTCCTGTTTTTACTTCACGGCTCTTTTCTAGGGTTGAGTGACCCTAACCAGCCCTAAACAATTATCCTCAACATACTTAATCCTGTGCTAATTTAACAGAAAAACCATACTGCACAACTGTTAGCTATAAAAAGAACAGTCCCCCCCTTTTTAAAATAGCTAAATCCTCAAAACTCATTCTGTCAGAATAATGTGCCCAAAGAATCAAGAGTAAGATTCATGCCGGTTATCACATTGCTTCGAGAAGCCCAGCCAGTTTCCCACACGCGCCATTTACTGGAGAGTCGCGCTGCTCTGGGTAGAAGTAACTGGTACATAGCTCACTGAAAGGCAGGAGAATAGGTAAGGACACGTGGCCTAAACAAAACCAAGGTAAGGACACGTGGCCTAAACAAAACCATGCAGGCTCAGAGTCACTTTACTCTAGCTTGATGGCAAGTGTTCCAGCAGTAACCTGAAAATGGGACTAGTGACAGATCTGTGTAACTCAACCACATACAGGGGTCGGGGAACTGAGGGCAGGAAGTGCTTTCAAACCGAGAATCTCGTGATCAGGCTAATAACAGTCATTTAAGACAGTCAGGAATCCAGGGCCTCCCTGGTGGTCCAGTGGTTAAGAATCAGCCCTCCAACGCAGGGGACACAGGTTCGATCCCTGGTGGGGAACTAAGACCCCACGTGCCGCAGCGCCAATGGGCCCTCGAGCCTAAACTGGAGAGAAGCCCACCCACCACAATGAAGAGTGTAGCAATTAAGACCCCATGAAGCCCAAACCATATATATATATAGTGTTACACATTGAAAAAAAGAATCTGTAACTCAAGAACTTGGCCTCATACTCTTCAAAGTCATTTGTTCTGAAACAGACAATTCTCTAACTACCAAGCATCCATTTTCTATGTATTTTTCCCTCAGAAATAGTGAGTACAAGTAAATATGAATTTAAAAGATGAGAAATATGCTCTTTCTTGCTCCTAAATGCAGTTTCCCAGCCATCTTAAACTGTGTAAGAACAATTTGTATTTTATAGAATTCGCTAATGAGATTCAAGACAATAATTTCAAAACTCTATCTATTGCTGCTTTGCTACCAGTTTCTAACTCCATTACTGGTTTGTGGAATCATCAATTATATTAGGTAAGACAGGCCTCAGCTTGATGCTTAGAACATTTTTCCCTCTAAATGTCAAACTGGAAAATGAATATCTCAAGTTCATTTGTCATTCACTTTCCCTTCAAACTGGTGCTTCAGTTTCCTTTATCTGTTAACTAAAGCTTGTTCAAAACAACGGTCAGTTTCTTCTGTAACAATTCTATGAATCATGTAAATATGCAAACTGAGGAAATGTTTGAAATATTTAATACAGTTAATGATAGGATATGTCTTATAAAGTATGGTTGCATTCCTAACACTTCGGTGATAGCAGTGCTTAAGGAGCATTTGAGCATCTAATCACTGCCAATTTCACTGTTCTTTCCTCTTGATTAACTCAATAGTGATATTTATTGATATTTGACTAAAATAGTAAATACATGCAACTCTTTGTGACCCTTCCAAGCCTAGACCAACACCTGCCGTTTTAACACCTGGTTAGTTACTACTGTGGCCACTGGAGGGATGAAGTTTTTCCTTCACCCATCGGGGCTTTACTAGCATCTGGCTCCAGGCTCCATCACAGATCACAGGGATAGCAAACCAAAACCTCAGGGCTGCAACAGACTACCTGCCTAACCACAAAGAATAAGGGGCCACTAATCCCCCAACACATTGGAGAAGGCAATGGCACCCCACTCCAGTACTCTTTGCCTGGAAAAATCCCATGGATGGAGAAGTATGGTGGGCTACAGTCCATGGGGTCACAAAGAGTCGGACACGACTGAGCGACTTCACTTCACTTCACTTCAATCCCCCAGCATGGGGAGGCAACAAGAGGATCTAGCCAGCGCTTGTCTACAGAGAGCCCTGCAGGGGCGAGGGCCCGAGTGTGGGGAGCTGGGACAGGTGTCTGCTGGGCAGAAAAAGGCCAGGATGCCTTTTCACAGCAGAGGCCAGCATGTGCCAAGGACTCAAGACAGGATATCGTGGGCCTTCTCTCCGAAGACAAGCACGGCGCCTCACTGAACGCAAAACCTGTGCTGTCAGACGGCTGTGGCGTGAGTGCAGGTCTGCCCCGTGGTGATGGTCACACCACACGAGGGTTTCTTTTACAGCTCATACGGCAGACTTCATGCTCCTGCCAGGGCTGTCAGCACAGCAGCCCTCCATCTGCCAACTTCTGTAGAGCCTTTGGAGGAATATCTGATTTTTCTAGTTGTAAATGTGTTTCGGCAGCGTTTCGCTCGCAGGGGCCCTGGGGTCAGCCTCTGGAAACAGTGTGACACAGCCCTGTCTGGCCCGACACCAGTGCTGCCGAGAGCCAGCCACTTTCAGATGCTTCCAGTAAGGAAGGCCTTTCCTTGGCACAACTGACTGGTGGGGGGCCAGGCGAGGGCAGCGTCGGAGCAGTCCTAACGGGGGTGGGGGCACAGCAGGTCTGAATCAGAGGCATGGAGGAGGAACTTGCTACCATGACTCCTTGGGCATTTCCCCAGTGTTTACACAACCGTGGTTATATCCTAGCAGCTGGCTGGGTCTGTCTGCAAGGGGAACACGTGGATGGAATCTCCTGGAATTCACCTGCGTTCTGTTCAGGATGCTTTTTAAAATCTCCATGTCTAGTCGCTTCTTCTCCTTATTACTGTTTTTTCTAAGGGTAGTGACATCTGGTTAAGGACTTTTCATATACCATGGAGGCTTTCATACTCATTATGAATGGAGTCACAAATACTCAGATGACAGATTGTCAGGATTAGCAGACTGGACCAAACAGACTCGTGGCTTGGATGATGGCTTTTCTGAGGCTGAAAATCAAATGCATCCTGGAAACTCTAGAATTTATGTGTTCTTCTGACTGAGTCACCATATTTGCAATCTGTGGGATTAAGACAGCGATCCCCAGAGGTACGTAGGAACTCTTCATATGTTGGTTTATTTATTTTTTTTCGGGAGGGGAGTATGAACTGCAGGATTGTGTAATACTTATATAATGTATCTAATTTGTATGTATATCAATATGGAGATATACACATATATGTATATGTGTGTTTGTATCTAATCATGTGGAGGCTTCTCTTGGCTTCACTAGGGTGATAATGAAAGTAAGAGTCTCATCTCACCCCAAAGAGGTTCACATAATCAATAAAAGTAACCATAACCAAGTTTACCATTATTAATAGCAACCTCATAACTGACTAGCTCAGTAAGATTCAACAGCTGGGCCCCTCCTAAATCCTCCATATCTGGATCCAGGCCTGCCCTGAGGAGGTGATCTGAGAAGCAGTCAGGGAGAAGGACGCCTAGACTTCCTTGGGCGCCCGCACCTGCTTCACTCTTTCCCATTTTTAAAAACTCATAACACAAGGAGATCTTTTATTTTTTGTTTTTTTAAGTGGATTTAGCTGATCTTGTTATTGTATATGTAAAAGTGACTAATGATACTGTTCCTAAATTTGAAATCTAGACGAAGTTTCTCATTTGTTCAGAAACTCCTTTTTCAACCTGCTGAGAGAATTCTAAAGGAATGTAACACAAGCAGAAGTGTGCCTTCCTCACTGTTACTTTGCTAGGTCAGTAATGTTTTTCGGTACTGACATATTTTTGCACTCATCTTCAATAAAAAGTAAAGCACAGTAGCCATGAAATTAAAAGATGCTTGCTCCTTGGAAGAAAAGTTATGACCAACCTAGATAGCATATTGAAAAGCAGAGACATTACTTTGCCAACAAAGGTCCGTCTAGTCAAAGCTATGGTTTTTCCAGTAGTCATGTATGGACGTGAGAGTTGGACTATAAAGAAAACTGTCAAAGAATTGACAGTGTCAAAGAATTGATGCTTTTGAACTGTGTTGTTGGAGAAGACTCTTGAGAGTCCCTTGGACTGCAGGGAGATCAAACCAGTCCATCCTAAAGGAAATCAGTCCTGAATATTCATTGGAAGGACTGATGCTGAAGCTGAAACTCCAATACTTTGGCCACCTGATGTGCAGAACTGACTCACTGGAAAGGACCCTGATGCTAGGAAAGATTGAAGGCAGGAGGAGAAGGGGATGACAGAGGATGAGATGGTTGGATGGCATCACCGACTCAATGGACATGAGTTTGAGTAAACTCCAGGAGTTGGTGATGAACAGGGAGGTCTGGTGTGCTGCAGTCCATGGGGTCGCAAAGAGTCGGACATGACTGAGCAACTGAACTGAATTGAACTGAAAGCACAGTAAGGGATGGTCATGTTATTAAAGCAAATAATAATGAGGCTTATAATAAAAGTCACAGGGACTTTTACTTTTGTGACTAGACATGTGTTTTTAGGGTACATGGTGACTGCACGAACTAGTATTTGTTCATTTTTTTAAAGCAGGTAATAGGCACGATGGTGGGCTTCCCAGATGGTACCGCAGTAAAGAGTCTGCCTGCCAATGCAGGAGATGCAGGAGACTCGGGTTCAATCCCTGGGTTGGGAAGATCCCCTGGAAAAGGCAATGGCAACCCACTGCAGTATTCTTGCCTGGAGAATCCCATGGACAGAGGAGCCTGGTGTGCTGCAGTCCATGGGGTCACGAACAGTCGGACACGACAGCACAAATGCGTCCACACAGGCACTGTGGTGGGTACTTTATATACATAATTCACCAACTTCTAAAAACGCACTCCCTTGCATCAGATGGCGCCAGCACAGTCCAGGGGGAGGAGTTCATCCCTGTGAGTGACAGGCCTCTTCCTCCTCCTGCCAAGTCCTGTGGATGGTGGCTGGATTTCCCATCTTCATACTCTGCCCACTTCCTTCCATATTCAAAACCACTCTTCTGCCTCCTGGCCACCGAGTCCCGCCATCATCCTGGGCGTCTTCAGCAAGCACCCGAGACTCATGCAACCTGGTTTCTTTGTCTCTAAACACCCCCTTCACCGCCAGACATACTCCTCAACCTATCCCAGCCACACTTATCCTGGTTCTGACCGCCAACAGAAGCCACACAGCCTCTGAAATCTGAATTCCACCACTCTCTTCCCTGACCACTCACTTTCTTGTCTTTCCAGCTCACTTGTATTCAAGACCACCAACTCTACTATCCTCATGTTATACACCAGCCCCCTCCCAGCTTCACCGCTCTCCTTGGGCACTGAGACGCCTCTGCTCCAGTGTTATCGTCTCTTCCTTGGCCCTTTCTCCATCATCCGTCGCACAAGGGATCTTCATCACAGAAACTTCCTCCCATAGAACTCTGCCAGAGACTCTGCTCCCGGGTACCACCTCTCTCTCCAGCAAACTCAGTCCAATTCTGTGGGATTATTCTGATTAGCAAACAGGCTGCCACGTGTAGCCCCCTCCCTCTGACCTCCACTGTCCCTTCCAGCCACCTCACTTGTGTACGGTCCCTCAAACTGCAGAAGGAGTTCCCGGCAACCTCCTGCTCCGCACGGTCCAGAGCCTCTTCACACACTCATCCCTCCCTGTGAAACTGCTCTGTCAAGGTCGCCCACACCCTCCACGCTGTCAGATCCAGGACACAGGCAGCAGACACCCGCACGCTCCCCCTCCTGAGAGAGTTTCCTCCTCAGTTTTCATGGCGGCGCCGTATCCTCGTCCTGCTCTTACCTGATGGCCTGCTCCTTCTGTTTCTCTCTGCTGTGAAGGCTCCTCTTCTCCTACGTGACCCTAACTGTTCAGGGCCTGTTCCCAGGCTCCCTGCTCTTCACGCCGTATCCTTTTTCCCAGGACTTTAAAACTCCTCTATTTTCTAACAACTCTATAATTTATACCTCCCAGTCCAAAACAGAGCACCACAGTTGGTAAGAATAGAAGTGAAACTCTGAGGTGGATCAGGTANTTCTCCTACATGACCCTAACTGTTCAGGGCCTGTTCCCAGGCTCCCTGCTCTTCACGCCGTATCCTTTTTCCCAGGACTTTAAAACTCCTCTATTTTCTAACAACTCTATAATTTATACCTCCCAGTCCAAAACAGAGCACCACAGTTGGTAAGAATAGAAGTGAAACTCTGAGGTGGATCAGGTAAGCCTTTATGCTACAAGCAATTCTTTGCAGCAGAGAGGAAAGGGCAGGAATCAACTGGGCTGCAGGGTGTTGCAGGCGAGTGGAAAGAATGCTGGATTTGACTTGGCTGACTGGCTTCACTAACTGCACCTTCTGTGACTTCGCATGATTCATTTAAGGTTTTTCCTGTGTGTAAAATGGATGACCCTGAGCACAAAGAAAGCCCTTGTGGATAACAAAGAATGTTCCATAAATCTTTATTTCATAGATGCAAACCTTGAGGCAGAGGGTGCTGATCATCAGACCACTAGAGGTAGAGAAAGAACCCCCTGCACCAGCGGATCCTCTCAGCTATGGGAAAGATGAACAAACTGTCCCAAACTCCCAGACACCAGGCCTTCTATTCTAAGATGCTATTTATAGATGGGACAATGGCTACAGGGTTCATGTTGGGAAAAGTGTTCATATGTAATAGCTCAGATGCTACAAGAAAAATAAAACCATTTTTGTAATGATATCAAACAGAGCTGTTAAGCAGTGTTTATAAAATTTCTCTTTTCTGTCCTTTGGCTCTTTCTCCGCTAAAGCTCCAAGAATGTCAGCAATGTTTCCAAACCTAACAGGAGCAAATGTGGCTGGGAGAGAAGGGTCTATGCAACAGAAACAAGGAGCCATCTTTTGTTTTTATTAACTGCTCTGGTGTAGATTCCCAAAGGATGACTGACACAGACTGTTCTGAAAGCCAAGAACAAAAAGCCTGCTGGATATGCGGGAGCAAAACCTGTCTCCACCGTCACTCACAACATTACTGGATTTACTCGGAGCAGGAAACAGCTTTCTCAACCAAGGTAAGTTTTGCTCCACTTCTTTCAACACCTCAAAATTTAAATCCACAGTATCTTAAGAATTCAAATAAGCAAAATGATGTTTCTGATTCTACTGTTCAGGACCACATTTACTGTCAAGAGTAAATGTGCTCTTGTAGCTGATTGCTTTGGGAACTATTTCCCCTCAGTTTTAAGATCTGAGGAAAACTGTATTTACTGGTAGTGGTTTCAAATGCTGGATGGGAGACTGTCTTCTGCCTAACTTAGCGCAGATATACAGAAAAGGTGATGGGAAAGCTTAGAAAGATGCCAGTAAGTTCAGTAGTACATACATTATTTTTCTAGTAACTGCTTCATGAAAGCTTATATAAGCATCCTGTGAAATACATCACCATACCTCAGTAATCACAGCTTCAAATACCTATTTCCACCCAGCTGCCTTGCCTCAGTCCTGTTCCCAAGCCTCTATGGCTTGGCGTCCCGCTATGAGGGATGGTTAGGGGAGCGAGACTTGCACGTGGGTTCAGCCTGAAAGGAGCTAGCAATAACGATGGGAGAATAGACCCTGAAAGATGTTGCCTGGTCTGCACCAGAGCAGCCTGAAGCTGAAGCCAGGCTCCTGCCCTTAGGTGCTATGTGCTAGGCTGTTTCCCTCCCGCCTTCTGCCAAGCCTTTGATAGCACAGAGGAAGAATCCTTAATTAAAGCACATAAACAGGAATATAGAATTTCTGAGGAGGAAAGTCACAGACACTGTTCTTAAAATGGAACTGAATGAAAAGAATAAGATCAGACTGCGTTTCTAAAAGAGCACCCAGGCAGGGTCTCTGGGGCTCTGCAAAAGCCGTATGTATCATCACGCTGTGTTGTGCTAAGTCGCTTCAGTCATGTCTGACTCTTTGCAACCTCAAGGACAGAAGCCCGCCAGGCTCCTCTGTCCCTGGGATTCTCCAGGCAAGAATACTGGAGTGGGTTGCCATGCCCTCCTCCAGGGTATCTTCCTGACCCAGGGATGGAACCTCTATCTCTTAGGTCTCCTGCACTGGCAGGCAAGTTCTTTACCACTAGTGCCACCTGGGCAGCCCTATGATCACATTAAGTACCAACATTTAATACTAGAGAGAAAACAACTTTTCAATCTGAAGACGAAATTCAGCCTCACCAAACAGCCAAACATATTTCTCCCCCAATCTATTAGGCAACCAACAGAATTAACAACAAAGAAACGAGAATGCTCACCTCCATTTCATACATAGGGGGCCCGAGGATGTCTTTCAGAGCATGGAAGTCAATCAAAATTGGCATTTCAGGTGGGAGGGCCAAGTCGGTCGTGTCACTGACAGGGTCCGATTTTCCATCTTCTAAGATGTGTTCTTTGCAACCTAAGGGAGAAAATTTTACTCAAGAACACCCAGAGATGTGCAGGATGAAAATTCATTATCCGTAAACATCAAACAGAAGCTCAGTGGATTTCTAGTAGTTCAGTCACCTTTATACATGTATTAAGGCACAAAAGTTCACCTTGTGTATCTGTGGAACACAACAGAAAATTAGTCTTTCAAGAGCCCCTGAGGATGACACAGAGCGTTGCTCTGTTCAGTTACTTTTACTTGTTTGTCCTCATCTCCCCCTGTTAAAGAGTAAGCCCCAGAAGAGCAGCAACCTTGACTGTCTTCTTTTTAACCGTTATATTAGGCTAAGAGCAATGCCTGGTACCACTCAACTGCTGGCCTTTAGAGGCCACTCAAGGGTCAGATGCACAGATCAACGTGTACAATTCTGTGTGAAATCAACACAATTTAAACTGGTCAAGTCCCTCTGCAGAGGATTTCCATCAGCTTTCCCATTTCTATCAGGCAACGAGAACTTGGAAATGACAGAACCCACAGAAGCAATGCCTCTTGCGTAAACATACAGCTCAGCTCCAAGGTTATTATTTTCCAATAAAAACAAATATAATTGTCAGTGCCTGGTAAGAGACCATGAAGCCTGGCTTGAAACTCCTATAATAATGGACCATTTCCTTTACCTGCCTAAGAGCCTTGGTTGCTGACATCTTGTCAAAGGACTGACTCATTGTGGTTGGGATTAGACATCCCGCGAACAGGAGCCAGCTGCCCTAGCAGACCTTTTCTATTGGTCTTTGTAATTTCAGTCTGAGTAAAGAAGAATGTTACTTACGTCTATAGCCAGAAACCGAAAATGAGATGAGGTTTAAAAATGCAGGAAATATCTGGCCCTATTCAGCTCCATTCCCTGCTTTTCTTTTCCTTTAGTTCTGTCATAATTCTAGCTCTTGTTCTATCTCACAAAGTGTTTTAAAAATATTTTTCTTTTATTACTTCCTTTACATACACCCTTCTTTCTGGAGATGATTACTGTATATATTAACATACAATACATGATAATTATAAAGTCACCTAAACCTTGTATATTCATATGTATTTATTCTAGTTTTGCTATGATCCTTCTATTCTGATACCTCATGAATTTAAAAGTATTATTTTCTACNAAAATATTTTTCTTTTATTACTTCCTTTACATACACCCTTCTTTCTGGAGATGATTACTGTATATATTAACATACAATACATGATAATTATAAAGTCACCTAAACCTTGTATATTCATATGTATTTATTCTAGTTTTGCTATGATCCTTCTATTCTGATACCTCATGAATTTAAAAGTATTATTTCCTACTATTTTCTTTTCAAAAGTGATTACTGAATATGTTTAATAATATTAGACCTTAACTTTGGACTCCAATGATAACTGGACACATCCTGGAGTGTCCTCAAGAGATCCTCGTGTCTTGCAGCCTTGTTGTAATGTCAGGGCGAAGGCCTCTGTTGGCTTACTCTCCTGCTGGACCCTACAGGGCTCCTCTTCAAGACTGAATCATGAGTGGAAATTGCCAACAGCTCAGACTTTTTCCTACTTGCTGGCTACTTGACTTTATACAAAGAATGAAAGAGAAAGCTCTGTAGACTGCAAAGTGCAATGCACACTGTACCCCCAGTGTGGGTGTTAGCTTACAGACAACCTCACAGTCCTACTTCTGCACTGTCAATTGATCTTTGGCTCAGTCCGATTCTGAGAAGTCTTCCCTGATCTTTCCAACTTCTTACAGTGCTTACTTATCTGTTTCACAAAATCGAGCAGCTCCTGGGTTACTCGGTGGCACGTGGGAGATTTTCTGCCTGCTGCTCTGTCTGCAGCAACGTCAATGATCGAGGGTGGGAAGGCACTTAAATCAACAGTTTAGCTACACACAGATCTCAGAGCGGAGCAGAAAGCAGGTGTCATTGCTTACTTAAAATTAATGCACAGGAAAAAAGCACTGTCTAAGGTTACCTACACTAAAAATGAAGGGCTCTGAAACTCTAGCTGATGCCTAGAAGAGGCTGCAAGTTTCTTTAACCTGTTGTGTTTTGTGTCGGGCTTTCCTGAGATCTGATTACAGTTGCCTGTCTGGAATTCACCATCACAGGAGGAAGGAAAACTGGATGGGTGAGAGCCAATCCACACTTATGTAATCAATGCTTTGGGACATCCCATCGCTTTCCAAGTGGAGTAGTGAATTCAGTGCTTTGAGCACAGAGGGGGTGGGGGTGGGGAGAGCTACTTCTAATGCGACTAGACCTTACAATGCAAAGGATGGCCATTCACTCCAGGCTCTAGGCACAGCAGCTGGGTAATGACAAAGCGATAAACTTAGAATTAATCTGTGCTTTGAAATATTCCATCATGCAACACAAGCCTAGAGAACTAAAGCTTCACGTCAAGGAAATGGTGCCAGCTAATCAGGAAAGACAGGCTGGCACTGGATTTCAAGAGCCATCTGCCACACCTTTGTTGTTGTTTGGTTGCCGGGTCATGCCCGACTCTTTTGTGACCCCATGGACTCTTGCCCACCAGGCTCCTCTCTGTCCGTGGGATTTTCCAGGCAAGAGTATTGGAGTGGGTTGCCATTTCCTCCTCCTTCAGATTCCTCCTCAGGAATCTTCCCAACCCAGGGATTGAACCGGTGTCTCCTGCATTGGTAGGTGGACTCTTTACCACTGAGCCACCAAGGAAGCCCCTACTGTACCTTGGGTAACACAAAGCGAGTAAGGAAATGGATTTTCACAGAGTGTACACTTTGATTCCTCATTAAACGTCATCTCACCAACATGCCATTCCAGGAATCAGGCCCAGGTTAGAGCTGAACCCTGAGTCCTCAAATAAGCTTTCAGTACTCAACTCAAATGCCCTGTTCTCCCTTGTCAGAAGGGATCAGCACCAGGAGAAGACAGTGGCAGCATCCCTGGGACTCGTAATTGGCCTTGCTCCAGATCACAACATTCATGCCAGATGGACTTTCTAAGGCACAGCAAACAACAACAGAACAGGACCCTGTCCCACAGAGCCTTCCTGCCGGGACTGCACAGTTAACTGTCTTCTCTGCCCTTATCCTGGGGTAAAACAGTGGTTCTTAACAAATGGGTAGCAGTCACATGAAAAAATGATTATTTCACCAAGAAGCTTTTAAAAAAAATAATATTTATTTTTATTTATTTATTTGGCTGCACTGGGTCTTAGTTGCAGTGAGGCATGTGGGATCTAGTTCCCTGACCAGGGATTGAACCCAGGTCCCTGGCACTGGGGTCTTGGCCATTGGACCCCAGGGAAGCCCAAGAAGTTTAAATTATAAAATTTACATTTTATACTGCTTATGGAAATATAAGTTGATTCAATCTTTCTGGAAAGCCATTTGTCAATATATTGAAAGTTTCCTAAATATTCATAATCTCACACCCAGTGATTCTATTTCTCAGGAACCTATCTTTAACTTTAAACAAATGCTTAGATAACAAATCTACTCACTGTAGCACTATTTTTAACAGCAAAAATTAGATCCAATATAAAGACGCAACATTAGAAGCATGATTAAGTAAACTGTGGTACACCTATGGATCTAATAAAATACTATACAGTCACTAAAACTGCTTTCTAAGTGTTCTTTAATAATTTTTTTCCCTAAGTGTTTTTAAGTGATGCAAGGAAAGCCTTTTGAACAACATCAAATGGAGGAAAGAGAGGACTAAAATTTCTCATGCCGTGAATCTTACTATATAAATGTATATAAGAATGAAGTTATAGAATACAAAATGTTAATACAAGTTGTTCTCTGAGTTATGAGGTTAAGATTACATGATGAGACAGTCAATAAATAAAAGTCTCCAATCTTGGCTCTGGCTTCCTAGCTGGCCTTGAAAAAAGCTACTTTACCTCTCCCTATCTGGTTTTCCAATCAGTAAAACCGTAACAATTATACTAACCCTTAGAGAGTTGCTGGGAGAATTTGCTAATGCTAAAAGCTTTACTATTCACAAATGAAAAACTGAATTATATAGAGCAGTATTTAACACAGACTTCTAAGACCCACATGTCTTACTCCATAGCCCATTTCACTGGAAGAAAACAAAATGCTTTCTGCACCCCAACCCCACCCAGGGCCCCACAGACAGGGCTTTGACCACACATGACCGTAGGGGATGACATAAATTATTTTTTCTATTCTATTTAAGAAAACAGAAAAAGATACCAAGACTCAAGACTCTGCCTCATGTTTCCCATCAGTATTATCACCCCGTCCTGAGTCTAATTCAGGACATAGCCAGGGTGGTCAGGGCATAACCAAGGGGCTGAATGGCATGAAGGTAGCAGATAAGCAGACAGCACCAGAGGCTGAACCTGCAAGGTACCTGCTCTGCTGGCGCAGCTAATGTGGGCCTTGGTACAGCAAGGGTGAAACCCGATGTCACCAGAGCTACTACCAAAGGATATTCTATAGCTGAGAGCTCCTGGGGCACGAGGGCTGGAGGCGGGGATGTCCGCCTTCCAAAGCAGCTGTCACCAGGACACGATCACGTGATATTTCCCAACCACTTTTCCCATCAGAGGAACATGATTTACATAAACAAGCCCTAGCGCCAAAGAGTCACTGTGGGAAGGAGGGACAAAGGAAGGTCTTAAGAGAGGAGGAGGACAGGAGGAAGAACAGAGGGGTGTAAAACCTCAGCAAAGTCCAGCAGCTTCCTTGTTTGTTTAAAAAAAGGTTTCTTGCAGCAAATGGTGTCTCTGACCAAGTGATCCAACCAAGGGAAAGTAGCAGAGGCCAGGAACAGGTACCAAACACCAACCGCTACTCCCCAGAACGTGGCAGAAAGAAAAATCCGCCCTACCACACACAGCCCCAGGTTATCTACAATCATCTTTACTCAAGACAGAACCTTGCAGGTATCACGTATTATTCTCTATATTCTGCTTAACTTGAAGCATATGCTACACTCTCTAGCCCACTCTCATGCGTTCAAAAGCTACATTTTGTGGAATAGACATAAAATGAACCCCCTTCTTCTAGATTATGAAAGAAGAAGTATTCATTTTCATGAATAACAGGTTTTTTTTAAACTCCTTTGGGGTAGGGATGGAGGAGAGGATGGGGTGTACAATACTGTTGACTGCAACCAGCAATCGAGTAACAGGGGTGACTCAGATACAGAGGCTTGATTCTCCAAAGGAACAAATGCTACCTGTTCCTGTCATACTAATACGAAGTCCCCAAGGACGTCCAGAGCTCATTCTGAGGCTTAGCAGAATTCAGGAAGTGTCAGGAAATTCAAGCACAGAATGGAACCATGATCCATTAAAATTTAAGAACTAGGCAGAAAGTAAAAAGTCTGATCCAATCCTTCATTTTATACTCCAGGAAAGTGATGGAAGATTGAGCAAATCTCCTGACGTCCACAGTAAATCACAGACAGCCTCGGGATTCTGGATGTCCAGTCAAGGGCACGTTTTATTCTACCTGAAGTCCGGTTTAGGAAAGCTGCCTGTAGCTCAGGAGTTCCCTGACAAGCAGCCTGGTGGCAAATTTAGAGGTTATTTTTTCCTGACTGAAAACAATCAACTCATCTGCCATCACATACAGATTCCCTTCTGAGACTGTTGTCAGAAAAAACCGTGAAAGACTTAGATAAGAGCAAAACACAGATTACTGGGCGAGCTGTCCAGTGTGTCCTTCCAGGCTGTACCTTGGTGCCTTTCAGCTATTTTCCTGTAAGCTGTAGGAAACTAACAATAACAGAGATGATTCCTGTCCACAGAAATGAAAAAGTATTTTGTCCTCTCCCTTTCCTAAGAAGCTGGTTTTGCAAATTAATTTCAGCATTCCTGATCACCTATATAGATGTCTATGTTTTGAATTCTCCATGGAACCAGATCTTACTAAGATCGATCTTACTGGTTCTCTCATTAATAAATGAGTTCATTTAAATCTTTAACACGTGTTCATTTTATATCTGTATAACAGTGATGATTTTGCCATTAAAAATTATTATCCTTTAATACTGAACAAAAACAAATCTTTCTAAAAAGTGATCAATTCCCACAGGAGTCAACCCTTACTTAAGCTGAAATGTTTAGATTTTTAAATTTTAGGGCCTCAGACAGATAAACAAAATTGCTTTAGATACAAAAACATTAACTTCCATTTTCAGTATTCCTGATTTTGGGTAGATCCTCAGAAACACCCAGGAGAGGCACAACTGATCCTCTTTATTTCCAAGAGGCCTTGGAGTCAGACAGCTTGGATTTGTGGTCCATTTCTTACAAGTTGGTATGATTTGGGGAAATTTCCTTTTTCTGGGGGGTAGCTCTCTTTACATGTAACATACTGTTGATCATTTTAGCCCCTTGAAGTGTACAATTTGGTGGAATTAAATGCATTCACAGTGTTGTTGCAACCTTCACCACTATCTATACCTGAAACTTTATCATCTGCATATAGACTCTGAGCCCATTAAATTGTAACTTCCCGTTCTTTCACTCCTGCATCCAACTGGCAACCTCTATTCTACTTTTCTGTCTCACTGAATTTGCCTATCCAAGCAACTGCATATTAAGTGGACTTCTATAATATTCGTCCTTCAGGGTCTGGTTTGTTTTACTTAAGCATAATATTTTCAAAGTCCAGTCATGCTGTGGAATATATATCAAAAATTTCCTTTTCATGGCTGAATAACATTCCACTATATGTAGACACCAGATTTTGTTTATCTGTTCATCTCCTGATGGACACTCGGGGTGTTTTCATCTTTTGGCTATAGTGAATAATGCTGCCATGAACACTGCTGTCATTCCTGCTTTGAACTCTTTTGGATATATACCTAAAAGTGGAATTGCCTGGTTACAAGGTGGTTCTATGTTCAACTTTCTGAAGAACTGATGGACTGTTTTCCACAGCAGCTGCACCACTTTATATTCCCATTAGCACCACACTAAGGTTTCCGTTTCTCCACAGCCTCACCAATGTGTGGCTTCTTATTTTCCATTTTATTTTATTACAGCCATCATACTGGATATGAAGTAATGGCTCACTGTAGTTTTCATTTGCATTTATCTAGTGACTAACAGTGGCAGGCATCTTTCCAGGTGCTTACGGGCCATCTGCCCATTTTCTTTGGAAAAAGTGTCTATTCAAATCCTTTGACTATTTCTGAACTGGGTTGTTTTTTGTTGGTTGAGTTGTAGGCAGGCCTTCTTTATGCATTCTGGATGTCAATCTCTTACCAGTCACATAATTTGCAAATATTTCCTCCTGTTCTATAGGTTTTTTTTTTTCCCCTTGCTTTCTTATGTCTTTTAATGCACTAAAGTTTTTAATGTTGATGAAGCTCAATTTACTTATTTACTTTTGTTACCTGAGCTTTTGGTTTCATATCCATGAAGTCATTGCCAAATCTAATGTCGTGAACATTTTCCCCATTGTTTTATTCTTGATGCCTAATAATTTTAGCTCTTCAGTTTAGGTTATTGATCAATTTTTAGTCAACTTTTATTTATATTATAAGGTAAAGGTCCAAATTCATCCTTTTGCATGTCAATATTCAGTATTCCCAGCAACAGTTTGCTGAAAACACTTTGCTTTCAGCAAAGTGATCTAAGCATCCTTATAAAAATCAACTGACCACATATGTGAGCCTTTCTTTCTGTTCTATTTGTCCTGCTGGCTTATATATGTCTGTCTTTATGCCAGTACCATACCACCTAATTACTGTAGCTTTGTAGAAAGTTCAAAGTCAGGATATGTGACCTTGAACATATTTTGTTCTTCTTTTTCAGATTGTTTTGGCTATCTGGGGCCCACTGAAACTTCACATGAATTTGAAGACTAGCTTTTCCATTTCTCTGAGAAAGGATGTTGAAGTTTTGGAAGAAAGACTGCATTGAATCTATAGATCTCAACAATGTTAAGCCTTCCTATTCATGAACACAGGATATCCTTCCATTTACTTGGGTCTTAAAAAATTTCTTTCCATCGATGTTTTGTAGTTTCTAGCCTACCAGTCTTTTGCCTCCTTGGTGCGATTTATTCTTTAGTATTTAAGTTTTTTAGATGTTATTGTAAATGGAACTGCCTTTTAAATTTCATTTTCAGATTGTTAATTTCCCTAAGCCCTTTAAGCTCCATTTCCTCATCTGAAAAGAGAGAAATGGTGTGTACACTGCAAATAGTTGTTACGGGGATAATGATACAGGATATACAGGAATAATGAAATCACAGTATAGCTTCTAAGGTTAGGGTTGGAGCTGTTCATTCTAAATTAAAATCTGACATTTACTAGCTATGAACCTTGGGACTTTATTTACTCTTCTGTGCCTTAGTCTTCTCATCTATAAAATGGGCCTAAAAATAATATCTATCTTATAGGATCATTAAGAGGATTAAATGAGGAAATACACACATATAATGTGCTTAGGAAGGAGTCTAGCAAACAGCAGGAACTTTATAAATGACAGTTAGCCTTCTTGCCTGAATTATCACAGAGCCTTCTAATTTGGTTTCTCTTCCTAGTTTCCTATTATCCATTTTATTCAGTCTTTGTAAATGAATCTTTCAAATCACTACTCTGATTACATTATTTCCAGACTTAAACATCTTTAGTAGGTTTTCATTACAAATTAAGCAAATTAACTTCCAAGAGTTGCATTCAAGATCCACCACCATATAGTGTCAAATTACCTTTCTAATCAAAGCTCCCACTGGAATGCCTTTTAAACTGAAAGAGTACATAACCACCACCCATAACTCGACTAACATTTAAGGAACACAATCCAGGGTATGAAACTTCACCTTAGAGCCCCTATCTGCAAAATGTCAGATTACAGGAACTCTAACCTTACCACACCAATTCATCAAAGTGCTTCATACAAAACAGGTATTCAATTATGGTTTGGTGAATTAAGTTGAATTTGCCTATTGCATTCTTTTTTTGAAAATGTTATTGGAGTACAGTTGATTTACAACGTTGTATTAATTTTAGGTGTATAGCGTAGTGACTGCCTATTGCATTCTTAAATCTTAGTAACATGTGTGGACAAACGACAAATCACCAAAACACTTAATCACTACTTGATTTGCCAAGAAATTACCAGATTTTTAATGCTGACTTTGTCAAGTAAATATAAAGATTTTTAATAAATGAAAATTTAGGCTGTAATAAAATTATTACTGAATGATTAAAATTTTTTCTTGAACATTGAATCCAATCACACTGGGCTCCTGAATCCTGAAGCAGCGGCAAAATGAAACTTACAGACTGGCTCAACTGCACTCGTGTGCAGAGCGTAGGATGTGTGCTGCTAGGCGTATTAACAGGAAGTTGGCAGAGAGGCCGTGCATGAACCGATGAATGGGAATACTGTTGACATCTCAACTCCTTAGCTTACATGGGAACGCAAACATGGATCCAGACCCCATTTAGCTATAAAGGAAAAGACTTGTATGGCTGTAGTTATAAAACTGCACTTAAAAAAAACTGAGTGGTCTACTTTAAACACTGAGATGTGATGCTGAGATTATAAGTGACTTTGTTATTTCTTACAAGACAGTAGAAGTATGTGCCTCAAAGCTAAACTGACCACAGATAAAAAGCATCTGAGAGCCTTCTCTTAGGAAGGCAGAAAGGGGAGAACAAAACATCTAAAAACAATTCAGAAAAACCTGAATATCTTCAACTGTATAATTTGTCTGTCAGTTTCAGGTTAATCTTTTCCAGAAAACCATCTTCCCAGCCAGAGGAAGTGTGCTGAATGCAACTGAGATTCAAGTTACTGACGCTGGCTGCCAAGGCATTTGTGCCTGCATATTTTCAATCTGTTTTTCTTTCTTTCTTTCTTTTTTTTTTTTTAAAAAAAGGAACTAGTCATAATGGAGAAATCTGTGGATCAGATGCCCAGAAAAACCTTCATGCTAGCAATAAAGTCTTTCAAGCCCTTTCTGCCAATACTTTCTTCATTATTTGGGGGATCTACTAAACATTTCTATTTAATAACTGAGATAAAGATGGACATTATGATTATGAATCATTTCTCATCTATTCATGAAAATAAAGAACACCAAAAAAGGTATCTGGAAAACTTTTTCCCCCATCTATTTCAATGAATTTTGAGATGTAAATAAATGACTATTTTGTCTCAATTTACTAAAACCAAATTTTAAAAGCTACAATATTTATAATAAATCAAATGAAGCTTTCAATGATCAATTCAATGCCTCTATAGCACTTTAAAAACCAGCATATATCTCACATCCAAATATTATTTGTTTATATCTATCCCCCAATGGACTACCTGTTACAAGTTCTCTTTCATTTCCCGCCCAGCATATCCTAAGTGTTCAGTGACTGTTAGTTGACTCATGGAATAAATCAGTGTTATACAATGGTCCAAAGCACACGACCCTAACTTTGTATCAGACGAGAGCTTGTATCCTGTCTCCCAGGTTTCTTTCTTTCTTTTTTTTTTTAATAATAGATCTCATTTCCTGTGTCAGAGATTCAGAAAATAGTCGTCTTGGGGAACTACTTGGATTAGCGGTTAAGAAGTAGAGACTGTCTGTAGCTTTTTTAAAAGTAGCTATTATTTTACTACCTTGTAACTTAAGGCTGGTTTTGATAATATATGTCAATGCCACCCAAAAGCCACTGCAACTTCCTACATGATTCATTAGGTGGAACAATGACTTTTAAATTCGTTGTCAATATTTGATTTTCCTGTTTCCAAATACAGTTTAAAGAGCAAACATTTATTTGTCTCCTATCCTACAGAAGTAAGGTTTTTCCTTCATTACAGCTTCCTGACAGTCTACATAGTCAAACAAATTTCTTAAACCCGGCCAGTGCCGAAGAGGGAACAATCAGCATAAACATCAGAACAGAGAACAGAGTATCTTCACGACACGGGAGTACATTCCAACGTGACATTTTCCATCTCAACATTAGAACACCAGTTGCTTTTGGATGTTTGGACACAACATACTGCCTAATATCCCTACAAATGTGAAGGATTTAGCACAGAAAGTCTTAATCTCTAAATTTAATTGGATCTTGGTTTGCAAAATCCAATTAGCTGTAACAGAACCCTACAAACTCCTAAGACTTCAGACCCACCAGCAAGCCAGCCAGGTGCCCTGGGACTGAAACTCTCTCTTAAATCCATATTCCTTAACAGTTTACTTTAGCTGTTTCTTTGACGATTAGAAAACTTTATTTGTTCTGAGTCACTAATACAGTCAAAGGAAAGATAAGCATGAACAGATGAAGAAAAGACTTTAAAATCCTAAAAATGCAAAAATGAACCAAAACTTCTTGGCCCTATCTGTGCAACCTGGGTCTTTAATAAGAAACCAGCTCAAGTTTGATGGATGGATATTCAACAGTACAAACTTAAATGCTGGCTTAGAAAAACTCTTCTGATAATAAAGTGTCTTAGACTGTAATGACTATTGAACCGCTACAGCCTTTTAAGACAATAAATTCTGTAAGGATCAAAGCTGTGCCGTTTAAAAATTAGGAAAATGTAGACCAATTTAAATTTAGCCCCCAGAGCAACACTAAAACTGTGGCCTGTCACACTCTGTTCAAAGACCTCTTAACATCAGATGGAGGCATTTCTTCAGAAACTGAAAATCAGACTTCTGAGTATTACTGTAACAATCTAAAATAAACAGCTCAAGCATCTGGTCTGTGGTTTTGGGTTCAGAGGAAAGCACACAAATTACTCTCTCTTTTTTGTTCTAACACTCGCCAGAAAGGAAGATACAGGATTCAGGGTAAAATGTTTGAGGATTTCTATTGTAACTGGAACCAAGTAATAAGAAACGACTCAATTACTCTCACTTCATTAAAAACAGCCAGCAAAGCTTTTATGTGCTAAAACAAAACAAACAAGAACAGTATCAGTAAAATCCATCCTCATTAAAAGTTGACTAAATCATGGTTGTTTCAGTTGTTACTAAAGAATCATTCATTTGCCTGTGGTCTCATTAAGCTTTTCTCCCCTCAAGGCCTACCCAATTGTGCTTCTCTGTTCCTGCTGCACAACAATTTCCCCTCTCTATCAACAACCCAAACCACAGGTTTTCTTTAAAACTCTAAACAAACTATTTTAATCTTCAGGACTGGGGGTTGCATTATCAGAAATGAAATGTACAACTTTCTTTAAAATAAGTTAAAAAAAAAAAGTCTGTGCGAGCCAGCTCTCAAGATGGTCCCCAGTGGCCCTACCCCGTGGACTGCCATCTCTCTACAAGGATGGGCAGGTGTGACCCACGGAGCATGGCAGAGCGAGGATTATAAATGCCTGCAGCTTCTGTTGCGAGCTCTGTTTCTTTCCTAGCACAGTTCTTTCACTAAGGGATGCCAACAGCCATATCCTAAGCCTAGCGAGAGGCCACCGTGGCGAGAAGCTGAACACCTGGCCATCAGTCAGCAAGGAAGCCATGTTGTCCCGTGATACTGTGATTTTACGAATTATTTCTCATCTTGATCTGACCACCACTGTGGCTCACAACTCCCAAGGCGTTTAGAATATCCTAAGTATTGACGGTGATAAAGGTATCTTTCCTTATGTGAATGAGGTGACTTCCAGGAGTACCCAGGACAGTGCTGGTGGCCAGGAGATTAGAGGGCTGGAACTTTCTTTCCCACTCGCTGATTTCTGGGCAGAGGGGCAGGGATTGAGGTTGAAGAAGTCACCACTGGCCAATGACCTAGTTAATCACAACTAAGCAACGAAGCCTCCATAAAACCCCAGAGCAGAGCTCTTTGGTCCAGCTTTGGAGAGCTTCCCTGTGCCCGTCGGCTGGGCCCCAGGCTCCGTGAGGACAGAGGCTCCTTTGCTCTGGCCCTGGCCCTATGTAGCTGATTCGCACCCTTTAATCTCCTTTCCTAATAAACCGGTAATCTCCTGGGTCGAAGGGGTCTCCTGAGTTTGGTGAGCCGCTCCAGCAAATTACTGAAGGCGGAGGAGGAGGTCGTGGCGACCTCCAGTTTGAGCCGGTTGGCCAGAAGTCCAGGTAATAACCTGGGCTTGTGACTTGTCTCTGAGTGAAGGGCAGTCTAGTGAGGCTGAGCCCTTTGTCTGTGGAGCAGAACACTGTCTCCAGGTGGGCAGTGTCAGAACTGAGTTGAATTCGTGGACCCAGTTGGTGTCCCCAGACTGCTCGTCAGTGTGGGGAAGCATCCACACGTGCAGCTGGAACCGGGTCTTGGAGCTCTTTTCAGCTCACAGCCACGTCAGTGAGCCGGGAGGCAGATCCGCCTCGAGCTGAACCTCCAGCTGGCTACAGCTTGATGAGAACTCACTAGAGGTCTCAAGCCACAACTACCCAGCTAAACTGCTCCTGTGTGCCAGACCCACAGATACAGCGAGATGACAAATGTCTGCTAACTTCTGGGGCACTAAGTACAAATTCTGCTTTACCAAGTTTTGGAGTAATCTGTCACACAGCACTGAACAATGTAAAAATCCAAAAGATAAAGGGACAGATCCCATTTGGGCAGAAGACTGTTCCAAGAAGTCAAAGACGAAAGAACTTAGCGAAAAGTTACACAAAGCTCAGAAGTTACTTCCTGAAGACATTATTATACATAGTGTTTTCATAAATTAAAAGAAACCCATGACACTAGACAAAAGAATGGATATGCTTCAGATTTGGAGATGGCAAGTAGTGGGGGGAAAAGAGCTGAAAAAGAATCAAAAGCACTTGTTTCTCCTGCAGGAACAGCTTCCTGTTTTGGTTACAAAGGAGCCACGCTTAAAATAACCACTGTGAAGTATGCTGAGGGCCTGAGAAGTCAATGCCAGGAAGCCACAACAAAGAGCTGAAAGCAGCTCGACAGAAGAGGATTCCTTCGGAGGAAAGGACCCAAGAAAGGCTAAGGGAAGCCACCCTAGCAGATGAGTGGGATGTGCGGCGAGGAAGGCCCGTCGGAATGACGCTCTTCCCCGGCATCTCCCCCCACCCCCTCTTGCCCTGGCACTGAGCAGACCCCTCTCCCTCAGCCAGCACACTCCTGCTGAGGGCCGAGAGTGCGGACACCTAGGAGAATTAAAGCTAAACAAGGCAGAGAACAGTGCCATAAACTTTGAATATTTTATTTTGATGCATTTTTAAATGTGAAGTCGCCTAGAAAGGATATCAAAAACTAAGGATATTGTTATCCGCCTGCTTCCACTATATTCCATGATTTCACTGTCCTACATATGGCAAACATATCAGAGAACCAATACATGTTGAAATGCAACTCAGTCAAACTGCAATCCAGACTGAACTGGAGAAAACTGTCGTAGAGTTAGATCTATGGTCTAGCCAACCCGATGTTTTGTGGTCAGCAAGGGGCCCAGGGCATCTATCATGAGGCGATGGGCATGTTTTCACTGACATTAAATCCTATTGCTTCTGACTCATACCACCCAACCACTTAACCCTTTTTCCAAACTACAGCTTCTATTTTCCTATGGACTGGGAAGTAGATGGCTAAGCTTATAAAGATATGTCTGTTAACAGTTAAATAGGCAAGGCTTAGTCTTTATTGGGGAATTTTGTGAAGGGACTTACAAATTCAATCAAGAGTCAAATGAGACAGCTTACTGAGAATCCCACTCAACTGAGATTTTACAGCAGTCAATCAAGTGGCCCAAATGTACAAAACAAAAGCTAGAGATTGGCGATTCTTCACAGGCTTTTTTTCCTGATTCCTTTGTGTATCAACACTGTCTCTATTCAACGTTCTCCTAGAGGTCCCTGCTAGTTCATTAGGAAAGAACTGAAATAAAAGCTATCATGATCAGAAAAGAAAGAGTAAAAGCTGACATTATTTGCATTTGTGATAGCTGATGGTATATGTAGGGCTTCCCTGGCAGACAGTAAAGAATCTGCCTGTATTGCGGGATACCTGGGTTCGATCCCTGAGTAGAGAAGGTCCCCGGGAGGAGGGCATGGCAACCCACTCCAGTATCTTATCTTTGCCTGGAGAATCCCCATGGACAGAGAAGCCTGGTGGGCTACAGCCCATGGGGTTGCAAAGAGTTGGACGCAACTGAGTGAAAATTCAAAAAAATTAGTGTTTCAATTTGGCAAGTCTGCTGGATACAAGTCAATATAGTATTCTCATAGAGTAGCAACTGAAATAATTCGAAAATTAAAAATATTACTTACAATAATATACACACATAACACATACATACAAGATCAATTAACTAGGAATATATCTAAAGAAAAAATATGCAAAAGCTCACCACTACAACTATTAAAACACTTAAAAACATTTATTAAGACTTAAATATATGAAGCTAATCATGAATTAGACTTGCTAATATCAAATTATCAATTCTCCCCAAACTGATTTATAGATGCAATCACAATCAAAATATCAGGTGTTATTTAGCCTCCAATTAAAAAAAAAAAGTGTCATTTATTTAGTGATTTACTGGTACAGAGTCACCAAGCTGATTCTAAAATTAATACAGATATTTGATGAACCTACATACAACAGCCAAAGCAACCTTGCAGAAATGGAGGATTTATACTACGAGGCATCAAGACCAACTGAGATATAGTCATTCTTGAAACCAAGTATGATGCTAACACTGGAAATTTCACCCCAGGCCCAAAGTACTCATCTACTTACCATAAGTCAGCTATTTTAATTCATTTTTCCTTTAAATGTTTATCTGAGATCTCCATAACATAACCAAATACATACTGCCTAAAGTGACACTTTTAAAGTTTATCCATAACAATATCTAACATACCTCACGTTAAATCTGTTCATCTGTCTTTTTTTTTTCCATCTAATCAATTTTTCAGATGACTTCTGTAAGAATAGCTAAGAAACTAACATCTTGAGGCACATTAAGTTTAATGTAGCTTCTCCAATAAATACCACACTTTCCAAAAATAATTTAGAATGCTCCATATTCTGAGAAACTTCATAAGCATTGGTTATAACTTGAATCCTTGGCTGGAGATAATTTTTGAGGAAGAAAATCTTATAGGTATTAAATGAACATATATGGTAAAAGAGTATTTGAACAAATGGACCTGAGCTAACTCTTTACAGAGAAACCTCCAAACTGCAAAACTGAATACATGGGATATCTGTGCCCTAGGCTAAAAGGCAGGCAAAAGTAGAATAAAACTGTAACCACAAAGTTTTATCTTTCCATCCAACTAATATCACAGAAAGGAAAAGGGCAATTTAGAATACACTGATAACATACAAAAAAACACAGGCAGTGCTGCTTTCATGAAATAATTCCCATACTTTATAGGTAAGTGACCAACACCATAAATATTCCTCCACTAACACAAATCAGTTAGGAATCTCATTTGCCTTTTAAATTCTATTATTTGTTCTGTTTAACTGCCAGTTAAGACCTCACAAATACAAAGGCAACTGTTCACAGACCAGTATTTCTGGGCCTACTCCAGAAAGTTTGTTCGATATGCTGGAGGTTTCTGCCTGTTTTTAAAGCTTGTGGCCTGAAATTACTTTTCTTCCTGGCAGTAACTCTAAGACCAGCAATATTTTTAACATTAAAAATAACTCCCTCACTGAATTACTCGAAATTTCTAAAACAACTTTATACTCTAATTTTATATAAAACCATTTTATACTCTAATTTTAAATAATTCAATTTCTTAATGAGAAACTTTCAGTTACTAAGCTAGCTCCATTTGAACTTTGTGATATGAAAACCTGAGATTTTTTTGACAGAAAATTTTCTTTTGGCTTGGTTAAGGTCATAAACATCAATTCAGAATACCTTGTAATTATTTTACTAAAATCTGGAGGAGAGTCACTTACAGGTAATTCAGGGGTATCTTACAACATTTAAGACCCAGCTTGGAGTCGCATATCTCCTAATAAGAAATACAATCAAAATCATCATCTCAAGAGACAAGTCCTTATCCTAATTATTCAATCGGACATGACTGAGCAACTTTCACTTTCACCCTATGGCTGTCCTTGGTAGTATCTTAACCCAGATTTACTTAACTATGTATCATTTAGGATTTGTTCTGTCTGTGAACCACTGATTAAAAAAAAAAAAAACAAATGTTACCATGAAACACTGTATGTTCTCACATGGTTCATAAGCAGTTTGAAGAAGTTCTTGAATATCACTAGGTTATTTTTAAAAGGGTGATATGATCACAGACATTATTAGGAATATGCTAATAGATATAATAAGCATTGTGTAACTATGAAAAGCTTCTTTAAACATCAAGTCCCCATTGTTGTACAGCAGAAACCAACCCAACCTGTAAAGCAAGTATCCTCCAATTAAAAATAAATTTAAAAAATTAATACATACCTCTGAACGTACTGTTATAAGTTCAAAAAGAAACCATCAAAATCATAAGCACAATTTTCCAATTGTGTCAAGTAGATAAACTCACTTAACTCTCTGCCTTTCTATTAAATCACAGACAAGAATCAAAGGACACAGGCTCAGGTGCCGGAGGCCACAGCAAAAGAGAAAGTTCTAAGAATTAAGAAGGGAAACTCATGAGGATTTAGGTGTTACATTCAGCAAGGGAAAAAAGAGAAAACTATCTCAGTTCTCCACTGTCACTGTCAGCTGCACCAGTGATGCCATTCTTGATAGGCTATCAATCATCCAGAGTACTTTTCCACAAAAATTCAGATTTCTGAGAATCTTCTGAACACATGTGTATCTTTAAACACCCCCCCCCACGCCCTGCCCGCCACCAAATCCTATTAAAATGACAAGTAAGGGATTAAAAAAAAAGGATAAACCCAGAAAAAGAAAAAGAAAGAAGACAAGAGATGCTGACAACATTTTGGGTAACAGCAAGTAGATGGGCAAGAAGTAATAAACATCTAGCAGGCTAGAGAAAGTAGAAACTTTAATGTCTGTGAAGGAGGCAGGTGGGGGCAGGAGGTGGTTATCCACAAAATGCTACCAAAAAAGGCTCAGGAATTTGAGGTATCCCTGAAAATATGGGGGAGATGTGGGATTAAAGACAAAACGTTTTTAAAACCGTGTAAGAAAAAATTGACTTCCCAGGTGGCTCGGTGGTAAAGACTGCCAGCAGTGCAGATGTGGGCTCGATCCCTGGATTGGGAAGAATCCCTGGAGGAGATGTATCCCCGCTCCAGCATTGCTGCCTGGGAAGTCTCATGAGCAGAGGAGCCTGGCAGGCTACAGTTCATAGCATCACGAAAGAGTCGGACACGACACAGTAACTGAACAACAACAAGAAACAAGTACAGGTTTAAGATCCCTATTCCTACTCTACATAACAAGGGCACTATCCCTTACCAACAGAAGGTGGCAGGTTTACATTTGGGGGAATGAACTAGCGAGGTTCTAGGCACAGTGCAAGCTGGGATGAAGCACATATGAGGAAGAGGAGGATTTGGGAAAGTCTACTTGTTGGATGGCATCACCTGCTTAATGGACATGAGTTTGAGCAAACTCCAGGAGACAGTGAAGGACAGGGAAGTCTGGCATGCTGCAGTTCATGGGGTCAGAGAGTCAGAAACCACTTAGCAAATGAGCAACTCTTTGGATGATACTGCTGTTAAAGGCACTGTGTTTAGCAATAGAAGGAAAAGCAGGAATGATGCTTTACTGCCTCTATTCCACTGAGCTCATCACAAATTATGTTTCTTCAGCCATATTCATCAAACTTCTGTCTAGAAAGAGCTATGGAAATGGTAGGACATCTAACAAATCTCTTTACTATGAAAGAATAAAGAGATTCTCTATTCAAGTCATGTTTGTTAAAGCAAATTTTGGCAACCATGCAGCAGCACGGTCTTCGGTAAGTAGTTAAAACATTTTAACTTAAATATCCATACTTCATTAAGTCGAGGAATAGACCGCTTCCCTTTTTTACACTGTCACCACCTCCACAACTATTTTCCTAAGAAAAAATAATTTAAATTATATCTTAACTGTGTACCTATCAAAGAAAATGTGTGAGAAAAACAAATGTTTATACATGAAGCCATTCCAGAGAATAAATATCTGCCCTTGCAATACTTAGACAAACTACCATTTTTTTTTCTTTAACTGCTATAGCAACTTTCTATGCTGTAAATACTGAAAAGACTTAACAATCTGGATCAGAAAGAGACAAGTGAACACCAGAAGTCAAACATAAAGTGTACCATCATTACAAGCTCGAGAAATATATCCCTAAGGCATTCATATGAAGTTATTATTCCTGCAAAAACTCTGTATTCTTTGCAGAAAAGAATCCTCTTGATACAGCAACCATTAAGCTTAGCTTACACACTGGACGCCTTTCCCAGAGGAGGAGTGCACGCCCTGGATGCAAGGACCACCCCACACCACCCCACCACGCCCAGCTTAGCTTCCGTTCACTTCCGGGCGCCAGGCCCAGGTCACCCACCTTCCCCGTCAGACGCGTCGGGCCGGCCCAGCCTGGCTTCTCTGTGCTGCCCCTCTGCCACCTTCACAGCAACAGCTCGGCAGATGGCCCCCAGCTTCCTGTCCAAAGAGCGCACCCCTGCCTCTCGGGTGTACCTGCCATCAGAGAAAAATATTTTAATCTTGGCTAAACATCACCGTAAAAGCACAACTAATGTGATTAACAACTATACAAAAGGAAGCGTACATTTAAAAGTGTGTTTCTTGAGTATTAACAGCCTCATCTTTAAAAATTCTTCAGTATTCTTATTGCTTAAAATATTCAGAAGTAATTCCAGCTACAACTTTTCCTTTTATATAGAGTACCTTGAACTACTACCCTATACTTAAAAATGAATTACTGGCTCCTCAATTTATAGCGCCAAAGTAAATTTTGCAGCACATAAAATATCATTTACTCTTTGATATGTATAAAAGCTTTCTTACAATTTGTTGACTTAAGAAAACTCTAACAAATTTATTACATGTGAAATACTGCTGAAAGAATCAGAAAAATAGAATTTTTTCCTAACTAAAGCAAAAAATAATTTGAGACAGAGAATGGAGTCTTTACCTGGAACTGTGCTAATTACCCCATTCAGTGTATTTTCATTGTAGAAACCTTCTAAAGAAAGAAATATGCTAATGATGCAAGCAGTGTGATTCAGTGGAAAAGGTTCTAGATGTGGTTAAGTAGAGCTGTCTTAAAAAAACATCCATGTTAGACTCAAATTCCGTAAGCCACTTCATAATCCTTTACACAGTATAATCAATTTTGGCACCCAGCTTTGGGTGACTTTGAACACAGAACATCAGCTAGAGAATGCAGTTTTATCTGGAAAACTTCATCTCATTAGGCAGCCAAACACACAGTCAAGATTCTCAGAAAGGGGATTTTTTAAGTTCTGAGAAAGGACAAAATTCTTGGCTAAACACTCTATAAAGTGAAAAGTTTATTTCAATCAAAGGAATAGAAGGATATAGGAATAAAGTCCATATTATACACATGCCTGTAATTTCAGTAAGAAAGAAAACAGGGAGGCACCTTAAAAAGAAACCAACATGTAAAAACAAAAACCCAGTGTAGCTTCCTGGACAGCTATTTGATGAGCTCAGACGAGAAGATCTGGACAAAAGATAAAAGAGAAAAGGCCTGAGGATGCTCTCAGGATGGCGTGAACATGCAGAAATGGGACCAGGAAGTTCAGAATGAACTGGAGCTTGCCAAAAATAATAAGGACATCATCAACAATGAGATTTTTTTTTTTTTAGGTGTTTAGAACAATAACAGGCTAGGAACTAAGGCAGACAGTATAATATTAACCTCGACTAGAGGCAAGCAGACATGTCAACCACTGGTTTGGTTTAGCATTTTTAAACCCAAAGAGGAAGAAGCACCAATGTTAAGTAAGAATTGGCTAATATTTCCTACCCACAACTAAATGATCGTGAAGCTGCTAATTTTCAGCGGACATAAAACCAATGCACTGGATGATAATCAAGATGAAAAAAAATTCAGTTGGCTGCAATGGTAGCTGAAACTAACATGGATAGTAAAATATATATAATTGTAAATTTCTACATTTGGGCTTTAAAAAATTCAACCCTATAAATATAGAATGAGACAGATCAAGTGAATAAGAAATTCATATGATAAAGAACTAAGTTGTCAGTAACTATATTTACAACAGGCAAGAAGATAACCTAAAAAAGCTAAGACTCTGGAGATACAGTCATAAAATAATAACAGAATAAGACTAGTGGTCTTTTTTTTTTTTTTTTTTAAATTCCTTATTACTGTTTAGCTGCTAAGTCATGGCCAACTCTTTGTGATCCCATGGCCTGTCAGGCTCCTCTGTCCATGGGACTTCCCAGGCAAGAACACTGGAGTGGGTTGCCATTTCCTAACCCACAGTGGTCTTCTTATACTGTGAACTGTTTAGGCTACATTAGACATACTGAGTTCTACTCTGGGTGTTTATTTTAAAAGAAACACTGACATCAGAGGAATCATTCAGAAGAAAACTAACCGGGAAGGTAAAAAGTCTTGAAAGTGGGTCAAGAGGAATGGTAAGGAGAATAGGACTATTTAGCCTGAAGAAAATTAGATGACTTCTAAGAGTCCTTCCTCTCCTCCTAAACACAACGGGTCTATGACTACAACACAGGAAAAAATGAAAAAACTATGTCCTAATCTGGGTAACTCATTACATACCCAAAACTTGCCTGGAGTAGTAAATACCTGTGCTGTATCTATGAATAATAAAATTGCTCAGAGAAATTTCCTAATGTTCGCAGCTTTTAACAGCTGATGTTTTAAGCTAGCAAGTATATAAAAAAGAAATAGTTCTCCAGGCAACAACTGGCATATAGAAATAGCGATTACTCTTTGAGTCATTAGTATTTATATCCAGATAAGCTTTGAATGGATATTTTTCTCTATATTCATATTTTATAGATGGGGAAGCGATCAAAAAAGGTTAAGTAAGTTAACTTGTTGAAAAGTTACCCAGAAACATCAGGCGTATTATCTGGAATAATGATATTTTTGGAAGACTCTGGCCCAGAAATCACCTTCTTTATTTCCCCTGGCATTATCCACATAGTAAATCACAAGTTAAGAAAAGGAACTCCCAGGTCACATTGCGTCTTACTGTTTCAGAAGTAAATTTAAACAGACTTCCAAATAGACTTCCATAAGAAGGCTGGATTAGATCAAAAAGCAGTCCGACTAGCCAAGCTCTAAGTCAAAGTTCAAAAACGAGGGAGGGAGAAAAAAAAAAAAAAAACACACACACACAGAGGGAGACTTCTCTTCTCCTGAAAAAACTGCGGTTACTGGGATGGGGCTGCAATGAGGAGTCCTGGCAGCCTGATACTATTTGCCAGATGATGCAACAGAGTTGCAATGCTGAGCCAGGAAAACTGTGAGAGGCTACTGTAGATAGAAATTCTCAACAGGATACATTTTCCATTCAAACATACAATCCATAAATTAGACTCAGCAGTACTCAACTCAGATAATTTATGTGCTGCTTGCTACAGGCTTAACCACTTGGTAGCTAACTTAGGAAAATACCTTCTCTGTTGTTCTGGCGTTAATTCCGAAGATAAAAACACTAAGATTTTTAAAAATCTCTCAAAGAGAGGAAAAGAAAATCTGAACAACTTATAACAGATGTCTGAAAGGACCATCTCACTTCCTAGGAGACTTCAACTTTCAAGGGTCTGGGATATAAAAAGGTGTCTCGGTATTTTCCATGTATTTGGCTGTTAATTTATCAAATTAATCCCTTACATCGCTACTGTAGAAAAGCTGAGATTCTGGCTCCACTAAAGTCCTTAGTTAGCTATGAAGACACTCTAAATGCTTTCCCTGCGAATTTCTGCCTAATACAGAGCCCTGTGTAAATCAGCATCTACGGAAATGCTTGCTGGGAATCTGCTGGAGAGGGAAATGGATGCTGTGAGTTGCCAGTGAAGTAGGAATCTCCTTTTCATATCTGAACATTCCTGAAGCCCCCGGAGGGCTGACTAACCTGGTGATGATGTCAAGAGTAGTAACCTGAGGGATCTGAATCTGCTGAGGAGTCAGCCCATGCTGTTCCAGCTGCTTAGGAATCAAGTGCCTGTGGGCGATCTCTATCTTCTCCTCTTGTGTATACCCTGGAAAAGAAGGCACCGTGCTTTACGATTACTCACATGGCTTCCACGGTGCCAGGCTTCGTTAATAAATCCAACACAGGTGCAACGGGTCTTGGACTTAGAATGGATTTAAGTATGACTTCCACCAAGATTAGAATAAATTCATCTAACTGCCAATCAGTAACTGCTAAAATTTCCAACTTTTTCACAAACAAAGCAAGCACTTATTAAATAAGCACAGTGTTTGAAAGTCTTTTGATTAAAATGGTATCTCTCTTAAAGAGAAAAAAAAATCTCACTTTCATAAAAATAAAGATTTAATTTAAATCTCAATTTAACTGCAAGTTTTATTATTTAAAAGAAAAATAAAGCCATCCTTTTTCTTTAGCATAATTTGCTGCATAATCAAAAAAAACTTACAACCGTAACAACAGAGGCTTCTATTAAGACTTCAAGGGAAGAGCTGCAAAGGAGCTATTTCCAGAAGTCCAACTGTAAATTTTAGCAACAAACCCTATAAGATTTTCTTCCTTACATGTTGGAATTACATAGAGAATTTATATATTTGAAATACTTTATGGTCTTATCTATTTAAAAGTCTCAATAAGAGTAAATTTATTTTCTCTTTAAGTCTGTAGGATGTGTGTCTCCTATAATGACTGCCCCCTTTCCATTTAACAAGCAAAAATTAAAGAGATGAATGGACAAGGAATTTATCTTTTGGTATAAAAAGATTAAAAAGCACCAGAAGAGCTAAAAGATAAGATAACCAAACCTGCAAAAGAAGGTTGCATCAGTGTCCACCTCTGCAGCAGCGGTCCTGATTATTTCGCTTCACGTTAATATATCTTATGGATTTTTGCCTTAATTTGGAGTTTCCATGCAACTGGGTCTCATTACTTATTTTAGTCTTATAAATAAGCACAAAGCAATTTTAAAATACTCCACCATAGTTTAAAACTACAGGATCCTGCAGGATTCCCAGATAACTAAGTGAATTATCATTTACTTGAGGGTAAAAATATATTTCAGTTTAATATGAAATATATACTCAGATTATATTTATTTTTATCTATTTTTATTTTAAAAGATACCCACTGACATTTGATCTTTTCTAGGGAGAAGTAATTCTGAACAATTTAAATAAGGTGAAAACACTGGGATTTATTTAGTGTTAGTAACTAAAAGGGGCTTCCCAGGCGGCAATAGTGGAAAAGAATCCACCTGCCAAAGCAGGAAACACAAGAGACACAGGTTCTATCCCTGGGCCAGGAAGATCCCCTGGAGTGGGAAATGGCACCCCACTCCAGTATTCCTGCCTGGAAAATTCCAAAGGAGCCTGGTGGGCTATAGTCCATGAGGCCACAAAAAGTGACATGACTAAGCAACTGAACACACACACAACCAAAGGACTTTTTTAAAAACACAGTCCTGTGAGGGAGAAGACATGGTTAAAAAAAAAAGTATATAACTATTGACAGATTCAACTAAAAAGAATGTGAAAGCACTCTGTAATTATATATAAAAATGAGGCCAGATGTAATAAAGAGAAAGTTTTAGGATCTACTTCCTAACAAGAATAAACGATTAGATTTTCTAAGAGTAAAAAATGTCCAAATCTGATAGGAAGCTACATTGGCAATGAGAACAATCTATTTTTGGTTTTTAGACACATATTTTGAAAAAGTAAATTATTTTATCCATAATTTTAGAAACTGCTTCAAAGAATATCTTATTTTCCATAAAAATAATCAGTTTTTAATGCTAAGTTGAATCTGAAAGTGTTACAGAACATACAATGTATTTTGTTTAGAACATAAACACAGTCTTATCTGTCATGTTTATTTTATAGATGTTGAATCTATATAAAAGCTGGTTTATATGCCAGATTCAGAACTTCTGATCGACACTGGCAAATCAATTTTTTACTCAAAATTTAACAAAGTAATGACTTTTGTTTACAAAGCAAGTACCTGGCACCTGGATGATCTCCATTCTGTCCAACAAGGCAGGTGGAATAGTAGCAGTGGTGTTGGCAGTGGCAATAAAAAGAACTTGGGAAAGGTCAAAGGCCACATTGAGATAATGATCTGTGAAATTATGGTTTTGTTCAGGATCCAGCACCTGTGGGAGAACAATAAACACTGAAACAGATGCAGTAGTTCCAACAGAAAACCGTATAAATTAAAACACAAGATGATATTTCTGCTCTATTCGGTTAGTTTGGGAAATAGGGGGATAATATTAAAAATGGGAAACATGTTCAATGTTAAAATCCTTTTAAACATATAAAAGCACAAAGAAGCAAAAATTAACCATTCAAACTTTGTTCTCAAAATCTATTAATGACTCACTGTGGCCACAAATAAGTTACCAATCCCGAAGAACCAGTTTACCTCCTGGTAACACACCCTCTCTTAACTGCTATGAGAATATAAAGTAAATGTGTATGGTATTTTGAAATTCTAAGGTAATAGGTAAAATAACACTTAGTATATTCCTCCTCAAACATTATCAGAAAGTCTTTTAACAGCTTTTTTTGGGGGGGAGAGGGGCTCATCATTTTAAGTAGGATCTAGTTCCTTGATCAGGAATTGAACCCATGCCCTCTGCCGTTGGAAATACGGAATCCTAAAGACTGAACCACCAGGGAATTTTCCTGATGGTTTTTTAAAAAGCAAAATCTTCCTGTTTATAATGAGCAAAATCCCTTGAAAATATTTTAATTGAATAAGTTAGATATTCACTAATTACATTCTTAAAATGTTTAACAACTGTATATTAAGGAGACTACATCTTCTCAGATCACTGTTCAAATGCTCCAAGCTGTAGGCACTCACAGGGGAGAGGCCTACACTGCACTTTAAAGAAGCCAACACATGGGTTCCACGTTCTAAACTTCAACATCTTAACACTTTCACTTAGACTGGATTAGTACAGCTATAAACAGGGTTAATACGCACAGTCAAAAAGGAAGTAAAATGACTTAAATACTTAAATCAATCACAATTTTACTACATAACCAGCTTTTCTTTGCTTCTGATTCCCTTTCTAAAGTTTTACTCATTTTTAAACATATCCACAAGTTAGTCTGAATCCGAAGCCCTTTTCTTGAAGACTCTTGAATTTTGTTTAATATTCATTGTTATTGTTATTGGTAATTCAGTGTGTGTCTAGAATATAATTCCCAGAGAGTTCTACTATTTATATTTTCACAAGACTTAATGTTTAATGTTATAAAAATGTTACTTACAAATCAAAGACAATTCTAATCAGTTTCAGTATAAACTGGCTAAGTGTAATATTACTGTCTACCAATGATCTGAAATTGCTCATCTATGTATGGCAATCTTAGTTAAACTGATTGCCTAGTTAAGTAAAAATCTCTCATTTAATGGCTGTAATTAAAATTAATACATACATGTTGGATATGTTGCCATCCAAGAGGAATCATTTTTTTCCCTTAAAATTTTAAGATGCTGAGTTTTTTTAAAAGTAGGAAAATTAATAAAGCAATGTTTTCTGGATTATGAATGAGGCCTTTTTAAAGTGTATTACTGGACACCTAGGTTAGGAGGATAGAAAAATCAGTGATGCTCAATCTGCATACCTCCATCTTTTATTTAAGAAAATACAAAAAAAATGTAGAGTTTGAACAACATCAAAAATAATAATGATCATTAGAATGCCAGGTAAGAAGCGTTTCTAGGAACCATTACTCTGATGAAACCTTAAGGTAAACTGTTGAATCCAGACAGTGACACATTTTATAGTGAGAATTTTTCAGCTATCAAAACTCTCCTTCTTCCCCAAGCCTTAGAGTGAGGGCTTCCATGGCCCAGCTCACCCACATAAAGGAACAGATTTATTTTTGCTCTCTTCTCATTAAAAGTTATCTCTATGTAAACCCCAAACAATAAGTCCTACCTATGCAGAATGACTGGGAATGGAAACAGCTGTGACATGACATTTTATTCTCAGGGATGTGAAGTCAGCACAGTGATTAAACTATGCAAAGGGGTGTATGCTGAGAACTGTTCTTCAATAACTGTTTCTGGCAAGAGAAGAACTACACATATTTGTTAGGAAACCCAGGAATATACTCCAAATATTACACACGATGAGGCAACTATCATCTCTAAGTATGATGTTAATGGTATGGTGATACTTTTTAAAGTCTGTATCTTTTAGGGGTAGATGCTAAAGTATTTATGAAGAGATATGACGTCTGGAATTTGATTCAAAATCAGTCAGAATGGGATGAAGGAGAATGGGTAGGAAGAGACAAAACAAGATTGGCCATGAGGGACTTCCCTAGCAATCTGGTGGTTAAGAGTCCGCCATCCAATGCAGGGGTCACAGGTTCAATCCCTGGTCGGGGAACTAAGATCCCACATGCTGTGGGGCAACTGAGCAATGCAGCTCCTGGGCCTGCACACTCTAGAGCCCAAGTGAGCCTGCATGCCACAACTAAGACCCAGCACAGTCAAAAAAACCCACCACTGGGTGTGAGATGGCAATTGTTAAAGCAAGTGACAAATTTTATGGTTAATTATACTATTTTCTCAACTTTTGTTATAGTTATGTTTTTTCACAACAAAAGTAAAAAAATAAAGTACAATAAAATAACTAAAATCAACTCTGGAAGTCACACACAAGTACTATAGAAATTAAATCAGTGATAATGACAAAGTTGAGAAAAATGTCCAGAACATAGAAAACGGTCCTTAGAAGGCAGTAAGGCTATGTAGAGGAAAGATATGGAAAAAAAAAAAAAAAAAAAA